>JAHREE010000259.1:714359-743653 GCA_033628505.1 Tringa tobata
AAAAAAAATAAATAATGGCTGTAGCTAAAGCTCGAACAGCCTTGGTGTGTCCGGATTTAAGGACATTACACGGCGTGGGTAATGCCAGCACAGACCCTGAAACACACTCGGGAGGATGAAACGTTTTGGGAGATCCCCAGGCCAGGCTGGCAGGTGTGGAGGCTCCTGGCTTCGGCGCCAGCAGAGGTCCTGCTGGAGCTCCTCTGGAAGGTCCTCTGCGTAGAGGGCAAAGGCAGGATTTGGTCCCCTGATCAGAGAAAGCACTGCGTTTCCAGGAGCACGGAAACAATGGAAATGCGAACAGATTACACCAAACGTGCTGCAAAGGGTGATCAGAGATTAAAAAATATAAGTGAAAGGACCAGAAATCAGTGAGATACAGTACCGGAAGCAAACTCTGAGGCCTGGAGCGGGTGAGGAAGACCTGACGGCCACTGTAACCCCAGACTGAGTGGTGGGAAGAGACCCCACATGTACACGCAGGGCCAAAACTCTGCCTTGAGACTTTCAAATCAGAAAGCCCACATTTAGAGACACCGGTGCTTAGGGGACCTGTCTTTCTACATGGTATTTCTGCAGTAAAAATATCTGATCTCTGACAGGCATTTCCTACAATTAGAGGGCACCCAGGGAAAGGAGCAAAACTGCAGCAAGAGCTCTGCTGAGGTCCCTTCCCTGAGAGGCAGGTGTAAGAGCTGTATTCAGGGAGAAAGGGAGATGCTGCCCGGGGTCTGGGGAACGAAACCAGACCATCAGTTCAGCGTTTGGACACCAGGTGGTCGTACAACCTCACCACAGGCAAGACAGAGGCGACCGGCCTCCTCTGAGGACAGCCATATAGGAGGTGAGAGAAGCAGGACCATTTCGTACCCCAGCACAGCTCTTTCAGGAAATAAAAAAGCAGTGACTCAGGTAGTGACAAGACAGACAGACAGACAGACATCCACTGGAGATGGAGGAGCTCTGCACTGAGACTTGCAGGGGAGAGGGCTGCCCACCATCCAGCCCCCACCAGGCTCAGAGGCCACTTGGGTGCCAGCTGGATCAGGATCAGCTGCAATGTCATACCAGCACCTCCAGTGAGCTGGAACTGGCCGGGCTCTGGAAGGGAAGAGACGCTTGTGTGGGGTGTTAAGGAGCACAGCAGCGAGAAGTGAGATTTTTGGTGAACTCATCCTAATTCACTGAGCACAGTGGCAAAATAAATCTCCTGCCCAGTCCTGTCTGGCTGCAGGACCCCAGCTGGGCTTGCTGTACCTGTGGCAGCTAGCAGGCACAAGCAGGACCCTCATAGGACCAGCATCAGCTGTCTCTCACAGGTGAAAATCATATCACCAGAGAAAGGGAAACCTGAGCAAGAGGTAAGCTGGGCTCATGATACTGATTTGTGGCTGCTGTGAAGGGGGTACGAGGCTGACCACAGACTACACGCAGCAGAGGAGACTGAGCCCAGCTCATCTGGGCGTCTGGCAATCTCTGCTGAGCTCCACTCTCCTTCTGAGACACGCTCAGGCTCGCTCAGGAAATGCCTCGATGGGTGGAAACGTCCAGATGCTCTGCACATGCAGCAGAGTACTGCAAAGCCAGAAGGCAGCTGCCACGTGGTGGGGTTAGTCAGAGCCCCCAGATGGACATCTGAAAGCATAAAGGTTGCTTATGCCAGGCACGTACCGTAGGACATTGCTGCTCTGTGGAGCAATATGAAGTCAAGGGTGATACTGGGAAAGGAAATCTACCAGCATCGCTGCTCTGAAGCCATCAGCCTGTAGCGTTTGTAAGTAGAGCTGACGTGAGTACAGAAAGGGGAAATGTCTGGGCTGAGGATGACCTATTCCCTGTGCTTCTTTGATGGGAACGCTTCTGCCAGTTTGCCTTTGGCTGGTAGTGAAAAGTGCCTTCTGACAACAAGCAGCATGGTGAGTTGTGGGCTGCACTCCACATTAGGCTGGAGTGAGAGAAAATGACATTGCCTGTTGTCTCTACTGAGGCTTCACAAATCTTTGACGCAATAAAAGACACAGTCTATCAATCTACCTAAAAGCCCTTCTCAAAGGGAGTGCTAGGCAGTCAAACCAGGCATCAAACACAACAGGGTACTGGAGTCAGTAAAATGCTTAGTACTTTTGGACAGGGTCTATCGTCAGCTGCAAATAGGGCAGCAGCAGAGTCAGTCCTGTCTGTGGAGGGATGAGAACACAAGATGAGGGCTTTTTTTTTTTAAAGTTCAAAGCAATGTCAGAGCTGGTGTCATGGGAGGGATCAGATGACTGAACTCCAGATTGAAATCTAGGCCCCGACTCTGGGCTCTTTTTTCAGTTACTGAAAATGTAGTCAGTATTACCAGGTCGTTATTTCCTCTGTCTTAAAGTACTTCTCCAAACAAGCTCGATGTGTTTTAAAATGATTTCTTTCCATTGGCTGTGCAAGGATCTGCATGGGACTACTTCATCTGTGTACACCTGCACTGCAGTTGTCTAAGTGTCAGAGGGAAGGTTCTTCCCCTGTGTGGTGTGTCCATATGTCCCACACCAAGAAAAAACCTGATGGTGACAGATCAAAAGAAGATCCAGTGGCATGGTATGATTGCTCAAAAAAGGTCAGATTAGGGACAGACCGGGACGTGCAGAATGAATAGAAGAACACAAAAGGAGCTGCTTGGCTGCATCGTGAGGTGTGAACCTGATCCTGAATAAAAGTTGGTTTTAATGATCATGCTATTAGCCATACTAATTTTTTACTCCATTTCCAAACAAGAATGATGCTGTCTGAAGGACACTGAGACAAGGACTCAGAATAAGGCATTGCAGCAGCCTTGGCAAGGTCTGGTTGTCGTGACTCTGTCCGTGCTCAGACAACGGACCACAGAATTCCTCAGCAGAGCTCAGAAAGGGTTCAGTTTTGAATGGAAACTTTATGACAGAGTACTGAGAAAGCAATGAAAAGCTGAGAGTCAGAAGACGCAAGACATTGTTAATCAGTGTAAAACAACCAGGAAGGCAGCTCTGCCTGACAGTGTGGGAACACTGCAGTCAAGCCCTCAGAGATAAGATAGCAACTAGACACAAAGATGCACGGGTCAGAGAACCTCCGAAGAAAAGTCTCCCTGAAGAGAAAGTCCATGCAGTTCAGCTGAATAACGCGGGGCAGTGCACAGAAACACTTAGGAAATGCTTGCACAAATGTCCCAAGAGCCACACATTTAGGCGTACACGTACAAGTGAATAGGTCAAGATCCAACCATCAAGTTAAGGACCCAAAACAGTGGCCACAGCCTAAGCTGCAATATCACTGGAGGTGTTCACAGGCTTAGAGCGATGGTGAAAGGCAAACCAAAAAAGCGGTAAATGATAGGACTAGATGGCCAACACACTTGGGCTTATGGGCCAAAGCCAGAATGTTACTACTGCCTGTTGAGGCTTAGAAAGGTGACACATAGCAAGAGCCAACAGGATGCTGCTCAGCAGCCCACCAGACTGCGGCAGAGACCTGTTGTTACAGCCTTGAGCAACAAGTTAAGGCAATAGCAGCTCATGTTTTTAAGTGCTGGTTTGATCCTTCATGTGTCAGCCAACAAGCAAGGACTATGTCCACCTTCTTTGAGCCAGCTGAGGTTCCTGGCCAAAGAACATGGAAGTGGGCTGTGCTGCCTGAAAGGATTTATGTTCTGCAAACACGGCATAGCTCTATACATCCCTTCTCTCTTACACATTTATATGTCTTGGCTTAAACACAACAGTTTCTTCTGTAAAGATGTGGGGATTTGGTCAGAATTCACATATTTAGTTGAAAAAAATGCTGAATGTGCTGATCCTGATGTTCAGTTCTCTCCGTGTCTCGTTGATGACAGTCACGTGTTGGCATCGGCTCAAAGGACAGCCAAGTCCAGTGAGAGACTCACGCTTATTGAAGAAGACACATCCTTTTCTATCCATTTCTACCTGCCTGTCCTCATCCCTTAACCAGGCCATTCCGCCCTTCTGTCATGCAGGTTTTGGTCCGATGGCCATCAGCATCAGCACCAGCGCTTGGTAAGTGATGGAAGTTCATGGTCAAGAATGGGACCAGTGAGGAAGAAAAGTGCAATTCTCTTTTGGTTGAAGGGAGTTTGGATCTGGCCTCTCCCGAGGCCACGCATACCCCTAATGCAGAGTGGCTGGGCAAAACCTGAAGTAGTGAATCACATAAACCACATGAATTGTCCTTCTTCCCTTCAAAGCTCCTATGCTTTAAGTTCGGCATGTGCGTGCTACTTTGTTGGATAAAGAATTAAATTAGCAAAGCATGGGATTTGGATTATTAGCCTCAGTACTAGCAGAGGGCTCCGTGCCTCAAGGGTTCATTCAGCTCTCTATTCTTCTGAGATGCTCCCAATTCAGGCTTCAATGTGTAAATTCCTTTTGTAGCGAGGTCTTTCTGTGGGTGTGAGATATATTGTGGTCTGTAAAGAGCTTTGGGTTCCTTTTAAGACACTATGAGACAATCTGTGAATTCCTTTCCTTGCATTTGTGTGCATTTACTCACGCGCCTAGACCCACTGTAGTTGAAGGCTTGCCAATACTAGTGTGGGATTTGCAGTTCCCAGCCCTTTATGAAGGCCTTCAGGAGGCTGCAAAATGTTAAGCATTCTCAGCAGTTCTGGAGAAAAATGCCATTTTACGGGCATTTTCCAGGATTTTACGGGATTACCAAAACCAGGTGTTCTTTACTGCAAAATGCCCGTCCCTTTCCTTTGCTGCAGATCGATCTGTGCTCAAGGGAAGCAGCAAGGCTGTCCCACCCCACCACGTTCCCGAGATGAACACCCCTAAGGTGCAAATCAGCTGTGTGTGCCGTGCCTAGGAGTTCTGTTGGATTTAAGCGGTGGAAGCGGACAAAGAACTCCTTAGAAATGCCATGGGGTGACAATTGTCTGTGGTGGGTTCATTCATCCCGGGGTAGTACTGTATGTGGGAAGCGAGTGCTGGCTAACAATGCCCCAGCTGCTTTCCCAACCCACACGCTGGTCATGTGTGGGTCCTCTTCAGCACAATAAAGAAGAGGGCCGCAGCGTCGGTTGTCTTTCACTCCATTGAAAATGGCTACAAAGCATTAAAGCCTGGCTGAGCCAGAAGGCTCACCGAAGTCAGTGTGAGGGTGTTAAGAGGCCCAACTGTTTAAAGCAACTGGTTGGAGAGAGGACGGGTATTTGCAGATTGTTCTTTATCCGAAAGGGCAACGTTAAAAGCAAGCGTTACACAATCAAAACCGTGTACGCGCAGGGCTTGGTGAGAATGAGTGACTGAGAGGTTTGTTTAATGCATAATTCAGTGGTTGTGCTATTATTACCATTTTTTATTTTCACTCCTTGTCCTTTGCAATTTTACATGTCCATTTTATTTAATTAAATTAATTCCAGGAATTATTTATGCAATTTCTGTCAGAGGAACTCTTGAAGGCTTCCGACACTAGTGATCAACTAGCAGGGAATTTTAGGCTTCTGCTCCTGGTTCAGCTGATTATGAATGAGTTGAATCTTCACTCAAAAAGCAGCATTTGATCCTACATTTGCATACACACAAACGTATAGATACCTATATGTACACAGACCCAGTTTCTGCAGCTGCATATGAAAACTCTCACTAAATGAAAATTCCTTGGAGCATAAAGTGACCTGTCTTCTGTTTGGCAATGATATCGGATGTACAGGGATATTTCACTGTAAATTATTATTCTGAATAGTGCCAACGTGCAATGAAAACAGTGTATTAATAATAAAAAAAAAAGCAGTAGCATCATGAAGATAGCATATGATCACATCCACACTTTTCTTTGTTGTCTGTGGTTTTTGGTCTAAGACTGTAGGTTCTTCTCATATAAGATTCACGTATTACTTTCAGGGCATGTTTTGTACACATTCTGCTGCAATCTGGGGCTCACTGTCTAGGGATGATTTGATGAGCTTATCAGCTCCGATCACCTGCACAATGGTGCTGCTGCACAAAGAGGCTTTCTTCCAAATTTACTTCATGGTTATTTTTCCTCCTTCTATACTGTGAGCTCTAAAAATAAGAATAAATGGAATTCCCAGTTTCCAAAGTCAAAGACAGCGTGAATTGATATTGCCCACCGAAATGCAGTGAGACTAAATCAATAACATCTGCAATAAGGCATAATGAAGACAAAATTATATCTCAGCTTTCCCGAACAGCTGCGAATCTATTTTTAATGATCCTCATTTTTGGCAGTCAGCTAAACAACTTTTAAAATGTCCTCGATAATGGATTGTTAAGTAGATCAGCAATGCAGAACACTGAAATGCCATTAATTGCAGCTTCTTCTGTGTGGTCTGTAGTACTTGGCACGAAAACACCCTCGCTCTATAGCTAGACTTGAAAACATGTGCGGCACCCTAGGGTAGTTAGAAAAAAAGAAGTGACTTTAAATAGGTGACTTAAACAATAATGCGGTGTGATTGCTACCACTGATCTGTATTTTTTTGAGGTAGGGTTTTTAGGGAAACTCTATCTGTTTTCACAGGCTTGCCCTGTCATTCAGTGATACAGCTCGGTATGATGACAGCTTTGTGCACTGATAACCAAGCTCCTGGGCTTGGCCTCTCAGGCTCTCAGCATAGCTTCTTGGGCTGAAAGGGCTGAAAGAGTCCATTTTCTTCAAGCACTGATGGAGTTCTTCACAGCAAGATTCAACCTGGCATTTTAAACCTCAGTGCGATGTGTGTGGTTTTTTTTTTTTTTTAAATGCAGAATATACAGTGACAGTGGAGGTGGTGAAAGAGAGTGCTGGACTGAGAGGTGTATTTGGTTATTCTTTGTATAAAGTCACATGGATCATGCTTATCTAGGGTGAATAATGTCTCCTGGAAAGGTAGAAAACAGGGGAAAAGGGTTTCCCATGGGATCTGCTCATGGTGGTGCTCTGCAATGTGAATCAATGAGGTTAATATGGGGCTGGGACTATTACTCGTCTTGCATGGTGATTTGAACAATGTTGACCTCCCAATTTGCTGAGCTTTGCTCTTCCTTATACCTAGCAATGAAATTGAGTTTGTGTACCAGTTCTGTCTGGCACAAAATTAATCACTATTGCTGTGTGCACCTCATCCCGTTGCCCCACAAGCTGCATGCTTCTTCCCCAGTGAACGTACAGTCCAGACATAGGTCTCCATGCTGCTCTTTGGAAGCCTTCAGGTGACTTCTCAGGACAAATGTGGTTTCTTCAGTCGGCTCCATTCCCTGGGAAAGGCTGGTGGTGAGGGCCACAGTCACGGCAGCGGGGCTGGTATGATGGAACATGCTTATTTCAAAATGAATATATAAATGGTTACCAGAAACACTCAGCAGAATCACACTTGTTTGGTGATCTGGTCCTCTGTTTTAAAATATTTAGTCACTACTCAGACACTGGAAATACACACCCAGCCTCAAGCTTCTTTCACGTATGTTTGGGAGTTGTCCTTATGACATCCATATTTATCCTTCCTCTCTGCTCAGTTGACCCAGCATCTCAAGGAATTTTAGTGCATCCCTTGCAGAGGTGTGCTACTACACACTTTTGTGTTGATGTCAGTTGCACATTCAGTTGACCATAGTGGACTTCTGGTCTTCTTATTTCCCCTGGATGAGTGGTGTTTGGTGTCAGATTGGTTTCAGATTTGGTTAAAGTAAAAAAACAACTGGTCAGCGGGTCATCTACTCATGTTTGCAGCGTGCTGCCCGAGAATGAGTCTGATCCTAATTTTCACCAGTTTCCAATTCCTGCTTCGCACCGCTCCAGTGCCATTCTGCTCACACTTTGAGAAGAGCATATCATGGTGCAGGGACAGCAGTGCTCCTGAAATGGCTCCTCTGTGGAAAAAAAGTACTGCATGTTTGCCTTCCATGTTTATCTTAAAAATCACAGCAGAATAAAAATACTCTTTGCAGGGAGGGAGGGAGTGAACATTAATCTCTGCAGCCTGTTACTCTGAATCCTTGATGTCGTTGTCTCCTCTATCTCTAGATATCTAAGAGCTCTATTTGTATGTTTGGAAAGCAGTTGCTATGGTCTAAGTTGATTCAGCAGGTTAAGGAGAGACCACACAGTGCTGTGTTATGAGGATTTTACTTTTGCTCGTGTTAAATGCAAGTTTTCCACTCTTTGTCTAATCAAAATAGCATAACTGTATATAGCTGTTGTCTCTGAGTGGCAAAACACCATAGTTCCCACAGATGGGATATTTTTAATAGGCATTGCACAACCAATTTGGTTATCCAGCACTTGAGCCCCTTCGTCTGTCCTCCACAGGCATTCCTTCAGGAGGACTAGATGGGATTATTTGTTTGTTCTGCAGAGTATACAAATGCTCTTCCATGCCCCCCAACCCACCCCCATGTCAGTCTGAATCCCAGTTTGCTTTTGCCTTTTGTTTTTTCTATTAACCAGTAGCAGGTTCCTCTGCAAACCTTTCACTGTGTCTCTCCATTTCACCATAAGTAAACATGATGCTGCCATTTGTGATAACTTCAGTCTTTTTATAGGAAATTAAAAACATGCTCTGAAATTCCTGCACAAACATGCAACCGTCTAACTGGAAGGAGAGCATGGCATGTATCAGGAGAATTATACCTGGATTATTTGGAAGGAGAGGAAAAAGGAACTGTTTAAAGACATCTGCTGCATATATGATCTCTCACAGAGGAGTGTTACAAGGTATAGTCCATGAATCAGAGGAGCATCCCATCGGCGCTGGGGAATTTTAATGAAGTGAATGAAATTCTCATCATGTCTGAACCAGAAATTAACATGCATCACTTTTTTCTTCCCATGGCTCTTACTGCCAGCTTCAGCTATTTTGAAATATTTGGGGCCAAAGCAGGAGCAAATCTCTAGAGGGAAGAAAGCTATTAACATCGCCGATAGTTCACAACACAGCTTTGTTTCTTGAAAGGCACGGGCACGGCAGGAGGCGCTTCGTGCGGCTACACGATGGCTGCACGACTTTGAAATAATGGCCCCTGGGGCCCTGAGCCTACAAACCATTTCTCAGGCGACCGAGAGACCCCTGGGTTGTGTCAGAACTCCTGGGGAGAGGCAGTTCTGGCCGGGCACCACCACCATCTCCGGCACCGAGGGCCACTAGGGTCCATAGGATGCCTCAGCGACCCGACCAGAATTTGGACCAGGCTGAGAAAAAGCATTTTACTAGACAGACTAGGCAGTCCAAGTGTCTTTTTACTCACGGCTAGTCCTGTGCCCATGCTATCTGCTGAACTAACACGGTTCTGTGTTATTTTTTTGACAAAGTGGTCTCAAAAGGACACCTCCCTGCACCACCTTGTGTTCGGTGCAGCTGAGAAGAGACAGGTTCCAGTGAAATGCATGATCAAACGATTATAAAGAAAGGGTGGATGTAAAAAAGGAACTTTTTCATTTAGTTCTTGCTCCAAAATTTCCTACCAATCTTATGAACAAATCTGAAGCTTTACAGGGGAACATTAGTACTGGCGTAGTTAGCTATTTAATATCAGAATTTGCTATTCAAAATCTGAGACTGGGGAACTGTCTCCAATAATGCATGTACTCGACTTCAGCACACCAAAGCAGTTGATTTCCTTAGTGCAGATACTTATAAAGGGCACAATTTATGTGTATACCATACTTATATGGTAACTGCTGTCAATTTTCCCCCAGATTTGCCCTTGTGAGCAAAACTTGTGGATGTCCCGTTCATCAGGTCAAAATTAACAACAATAATATGCTGCTCATTGCAAGCTGGTAAATGTAGAGGAGCCAGAGGTATGACATGGCCTTGAACATGAAAACTGATGTGTAAGTAGTTCACAAAAAAACATCTGAAGAGGTTTTGTGCAAGAATATATATAGAATTGTATGATCATAATGTTCTGTGTGGAAAATGGCTTCCTTTGTGTATTTCTATGTCATACCCTTACACAGAGGAGGCTCAAAACACTTGACTTAGTTCCTATTCCCTATCAAATGCTATAATCTCGTATTACTTTTCCTCACACATATTAAAAAAAAAACACAAAAAAACCCCCAAAAACCAAAACTAAGCAAGGTCCATTTTAATTTAAAGCTTTATTTTAGCTTAGGAGTGAATTCAGACTCTACACCTGCTCTTCAGTCCGGCTCCCAGTTTGGGTTATTCCATATAATTATTTCCTTCAATTTTTAAATATTTCCTTTTTCTGCATGAGAGACCCACATAATCAGTAAGGGAAACCGAGTGAATATATGGGCGAGAGAAAATGATTGGAGGCAAAGTGGTGTCAAGTTAGCACATGGTGTAAGCAGAGTAACAGAAACGCATTGTTCAGCTGCAGTAGGAATATGATGGTGTGCAGTAAGCTACAAATTTCCACTCTGTTCAGGAAAAACGTGGTTTTTAAATCTAAGTGTTGCTTGTGATTTAGTATACTCAAAATTTGCCTCACAGGAAAGTTGGCCAACCTTGGATTTAACTGTGTTTACCTATAATCCTAATAAAAAAACCCAGGTACTTGGGTTTTACTTTGATTGCGGAGTTTGTGTTGGCAAACAAGACATATTTGTCCTTTTATGGCAGTTTAATTTAGGACAACCACTGAGATTTCATGTCAAAATAACATGCTAGTAACATGTCATCAAAACACCTGGTGTGGCTGGAATGGCCATGTAATCAAACACTTCATGATTTAAAACAAAATTAAAATAAAATAATTGCTGCTTAATACTGCCAAGAGGAAGGTTAAATGTGATCTACCTAAAAGCTTGTGTGTTGTTAAATAAGAATAATAATTAAAAAACAGTCCAGAATATCTGTATTCCTTCATGTTTCTACTGGTAACCCTGTGGTTAAGTCAAGTAATGATTGATTTTGAGAGAATTATAGCTATTATAAACTGTAATCAGCAGAGGATGAGAATAATTACGCAGAGAAAGGGGAAAAAAGCTGAAACATGGCTGAGCAATATTCTGATTGATGGCAAAGTAATTTCCTGGCTGTTAATGACTGATTTTTCAACAGTCAGCACAAGTGCTAACCCTGTGGGGGAAAAGGGAAAAGAATGGTCGTGTTATACAGAAAACTACTGTCCTCGACTTACCGTTTTCATTAGGGATGGGTGAACAGGCTTGGAAAAAACCTGCCGACCATCGTTCAGGACCATCTCCGTGTGACAACACTGTGGCTTGGGGTGAGTGTGTTGGGAAGGGCTGTCAGTTATGCTCTTGGTTTGTCCTGGAAGTGCCCAGCGAGCCTTTGTCCCCTGCAAGGCTCCTACATCCCCAAGCCCCACCAAAGCACCCTGGGGAGGGACGTTTTTGTGACATTACAGGGCACGAGCAGAACAGAACGGCACATAGGACAGAAATCCTGTCTGGCAGAGACCTCCATCTGATCTGAAAAGTTTTCTGTTTATGAAAGTTCAGTTGATCCATCAGTTGTCTTTGGCATTTTGGTATTCTCAGGTGAAGCAAGTACCAGCATCCCCAGTTTCAGGCTGGTCAGACGTCACCTCTCGCGCCCTGTTTGCGAGCTTCCCTCCTTGATAGCTTACATCTGCTCTCCTCAGACCCCTCCTCAGACCTCTCTTGTTTTGCTCTCAGGAGAAAGGCATGTCCCCTCCAGAAAGGCTAATTACCTGCCCCTCGCCACATTTCTGCGTGCGTGCACATGTGCTGGCGATATGCAGACAGGCCACGGCCAGCGAGCACGGCGGGGGGTGGGATGCTGAGCAAAAAAGCCATCGCTCTGATCTCACACGAGTCTCGGAAGGAATGTCTGACGGGGCTGCACGTGCGTTTTCAAGCCCTAAAATAATTTCAATTTCTATTTTGTGCTACATGTGGTCACGCAGTGGACAAGCCTAAAGAACAGCGGGCTCCGGTTGACAGCCGAGTGCTCTCTGAACTGTGACACTTCCAAAAAAGAGACTAATTTATCTTATCAACCACAATCATAAAATAAGGGATGGGATGGAAATAGATTAGAAACCATAAAAATGAGGGGAGCAAGACAACC
Source organism: Tringa tobata (assembly GCA_033628505.1). Taxonomy (NCBI): domain Eukaryota; kingdom Metazoa; phylum Chordata; class Aves; order Charadriiformes; family Scolopacidae; genus Tringa; species Tringa tobata. The sequence goes on from JAHREE010000259.1 coordinate 726,361, forward strand.
GCCATCCAGGAAGGGACAGACACTGCCCTGCGGGGTCCTGCTGACTTTGAAGAAACTTGTGGATCATTTACTGCTGGCTCCACAAAGTGTCTTCTGTCATGGGAACTCTCCCTTCAAGTTTGAGCATCCAGAGAAGCTCCAGAAACCTGCTTTTTCAGATCTCCGCTTTCTCTCAGTGCAAAGATGATATAGGTACTGGATTTTGAGAGCCAGCTGTATATCAAAATGCACTGCTTGCCTGCAAACCTGCTCCAAATGCTTCTACAGGCAGTTTTCCATCTGCCCAAGAAATTATGCCTACATAATGCTTAGCACTTTCTGGTCGATTTTGAAGTGCCGTGGAAAAACTTGGGTGGTGGATTTTCAATTAATTGCAAAAATCCAAATTGCCCAGACTTTATAGTCCCAATACAAAACTGTGTAATGCCAGCTTGATGTGAGTGCTGTCTCGCTGATTTTAGTGAAGTTATACCAGTCAGTGAAAACAGATGGAAGTGAAGAATGCAGTTAGCAGCTGTATCTCCTCCCAACAGCAGGTCAAACGCATCTCAGCAGCCAAAAGCACCAGAAAAGAAGGGAGATCAGCAGAATAAATGTTAGAAGCATAAAGTGTCCGTAATTCAGACTTGATAGCATTGGGATACTTCATTAGGGACAGTAAAAGAGACAAATAAACAGAGAGAGGGAGAAAGATGAACTACTTACAAGCAGTGTATACAGTGGAGTAATAAATCCTTCGACTGACTCACTCGGAGGCTCAGTGAAGAGGTTGCTGCTTTCCTTTAACTCCTCAGGCAGTGCCTCTGAAATCTCGGCTCTGCCACAGGACCTTACAAAACATTGTCCAAAGACCGGACAGAAGATCCTCTGTTTTCCTTGAAGCCAATTTACTGGTAACTTAAATCTCTGTTAAACAAACTCTCCTCTTTGGAGATGCTGGCAAAGATTTGGGTGAACGTGGTGGGATGCAGAATTCCTTTCTTTTTGTTTTTTTTCCTTGTGCTCATTTTATGGATATGATCTCAGGGCAAAATACAGAGCAATCTGTGGGTCACAGACAACTTATTGAACCCTGTGCTTTTAGTAACTCTTTTTCAGTAGGCAGGAGGAAGCATGCAGGCTAGGATAAGTGTGCAGCAATTTGCCTCATGGGTAGATATTGGTCCAGACATTTTCTTTCCTAGCCTGAAGTACATTTGCAGCAAGTGTTGCCTGAGGTACTTCGAGGTTAACTGGAAGAACATGGATAGTCCAATTGGTTTCAGTTACTGTGCTTAGTAAGGAGCACGTGCTTAAATTTCTTGCTGAACCTGAGGAGTCAGCGGGGGTGAAAGGTGCCAGGATGATACTGCTGTACATTGCAATTTGCTGGTCACAGGGAAGGCTAGGCAACAAGAGTGTCCGTTTCCCATGTTGTCCCTGGTGGCTGCAGCATGGAACAGAGCTGGGTTCACCTGGACTCTTGCTGCATGTGACCTGGGCATTTCTCATTGGCATTTCCATGTCCTGCCTGTGAACTGAATACGCAGATACTGTCTGTCCCCCATGTACCTGCATTTAGACTGGGATGATGTCTAAAACTGTTGCTCTTTTCTGCCCTTCATGATCAGCAATGCCTCTCAAGCTTTCCTCCTTGTGCCTCTGCTGGGACATGAGGACCTTGTCCCAGTGCCCACAGGGGAGCGGAACCCCAGCTGAGGAGGTGCAGGGAGGATGAAGTGGGAAGAGGAATAAGCTTTCAGTGGCACTACAAGAGGGACACTGCTGTAAGTCCACTGCCTTTAAGTGAAGGCCTCAGGACAGTTGACAACTACCATGGCAAGTGCTGACAGGCAGCGATTTCCACCAGGTCCTCTGCCTCCTGCCTCAGCAGGAGTCTTAGTCATAATCCGTTCCCTGGTTTTGGTCTGCACTAGCCACCTTCCCCAGGTCACGTCCCTCATCTCATTTCCAGGAGATGTCCAGCAAAACATCTCCCTCTCTCCTCCAGCCACCTCCAGAGTCCCTGGATTAACAGATGGGCTTCTCGGGACTGAACAGGTCTCTCTGGATCTGGAAGCATGGTTTGTTCAGTCCACTTGGAAAGCCATACGCCTACTCAGACATCCAACCAAGGACACAGGAACCTAAGTTTAGACCTCTTCTTTCCCCCTTCTTGCTCTGAAAACAGTGGTTTTGTTTTGGGAAAGTTTTAGGTAAGCTTTGGGCGGAAAATGTTTTGCAGAAGAGCCCCATGTACTGGTTCCAGCCAAAGTTGCCTTTGGAAGCTAGATGGTAGCTGCTGCTGCCAGCAAAGCTGCCAGGCACTGCCAGCTACCATGATGGTTTTTTTTCCAGCCACTTGTTAACCAAAAACTAGATCAAGACCCGTGCGCTAGAGATATATCTCTTTCTTGAGAAAGGGCAGCTTAATACTTGCATATCAAGTACAAGAGCAGCAAGCTTGCTGGGTTTTGTTTTTCTTTTTCCCTCCCTTTTGAAAGGAAATTGTGAGTCATGGTTCCAGCAATCTGAAACATAACAACACCGATGGCCAGATCAACAAACAGGCTAGCAGAAGGCCATGCAGAGCCGGGGTGGACCGACGACCAAATGCCCTTGCCTGAGCAAATGCAGCTAGTGAAACTTTGTTGTCCAGCCTCTTCAGATGCCAAATGTATTCACTGAGTAAATGAGGCAGCTGGGTTGCTGTCCTTTTCAGGAAATGGCACAGGAAAAAGGCTCCTGCAGTAGGTGACAGGCAGAGAAGCTGTCACGGGTGAGCCTACTGCAGCTCCGTGCCGAAGCCCAGCTTGGCAGAGATGTGACTTCACCCCACGCATTCCACTACTGCTCGGATGTTCCTCCAGCTTGACCTGCTCTTCTCTTGCTCTCTGAGCAAGTTTCTTGCCAACGTTTTCTCAAGAGTGCTCTCAGACAACAAACAGCAGTTTGTTCTCTTACACAGGGGCTTTTTCACCCCTAAAAAGCCTTTTATGTCACGAGTGCAGCTTCCCACTGGCACCACACTTCAAGAACAGACACGGAGAAATGAAGTCAGGAGATAACACACAGTGCAGTATAATGAGGGCACCAGCATGGAGACATTTTTGCAATTTTTAAAAGTGCCAAATAAATTTTGTTCAATAAAAGTGACAAGAAACCAATTTAAAGAGAAGGGAAGAAAGTTTCAGCATGAGTCACTGCTATATACGATCTGAAAACTACAATAAAAATAAGCAGCTCCCCCAAAGCTGTGTCGTCTTGCCAGCACACAGCTTAGCAAGAAGTCTACAGCACAAGGCTTGGAGACGAGTTACCCATTTTTTGTTTAGCAAGAGTACTAATGCAGCAGAGAGGGTATTGATGCCAGCTACAGGGCTGGTGGAATCATGAGCACCTGTCCCATCCCATCCCATCCCATCCCATCCCATCCCATCCCATCCCATCCCATCCCATCCCATCCCATCCTTCTGCTATACTGGAAATTTGCTGTCTCCTCTGCCGCGATGCGAGGTCAGGATTTTAGCTTACAATTTTCTCATGATCTAGAACGTCTCACAGGAGCCAGTCCAGCTTTGCCTGATTGACTGCAAGAAATGTGCCTAAGCCCAGCAACAATTCACGAGCCCAAAGGAAGCCCCAGTGAGTGCCCTGCTCACAAAAATCCACTTCACCTTTAAACCTTCTTTCCCCAGCAATCAAAGAAAGTTTTAAAAATAGTATACTGGAAAGAAGCCTGGTTCTGCTGTATTAAGGTATCTGTAGAATTTGCTTTTGCTCAGATCCTTTAGTTGCAGAGAAGGGGAGTCAGAGTGTCATGTTTGCAGTTTTAATCTTGGATGGCTAATGGCAGGATTGTTACAAAAATATTTCTTACAAGTATGTTTGCACAATGAAAGCATCCGATATGGCCAAAAGAAGCAGGGAAATTTCTCCTTTGTACAGCTTTGTACTTCTTTCTTTTTCGTGTTGAAGTGACAAAACACATAACAAGTTACATCTGACTTGGTGAAATTTCACATGTACAAGATTTGGCTGGGAAATGCACTTTATCTGAACTTTGTGGCCAATGGCCAAGTTAAATAAACCCAATTAATATTAATTTCCCTTACCCTTTCCATCTCTTCCCTGGTAAATAGAACCACCTCTGGGATCTCTAATGGTAAGTTACCCTTGCAGCGTCTGGTTTAACTTGGCTACTCCATCGACAAGATGTTTTTCTACTTTGAGTCTTTTTTCTTTTTCTTTTTAAACTTATAAAGCTCCAGAATCCTCACTGCATCCCTGTAACTTTTATTTCGTAAGAGTATTTTGGTCTCTTTTATTCATGCTTAGATATAAAAGCAATATAATCTAGATTGTGGGATGTGACTTAAATTGTAAATATTTGTTATGTTTAAAAGCCTTGGGGTAGTGTGTGACTTGAATGGATATGAAGATATTTAGCAAATAAATCTGTTTCAAAGTAGAAGGAATAATTTACTACCCATACAACACAAAAAATGAAGCCATGCTACAGCCATGTCTCAGATGTAGCTCTGGTACCTTCCAAGAGTGTTCTTACCAAAGAGAATTGTAACTTTAGGTTTTTTAATGAAAAGTTGTTTTCTAGGATGGGTGCTATGAATATGGGCTGAAGTTTGTATTGATTATATTCTGTGTGACGTTTGTTACCAAAACAGTCGAGCAAACAGTCACAGATGTGAACTCCCGGCGCTATTCCCCCTTTTTCTCATAGAAAAGTTGTACCTTGAGACTCCAGACTCTCTTTTGTCTCTGTGTGTTGAGAGCAGAACCTGGCTTGCCTGATCTGGAAAGCAGCTTGTGTGTTAGCAAATGTGCTTTGAGGATGGAGTTAGCGTTTTACTAACACGGACCAGGTTTAGCTGGCCATCTCATCAGGTCTGGCTGACGTTGGGAGCCAGGGGGCTTCCAGTCCCTACGACAGCCATCTCTGGGGCCACTTTGCCAAGGCAAATCACTTTGTTACCATAGCTGGGGCCAGGAGAAAACGTATGAGAGATTATAGAATCACACAGTCATAGAATGGTTTGGGTTAGAAGGGACCTTAAAGATCATCAAGTTCCAACCCCCTGCCATGGCAAGATGTTAATGAAACATTCTTGATGTTAATAAAAAAAAAAAAAAGGAAGATGAAAGGATGAAGCTGACAGAGAGACAAGAGAGGAGAAACGCATTCAGAAACCTCTCTACCTTGTTGGTTCCTGTGACCTGTGGAGCTGGGACATACAGACACGCTGTGACCAGCCTGTACCAGTACTTAGTGATGTGCCCTGAATAAACTTAGTCACCACTGGCACACAGGAACGGTTACAAGGACCCACCAAAGTCTACCCTGTCTGGTTGTCTGCCTCCGAGCATGGCCAAGAGCCACATGTGAGGACAGGACAGACAAACCGTGGTCCTCTGGAGAGCGCTGCCCAGCACCCCACGGCTTGCACAGACCACTGGCTGTAGACAAGATGGAACTTTTGCTTTTCCCCTGTAGCTGCTTTTTTTTCTGGACTGTTGGTTCATGGAAATGGCATATACTAGAGTGTGGGTCTCATCAGAGTTTTCTTCTCAAGGGGAGACAGTGGTGACTTTGTTTAGCCTTGCTGTAAGTGCTTGAAATAACAAACCCAGCGAAGCCACAAACCCTCTTCGTGTGCCAGAGCCCTGTGGTAAAATGTCTGCAGAGCTTTAAAAATGCAACACAGAAAATGGAAAGCTTCTGCCACATACAGAGCACTGCCTCAAGCCATTGACTGCTTCAGACCAAGTTAGAGATACATTTCATGCATAAAAGGGAGAACTACATTGCTATAGAGGATGACTGCATTTTCCACTGAGTGAATTTATACTTCCCCTAATAGCTGTGACATGAAACCCTTTTGCAAACCACCCTGTCCAAACACTGAAGGGCTTTTTTACAGAAGGACAGAGCATCTACAGAAGCTGCCAAGAATTGATGTGCTTTTGCCTCAAGTCAAAGAGTAATATATTGACTCTCAATGTGATTAGGATGGACTTTTGCCCAGAACAGAAAAATTGGTTCTGAATTAAAATTGCTCTTCAGAAGTGGCTCTTTGTTAATGATACTATTATTATTATTATTTTATTTTAATGTAATTAGGGTTATGTTCTTAAATCATAATTGTCATTGTTATACTTTCCTTAAGTCAGCATAGCATTACATTTAGTGATCTTAGTAATGACGCAAAAGAGCTGTGAATCTCACCTGCCACGGGTAGTGCCTTCTGTTTCTACATAATTTGGTTGTGCTTGGAACAGAAATTGTCCTTGAGGTGCCTCAGAAATGTACTCTCTTGATCATAACAATTACCTGAGAATGAAAAGCCATCTGGTTAAAATCATGTCTTCTTATGTGCTTTATGTACCTTCTTTAAAACATATTCTTCCTTCTCCCCTGAAAAATTAGAACAACTGGCATGTTTAAGCGTTTTCCTAGTCATACAATTTAATAAATTGGTTTTTAATAGCTGCACCGGGCAATGAACTATTTGAGTCGAGCCTGTGGTGACCATTTTCATGCAGCGTTGGGATGTTGGCTAATGAATCTCTGTTCCAAGGACCTTGGGAGCCAGGGAAGAGCTCACCAGAGAGGCTCAGAGGGTACACTGCTAGGTGTATTTTAATGCCTTGAGAGAGAGCAGCACAGCAGGATGCTGTGGAAAAGCTGACCTTCCTTTCTTGAGAAATAAGGATACCACAAGTGATAAAAGAAAAAACCCTCCGTGTCCTCTCCCTCTCTAATAATACAGTAATGCCCCAAGGAACAGCCTAGTCGTCAATGTAATTTCAGTCACTCATGGATTTTTTTACCCATGACATCTCCCTGAAGTGATTAGAAAATTATAACTGGGATGTGAACTCAAGCAGAAGCTTATGGACTTTTCACTGTGTCATAAGGAACGTGAAATGAGGTGACTCATGTCATCGTTCAACAGGTCTCCCAGTGGGCATTTGTGTCCCCTGCTGCACTCTGGCCAGTCATCTTTCAAGCCACTCCACAGCAGATCAAGTGGAAAGGAGACTACGGCTAGTCTGGATGGGGAGGTGAGTAAAGGGATGAGACATTTGTGTGACAAGACCAGTGAGGTGCCATAGCAGCCCAAGCAAACACAGATCAGTGAGGAGTTGACCTGCAATGAAACCAGGTCTTCTACAAATCTGCCATTACCTCCCCCTTCAAAAAATATGCCCTTTAGCCTTGTTCCAAAGTAAAAGAAAAGGATAAAAAAGTAATTTTAATTTTTCCAGAGGAAAAAGTTTAGGAAGACATCAGAATCCCCAGACTTCTGTGCTGTGATAATGTCTGTGCTTCTCACAACAGTCTCCAAGCCTGGTACTGTCTGCAGAGGGTGACTTCAGCCAGTTTGAGAAATGCCTGGTAAGGTTTCTATCGTAACTCACGGTCTTGTAAATATGTTTAATTTCTGTTTTAGCAGAGTCTATCTTCTAGCAGAAATACAGAGATTTGTGCATTTATCCTTCACGGAAGTCATAATGCTTCTGGAGTTTACAGGCAGGCGTTACAAATACCTCCCTCCAAGCCTCACTCACTGCGAAGTTCAGTGTCATCTGGCAGCAGAAGACATTAATCACTACAGAGAAGGGCAGGCTAATGTTTCTAAGCCAGACAGGCTTGTATCTGCTTCCCAAACAGCTTACCCTAACAGTTCTTTTTATTGAGATTGATTCCCCATATTTTGCTAGTTTGGGGATATAGTCCATTTATATTTATCTTGTACTGTAAAGCTAATAATTGACATTGTTATTGTAGTTATTTTATGAACCAATTTCTTAATACCCGAGGGTGTTTTTATTGCTCCCCTTTTGGCCTTTCCTTTAGAGTACTGAAAGTATGTGAGGGGGGGAAGAAGTGTTGTACACACTTTGTAAAGAAATTAATTGGCTGATTAGTATTATTTCTTTGTTTATAAGACTTTTGTGTTTTCTGTTACTCCAATTCTGGCTAGAAAGCTAAGCATCCATGCAAGTTGGAGAATAGCCTGAAGGCAGTTCTAATTTAATTTCATGCTCTCCATATCCCCAGCCAAAATGCCCTGTCCACTGATGCTTGGTGACAGGGACCTTACACAGAGGTTTATGAGGGTTGGCCATTGCACCCAGTCTCATCCTGCAAAGGAAATTTCCCATGCTGCAAATATTTCCCCCAGAAAAATTACTCCTGGTGGAGTTGGTTTGATAATAAGCTATCAGAGGACTTCATGACTTTTCTGTCAGGCTGAATCTCGCATATGTACATTTTGACCTTCAATTTGCTATGGAAGATGACTTATTTTCAGAAGGAAATTTTCATCCAGAAAATCCTTCACTGACAATGAGGCAAAATGGCATCAAGCTGGTCTCTCATTTCAGTTTGGACTGCGAGTCTGTGGGTTAGTGGCGTCTAAACTGCTAGAATGACTCTGAGGCTGGTTTACAACACATGATCCAGCGGAGACTGACACATACCTTCATTATTGCCAATTAGTGCAGGATAGTATGAAAGATGAGTCAATTGTCTGGGCCCTGAGGCTTCTCCAGCAAGTGGATTGGTGATGATAGTCAGAAGAGACCCCAGATTTCTGCACCAGGAGGGGCCACTAGATCACTGAGTCTGACTTCTTGAATAGCACAGGCCATAACTTTCGCTCTGTTACTTGTGTCTTCATAATATCTCCTTTCTCACAGACAGATTATTAGGCAAGTGAATGGAAAAACAAAGGGGAGCAGATATAAGGTCCCCTTATATCAGCCACAAAGCCTAGTGGAGCCACACGTCTGGTAGATCTATCTAGGTGTCTTTAATTCTCAGACACTGTTAGTCTGGGATGAAAATGGCCTGTCTGAGAGGATTGAAATACTGTCAATGCTGAAGTGTCAATGTGGCTGTCAGCATTGGCCAACCTCCCCTGGGTGTGAAATCGGCCCTAGCCTGGGAACAAAACCTGAGAGAAGGTTCCCTCCACAGCCTGTATAATTTAAGGGATCTGTAAACGCCCTGTGAATGGATTCTCACCCCTATTTATATCAATTTCATTTCTTGAGAATAGTATTTGTATGGTTCCCTATATTTTGTGATGTTTAAGACAAACAATGAGAGTCACAGGTGTCCTTCATAGAACCATGTCTCGGCCTCTTGAATGATTGTGGCTGTCTGAGGGGTAGCACTGTTAACCAGAATGTCCCTGAGAGTGGAGCTGGGAAACCAACCTTCAGCTATGGAGGGCACGTTGGGCTGTTGGTGGCTGATCCAAACTCTTCCACTATTCAGTCAAAAGAATAGGTAGTCAAGGAGTGAGCCTCAGAGCTTTCTAGGGAGACTTTGAGCCTACATGGACCAAAGAGGAACCGGAGGACTTGTGGATCCAGTCTGATGTCTAGTAGAGGACTTTGATCAATCGGAGATTTTAATCTCATGATGAAGCTCCATCCTTATTGGGAAACTTTGACTCTATTATTCTTTCCAGGAAATAATTGCCTCTGATGAGATTTCATCTGGAGTCATTCACTCCTTTGATAAAGTCTCAAAAGACAACTAACTTCATTTTTAAACACAAACATTTCTTTCCGTAACACATTTGATTTATCAGTTTATACACTTTCTCCAAGTAATTTTTCTTAGACAAGAACTTATAACTGGCTTTAGTGAGAGCTACAAGGCACTTCTTGAAGCGCAAAAAATAAGTATTTTCCTTCAGGTCTAATTTGGATACTGGGAAAATATATTTTTCCTCCTGTGATTTTAAATTACTAAATTTCTTCAGTGGTTTTAAAATACTTTGCAATAAACAGTACATAATCTCTATTCTTGCCTAAAAGGAGGCCTTCTATTCTTATTCTTATAATCTGGATTCTCAATTTTTTTTTTAAGGTATCAGTAAGAAGAAATAAATGTTTCAGAGTACCTCAGTCAGAATATCCTGATGGGAGGTGCCCAACTTTCAGCGGGTTGATAGCGGACAACTTTTCTCACCTGTCATTCAGGCACTGAAGGTGATATAACGGCATACTTTCCAGAGGAATCATGCTCTTTCCATTTGTATCTTGCGATAAAATCGTTAAGTTTATCCCTGTGAGTTTTGCTGTGCCTGTGCCCAACCGTCTCTACCTCCATCTGACAGCTAGCTGACAAGAGGAGGATGTTGTGAACTCAGGGTTGCTTAAGCACAGATGCTCAGGGCAATTTGAAATGCCCCGTGGTAAATGGGACGTCCACACAGGGCTGGCAGAAACAGCGGAAGACCTGTGGGAGACCTTTGATCTTCCTGGGGATATATTGGATACCCTTGGATGTCTCAAATGAAACAAGTAGCCTGCAATGAACTCAACCCACTTTGTATAAAACCCAAAGCTGTCCCCTTCCCCTCTCTAGACACTCACCCACAGTCCCATGAGCCCGGAGAGCGCCTTGAAAATGAAGAAGACCATTACACCAGAGTTCATCAGCTCCACCTCATGACGGGATTTTTAACATCCGGACCTATAACTGCAAGTGACTAGTGACAAGGAGACAACGGCTAAGCATAATATCAACATTTTGTTAACCGTGTTTGCAAAAGCAACCAGCCCCCTTCACCCCTTGCCCTCACCGCTGGAGCAGGAACTCCCCGGCGGCTGCAGCAGCCTGCACGGAGCAGGGAAATCATCTCGCCATGGTGGGGGGAGAGCGGCATCGGCCTCCTCCTCCTCCTCCTCCTCCACCCCCCGAGCTCCCCGAGGGCAACCCAGGGGCAGGCACGGCCTCTCGGGCTCCCACTGCTCGTGCGGTTGCTGCTGCTGCTCTTGCCAAAGCAGCGGGTGCAGACGTGGCTTGGGAAACGCTGAGGTCAGCAGATTCCTCCCTCCTGCCCCCACGGTTTACGTTTTCACTGACCAGCGTTGATGGTCACAAAAATATCTGTGCTGTTTCCGAGCTGAGGGCTTTCTCCTGCTGGAAACACCATGCTTGGATGGGGTGACCCGGGTGACTCTCTCCCAAAGCCTTCGAGCTGTTACGGCATGGGGTTGCCCCAGCACCTCGTCATTCCAGCACGCAAAATCACTGGCAGGGCCATGTGGTCTAAAGTCACGGGTCTAGTTCTGCCAAGAGAGAGGTGTTTGGATGGTAAGAACCTGCTCTCTGTCCAAGCGCATGGATTTGTCTCTGCATTTGCACTATGCAGTGCATGTGTATGGAAATGCACAGCCTGGTATGTGTGTTTTTACAGAACAAACTTCTTTTTTTTTTCTTTTTTAAAGTCCTCAAGGTACCATAAGAAATCACTTGTCTTGTGCAGGGGGATTTCACAAACTTCCAGTCTAGCCTATCCATGACCTGGCAAGAACAGCCACCTAGGAGGTGTTGATGCAGGATGCTGTTGATTTCTGGGTCATCTAGAGGTCTAACCTGCAAAACCCAGAGGCAAAAGAGACATCCCTGCCTTGGCACCAACTGATCAGAGAGGAGAGGACGCAGCCGTTGTAGGAGGGAGGCTGTGAGGCTGTTTGACTACTGCACAAGATGGTGGAGCACAATGGCTTGTGCTCTTTGCTCTGCCTTTCTCCTGGATGGAGCAACACACGCACGTGTGTGTGTAGAATTGCACACTTTCTGGGTAATATTATGGGGGGTAATGAAGACAAAATGAAATAGCATACAATAGGAACAATAAGAAATTATAAAAACTTACTAGTATTGTCCTTGACTTTCTTTAGTTTAAGTTTACTCTTTCACCTTCTTCAGTCAGCCAAATTGCTGTGGTAATTAATATATTGAAAAAACATTTGGGTTTGATGTAACGCTGTGATTTTAGCCTTAATGCGTAGTCTTGGCTTATCTAACTACTTGTCTGGAGTCTTGTGACTCTCTATAGCAGATTGATGCCTCCTTAAAGCCATCTGGAAGAAGATCTACCCACTCTTTTTTTCCCCCTGCTCTTTTAATTGGAACTGCTGGCTGGCCCTCTGTATCAGAGAAGTACAAAGGCTGAGAAAACAGAGAGGTCTTACACTAAACCATTCGAAAGGGCAGCAGGAGACGTCATCCATTTTGTGTATAGATATGTTTAGATAGATGTGGTAAGCCATGAGAAGTGGATGCCTTGACAGGTTACTTTTCAAAGACTGCTGATTTGCAGTGACCTCTGACTGCTCTCAAAACAGCTGAATTCTGCAGACTCTGGTAATCTGAGATAGAAACTGTTTTGAAGTCGGCTGGGTGTAAAGAGCCTATTGCTGCCCTGGGTGTCTCAGTATCACAAGGAAAAGCAGAGCAGGGGGAAAAAAGAATGCTGTAGCTGGAAACTCCCTTGTCTGATTTTGTATGGGACAACCTGCAGCGTTTGCAGGACGGTACCTGGGTGAAAACCACACACCTATACACTCAGACATTGTCCATTTCCCCAAGCCAGATGTTGCCCCTGAGATGTGTGTAAAAAATCCCTGTTCCTCACTGCATGATGCTTCCCAGTTCTGTGGGAACCTCATATAAATGTATTTTAAATGCACAGCATGTTATATACCATGTTGTAGTCACAGTTCCTTAAATTGTAGACTGTGTAGGGAGAGGTAGGAACAGCACCCCCTTTAAACTTATTAAAATAATCAAGTTAGCATAGTCCTTCCCAGCCTGTACTGTGAGCCTTTCCGTCAGACGTGTAGAAGCTCTTGAAAGCCTGAAAGTTCTCTTGGCTTTGTATGGTTTTGTTGTCAGTGTTAACATACGGTTAAATAAAACATATTCCCCCTTCTAATATAGTTTGCCTCGTCCTGGGCTACCGTGTATTTTTTATTCTGTGCCCATCAGGCTGCATGACGTTGAACACACCTGGGAAGGAACTGCTCCTGCCTCTCTGACCAGTCTGCTCAGTGGCCATCCCAGTGCAGGTTGAGCGCACAGAAGCTTCTGTCTGTCTGTCTGTCTGTCTTTGGATACACATCTTTGCGGGATCCCAGTTGCCCTCTCCCCCTGCCACGCACATCCAGTTTTAAGGGGTCCTAAACCTCTGCTTCCAGATGTTCACCTGGAGGGTGCATACAAACTTCCCGCGTTTAATGTACTTATATTCCCTTAAAAACACCACCACTGGTTTTTATTTATCTATCCTTGCAGCAGACGTGGGACTAGCGGGAGCAGCAGAGAGCTGGCACTGGGGCAGCCCGGGGGGGGGTGGCAGGCGTGCAGCCTCCTGGCCACCAGCCCGGGCGAGGGGCTGGCACGGGCTCAGCACAGATGGAGCTTGGCCGGCGTGTGGCTGCCAAACCTAACGAGTCTGCACCAAACACGTGCCGAGCAAGATTGGGGTTTTTTTTGTTTGGTTGGTTTTTTTGTTTGGTTGGTTTTTTTGTTTGTTTTTTTTTTTTTTTTTTTTTTTTTTTTCTCAAAGGCTTGATAAATTGGGCAGATTTGGGCAGGTTTGGAGAAAACGCCTGCCTGTGAGGTGGGAGCAGGTCCCAGCCATGGGGTGGAGGGTGTCGTCCTGCTGAAACTTCTCAGCTGAATGGCTGAGAGGTTTTCTTTTTAACATAGGCAAAAGTTATATTTTCAATTAGCCTCGCGCTTGTGCAGGCACCTGGACCATCTAAACATCCAGAAAAAAAATCACTCTGAGACACCGATCCAGAGTAGAAAATTTTGGCTGAGCTAAACTGATCCAATTTAATTCAAAGCCCCATGTTGGCGGAAGTTAAAGTACCAAAGTATTAGGCTAATTTTCTAATGGTATTCCTAACTCATCTGCTTTAGTGAAAGCATCACATGTGTTTTAAAGCTTGAAGCATATAATTCTTAGAGCTGCTGAAGTAATTCTTGATTTTGAATCACTAATGACAGGAAACATTGCTGTGGTTTCCAAAGAACGGATGATCAAACTTTACTTAGCACTTAGGATGCCTTTTTTAAGCATGACAGATTTCCTTCTCCATAATAAAAATAATTTGCTGGCTATCATTCCATATTCAACAGCCTTGTCACAGAACTCAATCAAACTGACTTGGGGTATCTACAAGCAATTATTGTCAACATGTGCTATTTTTTCCTCTTAATTATCAGACTCTTGGAAGGATCTGAATGTTTGAGGATGGCAGATTTCATTATGGAAAAAAACAAAGGAACACACTCCCCACTCCCCCATTTCTAAACCTTACTTTACCAAGAAAAAAAAGACAGAATAGTTGAATGCCCTGTTAAGCCCCAGAAACCAGGAGACAAATGAAAGAATCGGTGAATTGTGTATGGGTTTTTTTATGCAGTTTTCTGATTTTTAAAGCCATCTTATAAGTTTGATGATCTTAATACTGCTTTCTGCGTGATTGGTATTGGCACTGCCACTGTATATTCATTTCATATGTTAATAGTTTTACAGAAATATCCTTAAGTGCCTAAAAGCACCAAGCGGGAGTAACGGTTGTTAACAAAATCTCATAAACAGGTCTTGGATGGTTAGAGGCCCCCCTTGCAATGGGGAAAATGTTATCTCTGCAATTGTTACTGGTGTCTGGCTCAAGTAAATGATCCCCCCGACACTGTTCAGATGCGGATCCCAAGCTGGCATAATTCAATACAGTCACACTGACTTTGCCAGCTCTTCTGAGCTGTTATTCTGGCAAATATAATCCACATTTTTAAATACAGATACGTATTTTCTTCTGCCGTAAGATGAGTCATTTATAGCCATGTTTCAACAATGCTTTGCTCTTGACTTAAGACAATTGAATTGAATGTAAAATCCTGGTTAAGCGTATTATTGTTTTCCCCTCTTTTTAGTTTAGAAATTATATCAGTATTAGAATGTAAAGTTAAAGCAAAGATATTTTTAGAAAAAAAAATACACTGGAAATTTTGTTTGGCCTAAATTTTTTCATTATTAATTTAGAGGGAAATATATGTTATTTTCAATACTGGCTTTTTGCACCCTAAATACAGATCAGATTTTAGTATTCCCTATATTTATTGAGAACTTAGTTCAAAAATTTAAGTGGATTTACAGCTGAATTGCCAAAATCTTTTATATTCATAGATACGTACAGACACAGGCTATATCCAGGGAAAAAAAAAAGAAAAAAAGAAAAAAATTATTCAGAATAAAGGCCACTTTCATTCTGTTTCTGACACCAAAATTTAATTTTACAATTGTTGAAAAACAATGTAAATTCATTACTGACCTTCGAAGGGTGATTTCATTAAGCATATGGGGATCATCTACGTTTTGAAAGCAGCTGTTTTTATGACCTGAAGAGTATACATGAAACACTGGGATTTGGGCTGCTTTCTGTAGACAAAAAGGAAAAAAAAATCCCTATGGCTTTAAAAATATTTCTTTTTTTTTTTCTTGCAGTGATTTATCATATTATAAAAGTATCACCAACATATAAGTCTCACATTCTCCAGTGTATAACAAACATACGTGTTTGCTATTACGGACCAAATGAACATGTACCTTCACAACCACGATGCTCCGCAGAAAGAAACATATGGAGATACACACCACTGGTTAATTTGTTCTCAAAAGGATACAGATAAAAGCAGATGCTAAGGGGCAATAAATTATACTTTTTGGTACATTTTCTTCAGTTGGTTTTTTTAACCCTCCTAGTTGACACAGAATTTCCTTTGCAGCGTTATTTATTGCCGGCGATGTTGCTAGGCTGCCTGGGAGGGCAAAATGGAAAACTTTGTGAAGTACACTGAGAGAGTGCTCTTTTAAACCAGATGATTTGTGAGTAAGTCTTGGGGAGCTGGGAGTATATTTTAGATATGTTAGCTGTCTCGTAGTGGGGCTTTTATACAGTGAATGGAAGACTCTGGAAAATGTTGCTTATACATGGAATGTTTACCAAGATGTATTTGAGTTTCTCACCAGTATGTGGGCTATAATCTCAGCATAAGGTTAAGATCTTCCGTTTCACCACTTGAAGGCTCTATAAATGTTGGAGAGTTATATTTTGGAAAACGGCTGTTAATTTTGGGTTTGCCTCTTCTTGGAAGTTAATTATTAGAGAACACCCGCACCTCTCCTCGGAAAACTGGGGCAGAGAGCAGCAGGGAGACTAGAGGCATGGGCTAAGCCCACCCTAAGCTCACCCTCTGCCATGAGCATCTAACCAGTGTAGAACTGCCACAGGGAAGATGAGCAGCAAGGTGGGCTGGTGGCACGCGGGAAATGGCTCGTGTTGGTTTGGTAACTGTGCTTTACAGCATATAACCAGAGATTTGCCTACAAGACCGTGTAGTAAGTCCTTTAACACAGTGGTAGCAAGCAGGTGGGTTTTGGTTTTGTAATTTTTATCTTCACGAGCATTATTCTTACCTACAAAAAGGTCACTTCTAAATACCTGACCTGCCCCGAGAGGAAAAGGTCCTTACTCTGGCACAAATATATGCCTTATGAAACAAGTCCTTTTAAAGTAGTGTTGGTTTTAAAATAGAGAAATTTGATAAACTTAACTAAAGCTTAAAAGATTATGTTGTGGATGGACCATTTTGTGTTACTCTGAAATCTGTGCACCTCTTGTGGGTAAAACAATCAGCTTTTTCAGTGGTAGGAACTGCCAAGCTGGCATGCAGCAATTTCAGACAGAAACTGAGGGGTACCTCTGCTGATGCTACAGCAGAAAGGTGGGTAGCTTTATGGTACATGTGTACAAAAACAATGCCCCAGAGCCTAGCCCCACTCAGGTTGATGACAGGTTTGCTACTGACCTCAGTATCAGCCGTTTTAGCAGTCAGGATAGTCCCCCGGGTTGGCCAGCAGCGAGGACCAACCTGAACCCACTCTGAAAACACAACCGGTGCAGTCTGACGCAACATATCCAGGATATTTTTATGGGTGAGAAAGCAGTGGGGAGGCTTTACACTTGTCTAGGGAGAGGGAACATTTTCATCTATTTGAGCTCTGTTTTCAAAGTTGTACATGGAAAAATGCACGTGCAATTAAATATAACAAAACCAATATAACATCCAACTTGGGCATTCAGATGAATGTGTTGAATGACTGGAAGGTAGGTAATATGTTGCAAGGTCACTGGGTAATGTGAAAATTATAGGGACCTCTAGAGATAACCTAGTCCAAACTCCTGCTAAAATCATCCAAATAAATTGAATATCAATATTAACCTGAAAGGTCAACCAGAGATACTGACGAGATGGAAAACCTATCTGTGGTTCTAGACTTAAAGCAGACTTGCAAATGAGAATAGTCATGAATAGCATTCAGAAATTACTTTTGGAAGAGGGATATTTCCATCTTTTTCTCCTCTCCTCTCCTCTCCTCTCCTCTCCTCTCCTCTCCCCTCCTCTCCC
>JAHREE010000259.1:744007-782029 GCA_033628505.1 Tringa tobata
CCTCTCCTCTCCTCTCCTCTCCTCTCCTCTCCTTTCCTTTCCTTTCTTTTCTTTTCCTTTCTTTTCCTTTCTTTGTAAGAATTGGAGCCAGTTGGTCACCCTGGGAGTTGGTGACAGTGGAGGGGTCCTACAGAGGCCATCTATGAGCCAGGGGCACACCAGGATGGTGTGGGATGGCTCGGTCTGAGCGAGTTGCTTTTACTGCCTCTGTTTTTGGTAGAGAAAGCAAGCCATTTCCAAAGGGCAAATCTCTTATGCTGAAGATTGGCACCTATAAGAGATGAGCCAAACCGATACCTGGAGTGGCTTCTCTGCCTCTCTGGTGGCTGTTGAGGGCATTTAAATGACTAGTTCAGAGGTGATGTCCATCCTTCATGTGGCTAAAGTTCGGAGGATGAATCCTGCCTTTCCATGTTCAAAGAAACATTGAAGAAACTTGTGTCTTTCTCAGTCCTGCTGTGGATACAGAATGAGATAGTGGACGACTGAGCAATTTTCCCAGAAATGTGCAAAGCTGCAAAAATTCAGAACCTATTTGGGAATCCTCAGCCATCAATAACATAGGCAATAGTGAAATAACAGCAGGACGTTTTACTTTTAAATGCTTCTCATAAAAATGAGGGGAGCAGATTGTTTATATTAACCTTTATGGGAAATGCAATCAAATTGTCCTTGAAAAATGTTAAAGAAGAAAAACATAAGCGTGACTTTCAATAGCCCTTAACAATCTGTGAACCGGCCCGTTGCTAACTGTCACACACAATGTACATTTTGTTTAGTGATTTCTGTTACACTGCCACTCTCTATGAAAATGTTTAAAAGAATAATTCAAGCTGCATGATCCCAGGTGCATAAACATGCGCTTCTCAAGCCAGCAGAGAAACTGCCGAGCCTAGCAGGATCGTCAGACCCACGGGTCAATTCAGGGACTAAGAAAATCATTTCCTATTTCCCTTCATGGATTTGGAGCACGCTGGGATCAGCCAGTCTAGAAAAATAGAAAGAAGCTGTGTCTTCTGCAGCAAAAACAGAAGTGGGAAATGAAAGATGCCTCCAACCCTGGCCAAATCTGTCAAAGCAGGATGGGGAAAATGCCTGGTCCCTGCCGGCCAAGGTTCCCGACAGCCTTTCCTTTTCCTACCTGCTCTGCAGATCCGTGTCCTGCCTTGCTGAGAGTGGCAGGAGGGGGAGCCTGGCCCCCCTCCCGCTGGAGGTGGTCAGTACCTCACACCGAGCGAGGCTGGCAAGCTCCCTCAGCTGAAGTCCCTGGGCCCTTGGCTCCCCGCTCAGCACTTTTTTCAGGCTCTCGAATTGCTCTTCAGAGGCCTTCAAAGGCACCTACCTTTCCACCCACTAAGCAAATAGGCTTAAGTGGGATTTCAAGCCTCGGAGCGTGGCTCTGTGCCTTCATGGGAACGTGCGGTTTTCCACGGACTGAAGCCCCCTCTCTGGGCCTTCCCTTCTCTGGTGGGAGAAGTCAGTGACTGAACAGGTCGTGGTTCACCATTCTTGACACCATTCTGAGGAGGTTACAGTCCAACTTGCAGAACCTAAAATAGACCAAAATACAATTGTTAATATTTGCCATGCCATATGATGTACAACCTTTAAAATTCCTGATAATTTCAATTTTCTTCCTCTCTTTTGCTCATGGCCAATCTTCTTGCCTGGATGGAACACAACGCAGGCTTGGAGTAGTCCCCTGATGTGGGGCAGTGCTACATAGAAGCCCCATAGCGCTACAACTTTAACAAGCTCGGACAGTCTCCAGCTGGTGACACCACCTTGGCCAGCCCTTGGGGTAGGTGGGATGACTCCAGGCAGCCGTATCCGCTTTTCTGAATGAAGAAGGTCAGATAAATCTATGGGAATTTGCTTGGTTTTGCCTACCTGTTTTAATCAAAGAAAGTGCAAGTGTTCCAGTTTTGCAACATCCTTTCTCTCAATCCAGTTCTCAAGTATTATTCCACTACCAGCTACACTGGCTATCTAAATATGACCACTTCTTATCTTGTTTAGGGAATGAACACTTAGGTTCAGTAACAACCTCTTCTTCCTGGCTTAAACCCTGTTCCTGTCTGCCACAGCATCACAGGGGGAGCAAACATCGCCTTGTGAATGACAGCTCTCTTTTCTTCTTCTGCTTGTCCCTCTTTCTTCCCCCTCAATCTCTAGCATTTCCCCTTCTGTTTACTGGGGAGAGGTAGTTACCTTGAAGGTGCTGATGGGCTTGCCTGAGGATTCTTAATTCAGTTTTATTATGGTGTTAAGCATTTTCAAAAATTAAGGATAATTTAATATCCATCTTTGTACCTATGGCAGATCACAGTTTTATTTTTCCTTCTAACATCCTGCAAAGTAAATTTTGAAAAAAAGGCCAAAATTCAGCAAAATACTATGTTTTAATTATTATATTGAACATAGTAGCAAAGATGACATGGAGAAGAGAAAGTAACGTGAGAGAAGAACAGCTTATGAACCAATGTAAAATGCTTCCATTTCAAAAATTGCACAGTGGAAAGGTCTTCAGTTTTCCTTTGGTCCTATGAGTTGTTTACCCATCTCCTTGCAGCTCAGCACCTACCTGATTCAAACAATGCATGACCTCTTTGGAGGCCAGACACCCTCTCTGGAGAAGGAAAGAAATGGTGTGGTCTTCTATGAAAACGTGCATCATTGAGAAGGCCACAGTACCAAAGGATTTCCTGTGTGTAGTGTATGATCTATTCAAAGTCAGACAAAACAGTTTCTTGTATGAATTAACAGGATATTTTTGGTTTCTATGGTATCCATGCTTTTATGATCTTAGTATAATCAAACACTGCTTTAGTAGGCTTATGCGCTGAAGCATATTAGCAGAGGTAAAATGAAACATGTTTGAAGAACTTGACTATTTCAGGTGACCAAATAGAAAGCAGAGGAAGGAAGGTTTATCTGTTGTTTCTATGGCCCTCATCTGCTCTACACTGGCAAAACATTAACATTGAAAGAGTTGCTTGGAAAGCATTAAACATTTCCGCACAGAAATATTTGACTGTTAAGGGAAAAATCCAAGGCCAGAGATTTATGGCTTGAATCCCCCTATCTGGAAACACTCAGGGTTGTGATAGGTGAAGTGCAGGGGGGTTACATCTGTATTATCCTTCAAGAATATGGTTCCCTTCTTGGCTACATCTTCCGGGGTGCAATGGGGAGGCTCAGCAAGAAGGGGCGGGCAGATCGTGGGACACATGGACAAATAGATAAATGTAGACCACATACAACAAACTCACCAAACCGCAAACATTATGACACTCAGAGACATTTCACGGCAGAAACATTTCTTTCTTTGTCTGTTGACCAAAACCTGATTTTTTTTTCCAGTTTTAATTAATGAATAGGCATACTCCAAAGAGCATAAATCCCTTCTGCGAAATATTCTCTTTACTTACAACTCGAAACAACCACGAAGCTTTGGATTCTGACCAAGAAGAAAAGAAAAGAAAGAAAAAGAAGCCATTTTTGAGAATTAATACCTCCCTGACTGACACTGATTCAGTTCAGTGTTCACAGTCTTCTTTCAGCTCTGGGGTGGACCACAAATGCTCAAGCAGCCAAAGAATCAGCAAAAAGTTTTCTCAAAAGCAAAGAAAACACAGATGCTTGGGCATGGAGAAAACCATTCAATTTATCTTAGAAAGAAAGAGCTTTGTGACCCCGAAGGATATTTGAGGATTTGTTTTAAATCTTTAGCAACTTGTTCTGCATGATTTAACAGCAATGGAAGCTCTGTTTTGTTGCACACCCTATTACACCTACCCAAAGTGACCCTGACACTGTTAATATACTTCAGCGATCATATTTTTTGCGGAGTTTTACCGCTATTGGCTACCAGCGAATTGCCGACTGTTGCCCTGACCCCTGGTAGCCCTCGTAGAACCGTCACACGTAGCAGTCACCTGCATTGCCATGCTTTTTGTGGGTGTGATTGAAATAAATGAGTGGTGGGAGATGCATTAGGGTAATACGAACACAATCTCCGCAAGATTAGCAACAATATTCTTGACTTCCATGGTTAGTCCTTTACGATTTCCAGTGATTTTGATTTATCTCCTACCGGTATGCTCACTTTGGGGTTTCTGGCTGTGTTTCCAGGACAAAAAATTCTGTGGAAAAGAAGCATTAAGTTTTTCTCTCACTCATTTAGGTCACAAAATGGAGCTGAGAGAGAAAAATCAGTAGCTTTCAAACGCTATTACCTTGCTAATGATAGCGCTCATCGCATGACAGTTCTCAAACTGATAAGACGTTCCAAACATCCGCAGAAAAGGCAAAGAGCTTTTTAGTGCCCCGGCTCTGTCTCTGCAGCTTGCACATGTTTTCAAACATAATTTCATGCCTGCTTTCTGACAGCTCATTAAACAAAGGCCTCTTGGTACATATAGTGCCCATCTTCCTGCTGAGATTGTAACATATTTATGGTGTTTGCAGATTGCTGGCTGTTTGCTCTTCTACTTCACAGTGTCCTGCCTGCCAAATGCTTATCAGTCTAGCGAAGGTGACAGTTTTCCCCATTTGTGTAGGTAGCAATGGTCTTGTGTTTGACCCTCGGAGGCAAGAAGCAATATGATTAGAAGAAGCTCCTGCAAGCAATAGATAAAAGCAATCACACCAGGAGAGACAGCAAGGAAGAGCTCAAGGGAGGAGGCTGATGTTGTGGAAGCTGATAGCTTGCATTTAGGGAAAGTGCTGGCAGTTAGTTAGCTAGACAGCTGGTAACATCCAGACCTTGTGGGATTTCAGCTTCAGACAAAGCAAACAAGGATTCAGGAGTGTTGAGAAGCTATCTGGAGCGGTGTACAAGGGCAATCAGAGCTACTCACTTCTAATTATCTGCCTCTTTCCTGCCATTAAACTATCATTATTATACATTCAAACCAATAAAGTTTTGTGAATTTAGCACCTTCTATTTTCTTTAAAAGCTAGTGCCAAAATCCTGCTTTCCTTCCTAACAGAACAGATGAAGACATCTTTAAGCGAGCCACTACCATTCATCCATCTGTCCTTGGAGGGTGGCAGGGGACTAGGAGTTGATTTCTGCTCGTACCTACCACCAGCAGCTGAAGTATCTGTTCCACTTCACCAGGATAACAAAAGGGGCTAATTGGTTTTTGTTTTTAAGAGAACTTTATTTTCTTTTTTTTTACTTCTTGTCAAGCCTATCGTTTAGTCAGTATTAAAAGAAAATGCAGTGGCAGCTCCCTTCAGCTGCCAAAACCTCATCAACACAAAGGAGCCTTCGAGTAGCTGTCAGACAGGATTATGATATTGATCCTAACTATGTGCATGTTCCAGGAAAAGGAGCATCTCTTTAACTAAAAGTCAGAGGGTGACAGATAATGAAAGACAAACATTTTGCAGCTCGAAGGATGGTTCTGTCCCCACATTAGGAGAGCTGCCTAATTACAGCTGAGGGAAGCAGCAGCACCTGTGCATGTAAGCTGCTATCTAACCTTGGAGTCTGAGCTTCTTGTCTCTTACAAATAAGCAGGTACAGAGCGAGTCCCAGCATGAAGGTAAGAGTTTGAGAAACATCCATTCCATGAGGGAGTGATGTGTGTGATTTAATAGGCAGCTCTTCCCTCTTTGAGTCAGCAGTGAATCAAGAATTTTAGGACTTTATTCTGCCAAGGAGGGTGACTTTGGGATCGGAGACAAACTCAAGGCTCTGTGTACTTCTGGTTGTTAGTGACGATATGACATTATTTATAACATCAGTGAAGGCGAATCCTGGATCTGGCTCCCAAATGGAGAGATTGGTAATGGTCTGGGTTTGAGTACAGATAAAATGAGACGGGATTACAACAGACTAAATGCATCCCATGGCAGACATCTGAAGTAGGAGAGAGGAATGACAGCTTTTGTTTCTAAATGTTGTCCCCGTTCTTTCCAAGCCTAAAGTTAGATAAGACGAATCCCACCCACAAGGACTCAAAAATCCAGTATTCCAACATAGGAATCGAATGAGTGAGAAGAACCTTTTGCTTCTGAGGGCATGTAGGCCAAAGCTGAATCTAAACGTACATGAGGAAAGTCCTAGAGAATCAAATACCACATTTGCTTGTTTATTCTGTCACCCGTCATGGCTGGAAGAGAGTAATACTGGTAATCTAACAACATGGGTACATGATGGACACAATATGTGTTTTGAGGGCTAAATCTGAAGTGAGCTAATAAGGATTTAGACTGCTTTTAACTTTACTTTTAATTGTCTGGGGCCTTTTTTATGCACTATGACTGCCATTTTATGTACAGTGTAAACAGCCCATGAATAGATCTCTGTTCATTACTGCCATAGCCGTCGTGAGTGACCCCAGTCTTCCGAGCATCCCCCAGACACCCCAAACATCTCTCCTCACTGCCTGGCTGCATATCCCCATCTGCTTGGGCACCAAGTCCTGTCACAGAGCGGTAGCCTCTTTTTGTCTAGATATTACCATGCGAGTGATAAGACGTACTAATAACAAATAAATTATGCCCTGAGTTACAACCCCCATCAAGCCAGAGTGTAACTTGGGTCAGGAGCTGCATTCAATCTCGTAATCTTGGGTTTTCCAGATACTTCTTTTTGACTCACGGGTCCCCAGGAAAGTCACTTAGCCTCTCCGTGACTCATGTTCCCCATCTCTGGTGTAGCAATTACGGTTTCCACCTACTGTGCAAGAGGTGGGAAGGATTTGTTGCTCAAGTATCACGGACAGCCAGGAAGAATGTTCTGAAGAAGTGCTGTGATAGCAGTACTGCGCAATGCTGTGCAAAAGTCAGTGAAATGCTTTGATTCACAAGGGATGCTAAGATTATATACTAGTTATTTAAGAAAATATCTTGCAGAATTTTCTGCACATAAAGACTGAGGCACATCACAAAACCCAGGCTTTTTTTTGTTTTGCAGGACCAAGTAGGGAGGGTATATTTTATATAACTGGCCCTGGATCCTTCCTAGAGCACTGTTAGTTGTCGCCGAAGTGACGGTAAAGAAAATATGTTATTTCAGTGTATGTTTTTCCCTGTGTAATGAGCTACCACATCGGTCAATTTTGTTCTCTGTAATACATCAAAGCAATGGGAGTGCATTAAGAACCAAATGAGGGTCTTGGCCTCTCATCTTAGTTTTATCTCCCCCAATAATAATGAAGCTGGGTAACTTCCTAGAAAATAACAAATTGATATAAACAGCCCTGGTTTGCCAGCTACTGTCACTGCTGATGGATAGTGCTACAGCCTGAATGGGTTGTCCACACAGCTATTTGTCAGCACTGTCTGTGAGGAGCTCTGTGATAACATACTGTGCTAAATTCACTCTCGTGTCTACAAAGGAATAAAAAATGGCTCATTTGAGTCAATAGGTGTCACACAGAGTAAACAACAGCAAAACCAGGATGCTGTTATATTGCTGCCTCACCAAAAAGACACCCTTACTGCTGAATACGTTGCTACTAATTTAGATGCCTGGGAACCTGGGTATGTGCTAGTAAGGTTAGTTCATTGTTGGTATTTTATCTTTCTGTCAGAAGACTTAAATATGTTTACTGCTTGCGTGCACACAGAGAAAAAGTGCATTTTGCATTAATCAAGTACATTTCTATTGCTTGCAAACGCCTTCGCAAAACTGAAAATGATCATTCCTCTCCTTGTAATCTTATTTATGTCACTGGGTAAATTTGTTGAGGTGTAGACATTTCTTAAAAAATAAAGGAGTGTAGAAACACGCTTAATTTCTATGGCTCAGAGCTGTAAACTGAAGCCTGTTTGTTGCATGACTGATCAAAACGGAGAGTGTGCAACACTGGAGATGGGCAAACAAAACAGATGGCTCTACTTACGTGTGGCTGGGCCCTCCTGTTACACCACACATCTCTTGGTATACACTGGGCTTCCTTTAAAAACAAATACATCTCTTTATACTATAAATTATATGCATCAAAATAGTTAATTATATAGTGTTGGAGGTAGGATCATCGCGCCCCATTGGTACTGCAGACCGTTGTCAACCTCTTGAAGGGAGGAAGGTCCTTTGGGTGGCACAGGTACAGGAGCACAGCGACATGTAGCCGTTTCTAATGAAAAGCCAGGCAACCTCAGCAGCTGGGGGGGAAGACACCATTTCCCTCATCCTCTCACTCTTTCCTCTCAGTCATCAGGCCAGTCCCTCTACAGAAAAACAAGGAGTAGCTGTTTCAGCTGATGGTGAAACATCTGGTAGGCTCTCTTAGGAATACTTGCAGGATAATGCGTCCTCATGTTGTCACCAACACACTGGCATGGCAAAAACCTTAGCTTGGAAAGAAAGGTCAGATGGGATGCTTTGTGCATTTTTGGGAAGCATCCTGCTTGTTTTGCAGGATGGTTCTTTGCATGAGATTCCCAAGGCAGGATGAATGACTCTTTTTCTTCACCAGCCTAGTTATGGCATAATGCTGCCAAAGGCTTTTAGGTTGCTGTTCCTGACATTCAGAGCCCAGTTTTAGTGCTCTTACTGTAGCATCTCCTTATCCCTGAGCATCTGTGGTGGATAATCACACCATAAATATATCTTCTGAGGACTATAAAAGGAAAGAAGTTATTTAGGAAATCCCTTAAGTATATATTTGTGACCAAAGACTGCTCTAGCTTTCACCCAGGCTTTGGGAATAAGCGCACTCATAGAAAACTCCATGGCTTACCGAGCCCACCGATTGCCACAGCTGCTCAGAAAACCAGGTGACCCAGGACCAAGCACAGGGAAGTGGATGGTCTGGCCAGGACTGAGATAGCATCTTAATTTCCCCCATCTCTTTCTACTTAGAAGTCCAAGTGTGACTGACATTATATCCTCAAGCAGTTGTCATGCCGATTTTAACGAAGAATAAATGTTCCAGGCTTTTTGTTTTACAGAGGCTGGAATGACAATAAATTGCTGCTTTGATAATAAATTGCTCAGTACTACCTGGGTAGTATATTTGCTCCCAGAATTAGTCTAATTCAGTTGTCAAGTACAAGGCTCACCACACATGGTTCATGGAGCTCGAAAAGGCTGTCACACTGTGTATCGTGCTATCTTAATTGAGGGAGTCGAAGTGAAAGGCTGAAACTTGATCAGTTG
The DNA here is from genome assembly GCA_033628505.1 of Tringa tobata. Classification (NCBI taxonomy): domain Eukaryota; kingdom Metazoa; phylum Chordata; class Aves; order Charadriiformes; family Scolopacidae; genus Tringa; species Tringa tobata. The sequence goes on from JAHREE010000259.1 coordinate 753,129, forward strand.
TTGGATTAGGAGACTATGTGAGGAGAAACAATGACCCAGAGTAAAATGGATACCCCAGTACTAGAAAGGTTATAGCTTGACCACACACATTCTTTAATAATGCATTTCCAACATAAACAGAGCCACAGGCACTTGGCATAGAAGACAGCTTCTCTTTTTTGCAGGTCATCAATATACCATGTTTACATTGTCAGGCTGGTCTCAACAGTGTTAAATTATAAATTAGACTCGGTGCAAGTAGAGATGTAAACACTGCTCTGTATGCTATAGCAGCCAGAACACGGGCTAAGCAATTCATCCCTTTCAGGTAAAGATTTTAATAGGAAGCTTGGGAAAAGATGGGCTCTGGAAAAGTTTCAAAGAAAGTGTTTAAAGGTGTTTTTGCTCTAGATGGAGCATCACTTGGGAACAATTTCAGTTAAGCGCCATTTCGTAAAGATGTCCTTGGAGTCGCTTACATTCAGTACAGAGTAAAACTACAACTGTCTCTTAAGGACAATCATCGGCAGCATGCAATATTGACACATCAAAATGCCAGTGACAGTGATGGTGACAAGGGCAGGCTATTCGAGCTTTTTACATTAACAAATGATGACAGTCTTCAAAATACCCAGCTGGAAAACAAAGCAATTGCTTTGGGAATGCAAAGAAGCGCAGGCACCAAAAACATCTGGAGAAAACACAAATATTTTCTTTTTGTATTCTGACCTGTAGATGACAGCAGAAATCTCTTGGTCTCCCTCTCCAGCAAGCTGATTGAAAATTTAATAAAAATATTTCGTGAAAACTTACTGTAATGTTGACATTTGGTTGATACTTTAGAAAAAGAAAATGATAAAAATTATTTTATAGTCTTATACTAATATTATTATATATTTTATAACGTTATTTTTATATGATTGAAAATTACGAGCCACCCACTGGCTGCCCGCCGACAGAGCCGGCACGAAGTAGCAGGATGGAGACAGAGCAATGCTGCAGAGCTGACCTTCTGCCACCCCCACATCTTTTTGATGGTCGAATCCTGTGACGCACCGAGAAGAGTAATTTGGGCAGCTTTGCTTGGCGAGGCCATTCCCCTTCTGCAGCCTGGCAGGGAGCGGGCTCGAGGGCAGGCTCAGTGTGCTGGGACGGCCAAGCAGCCGGTGCAAGTGGTCACTTGTAAAGCTCCCTTTCCCTTAATGATACAGATGCTGAAATGAAACGAGCCTTCGAGGCATCCCAGCTTGTCTGGATGTGCTGAGCCTGTTGTACAAGCAACATAAAGCAGTCCTTGGTGCCCTCCATTTCTTCTTCATAAAGGACACTTGTGTTTGTGTAAACCCGCTCATTTCTGCTTCTTCAGCTCCTGGACAAAAGGATTTTTGTTTTACTTCTTTCATATGAGGGCAAGAGCTGTCTCATACTTGCTGGTCCCAAAGCCGAAAAACCATGTAAGCCCCAGGGCAGAGGCCAATAGATGTGACCAATGTCTTGTGTATGCTCCAGGCTTCAGGGTCCCTTCACAGATCACTTGTTTAATCATACAGCATTTCTGCACTTTGGGCTGTCAGTGTTTGAAGGGCAAGATAGGTTTTCTTTTTAAGACTGTGGCTCTACCTACTTATACCTGGCATCTGCCAAGACAGGAAAGCAAATTCTGAACTTAGAAGAGCTCTCTTGGGAGAATTCCTCTTTGGTGAAGGGAGAGAGCATTTGGGGAGAGGAAGGGCAAATGTCATCATGTTTAGGGTTCACTGTCCCTGTTTTCAAATGAGAGCACTGCTATGATTATCTCTGAGCTCCTGAATCAAAATGGGAAACAGACTTCACCCGGTTTTTCCATGGCCAATGCTGTCATGAAACCTCAGCATAAACTGGATATACAGCCCTGCAGCAGGGACATCTGTGCATCTACAAAAGTTTAGAAAACATAGACCCTCTAGCTTCAAAGTCAGTCTAAAAGCTGGAAAAATCTAGTCCAAGCCAAGAGATATGGCTTCAAGATATTTTCTTGGGGTAAGGCTGTCTGGCAGGAGAATGCTGAAATTACTATTGATTGCTAATACCTGCTTGCATCCTAATGGGACAGAGGGTCCAGTCAGGATTGGATCCCATTCTGTTATCTGATAGGCACACACGTGTTAAATCATACTTCTTATGCCAAGCTGATTTCAGATATTTTATGGGATTTTTAAATTCATCTATGCATTTTATATATTGTCAGCCAAATCAAAGGAAGCATAACTGATACAGGAGAGGAGTAGCCCACACCTGACCAGTACCTTGAATCCCTGGGTGCTTCTTAACCTGTTTTTCTTGTTGCATCACAAACTGTAAAGTACTTGAAAGAACTTTTCTGAAATTCTGGTTTGGAGAATTTATGGATTTATATCACATTTTAGCTTGTTTTATACATTTTCCTAAGATTCCTCTTTTTTTTGCAAATGATACTGCAACTTTAATGCGTTTTATGATACTCAAAACACAGTCCCTCTTTCTCCCTTCCCCCCATTCAAACCAACAAACTAGCCAGTGAGAATTTAACAAAAGAGAATCCCCTATCCTTCCTGTGATCGCTATCATCTGTCTGACAGGGCTTTGGATCAGTTATGTTTGCTTTTCCTTTATTTTACCCATGACTGATACTAAAGTTAATTGGAAGGGTTTCCGGTGTGTACAGGAGACTAGGAGTATAGAACTGTTGATAAGCATGATTTTGGATCCTGAGTCCATCTCCACGTTTTGGGGGGAAGTTGTGCTGAAATTTGCAATTGAGGCAATTGCGGCCATTCTGCCTGTAAAGGCAGAGCTCAAAGGTGAACCCATTTTCCCCAGTGATAGTCTTTTCCTGCCTGGGAAGCCAATTTATCCACTTGTGGCTAGAGGAAGGGTAATTGCCAGCCCGCAGGCAGTGTGGATAATCAGGGAGTCTGGGCCCCGACCTGAATTTGCGTGTCGAGCTAACATCCTGGTACAGATACAGCCTTTACCCACAGGTCAGCAGCAATTTCACTTTAAGTGGCTCAAATGATTACCACAATTCTGATTTGCAGGAAATTGTATCTGCTTGGTCCTTGTGAAAATCCACCCTTTATAATCTGAATAACTTTCCAGGAATTAATTTTCAAGCACGTGGTTTTGCCGCTCGCAGACATGAAGAAGCAGATTTCTGGGCACACAGAACCACACGTGTTTGAGAGAAGCTGGACTGCAATCCCCATGGAAATTGGGCTCAGAGTAACAAGGTGGGTGAGATCTCCCAGCTGCTCAAATTGCTATTGATCCAGCTGGGAATCTGATCAAATGTATTTGTCTTTATTACTGACACGGTGAATGGGTTGGATGGGGAGCTGATTACATTTGCTACTAGTCACGCTGAGGCAAATCTTAAAGTCCCTGAAATGCAAGTGAATTATACTTGTTCAAAGCCTGTGGCCCTTTTGGAGTTTCGCCTACTGACCAATTTTTGTAATGCTTTATAAAAGAGTCTAAATGAATGTTTGGTGAAGATAGGGATGATTACTTGCCCTCAAATCACTAAGTACTAGTGTCATGCTACACGGAGCATCAGCAAAATTTCTTATCCTATGGTGTGGAGCACTCAACTTCTTTCATGCAAAATAATTAAGACCTATGCAATAACAGCTGAATGCTGTGCCATTATTTTCTAAATGTAAAGCTACAGACACCACAGTGAGATTAAGAGTTAGGAAACAAACTACAGCTGTAAGAGCTTTGCAGAAACCCGATGAAAGAAAGACATTCCTGCTCACAAAAATAGAATCTACCAACCTTATAAGCCTGGCAAGACCTAAAAATCAGTGGGCAGCAGGGGCTGGGACGCAGAGGTCACAAGTGCTTCCCCTTACCAGGCATCTTTATCCAGCGGTGTCCACGAAGTGAGATGGTAGCATGGGGCCAGCTTCCCAGAGGTCATAGCAGTCACCGTGTTGGAGCTGTATCAAGGGAGGATGGGCTAGTAAAATCTCCTTTCCACTTTGCAGACAGGTCACTGGTGGGATTTATATAAACACCAGTGTAAGACAAGTATTTAAGTCCCCTGGAAGTAGATATCATTTAAAATCAATAGGAATTAGGCACCTATGCTGCTCTGGAAACTTGGTAAAATCCCATAAAATGAGCATCAGCCCCAGTGACTGCTTTAGACCAGTAGAGATGATGCACCTTCAAAAGCCTAGCCCGGGAAACCTTTCATCAACTGGGCTGTCCTATAATGACCACTGCAGATGGTATAAACACCTGCTGCTTGTCTCATCTCTAATTCTGGTAACCTTTCCAAGCATGGCATTGACTTTCAGCCTGGTGAATTGAATTAACTTTATTGCACCCCTTGTCCCAGCTTCCATGCAAGCCCACATTGCCCAAGCATTTCCTTACTTTCATTTTCTTGTCTTCCAGGTCCCTGCCAATTGCTGAGCGATGAAGAGAGAGCCTGGATATTTCCTTGCCTAGATCCACCTAAGTTTCACCCTCTCTGCAGCTGTGATTCCCAGGGGCTTTCCAGAGACCTCGTTATCCCTGTTCCCTTGGCAGCTGGAGAGGTCGCAGCGCATCCTCCCACCCAGCCGAGCCAGCTGCTCTCCCAACCCCTCCTGCCGCCAGCTCCAGGGACCGGAGCGTCTCCATCTCCTTTAACTACATATTAGTTATAGCCTCCACCGCAGAAATACAATGAATTTGGCACGAAATGACAAAACAGAGTTGTTTATCACTCTATAAACCCTGGAGGGCCAAATGGTTTTGACACTCAGGCAGTGGAGTGATTACAAATGGAGCCTTTGGGGCTGCAGCGGTCCCAGGGCTGCTGCTCTCTCTCAGCAGCACAGCCTCCGCCGGCTCTCGGCTCGCCAGCTCCTTGCAAGGCTCTTTCCTACTGTCCCTTTTAGTGCAGGACGTGGGTTTCAACATTTTGCTTGGCTTCTCCCGTGCATCCCTCCAGTAAACCCTGGAAACAGGGTTTATGGAAAACCAGGAGCAGGCAGTTGCACATCTGGCATGCCGGGACGTAGCTGTTGTGCCGTGGAGGGGGGGTCTCGGGCATGCAGATTTCTAAAATGAGGCTTAGCACTTGTAATCCTAACCCTTTCTTTTTTGGTTAATATGACTTTTGTTTGTAAATCCGGCAGAGTGGGGCTATGGCTTTCCTCCAAAAACCTCGGTCAGTGGGTAAGATTTGGCCTTTGGACTCTTACAGCAAAAATTAACATGTTCTGTTCTTGAAAATTCACAGCAAGTAGTTTAGCTACAAATACGTATTTTTTTTTCTGCATGCAAACCCAGTGTCTTTAATTTGCACTAAATCATATTTCATATTAAAGCAAAGAAGCTGAATACCTGCTCTGTATCATAAGAAGGGGGGGGAAAGCTTCCTTATAAAGTCCTGAACAGTCATTAAAGTCAGGAAAGCAATTCCTTTAGCAAATCTCATTTCTTCAGTTGTGTTTCCTGTCACATTTATGCCATTTGTTTATGCATTAGGGGCTCTTGTTAAGAAAATGGCAAGTGGGTTAATGGAGAGTTCTCAAATACTTCTCTTGTGTGGCTGAGGTCCCTCTGGGATCGATCTAATTGTTCCTACAATGAAAACGGTACCGTCTTAAGGTTCTCTAACTCAGATAAACATCTTTAATCACTTTCATGTTGAAATAAAAGGAGCTTGGGAATGTGAAACTTTAGTACACTTTGATTCCTGAAAAGAGAACTTAGGGACACATTGCAGATACATATATAAATCATCTTGCTAACATTAGAGGAAGGGTTTCCTATAAGGCTTTCAGGATGCTTTAATGTAAGTAGCTCCTATTATTGCAGCTAATATATTTTGCACATGTGAGCTGCTCTTTGGATGCCGGGAATGCAGCTGTACAACTTCAGCTTCACTCTGAAGCTGAAACTGGTCATTATCGACTGTGTTGTCGCCTATCAGCCTGGAGACAAATTCTGAAGTTTAACTTAACTGGAGGTTTGCCAAGCGGTAGACTCCAGCCAGGGTCTGTTCTCCTCTCCATATGCAGATGGGACTCCCACCAACATTAATGGAGAAAATAATAAATACCCTAACAAACTCATAACGAGGTAGGCTGGTATCGGGCTTAATTATCCATGTTCATGCCAAGGAACGCCTATGCCAGCAGGTGCTCCTGTAATAAGTTACCTGGCACGAACCGTCGCAGAAAGCAGCGAGGTCTCCTTTTTAATTTTTATTTTTTATTTCTTAATGATAACCATTTAATCCGCCACTGGAGCTAATTAGTAGGCATGGCAAAAGAGAGCTGTACCGCTGCTCCGCGCCTCGTTTCTCCTGCTCCCACACAAACGATGCTATTAATAGTGGAAACCAGCATCCCAGCTTGCCCCCGGGGCCGTGCCGCGCGGCTGAGGAGAGGCAGTGCCCTCGCCCTGCTCCTGCCTCCCCCGTGCCTCGGCAGCCACCACCGACACACGGCAGTGCCACCCGGCTCGGAGAGAAGAGAGAAGGTTGCTCAAAACACCTCTCAATTCACAACTTTGTGTAACAGGCAGTAAAAGAGTGCGCTTAATTGCGGATCTTTGCAGGGGAAGGAAATCCGAGTTGGGCAGGGCTATGCCCGAGGTCCCTGTTGGCACAGTAGCATTTCCAGAGGGTGCAGGAGATGGAGAGTGGGATCCTGAACCTTTGCTACGAGTTTACCCACTCCAGCAAAGGACATGGTGAAAATGTCTTTCCTCCCATTGAGTACCATGGCACGGATAGAACCAAGTCCTGCCGCCTTTTCTTGCAGCGCCTCATCGTTTTCTTTAAGTTGAAGAGCGACATTAATCCATTTTAAATGTTATTCTCATCCTGCAATAAAATAAGACTGGCTTATTTGAACATACTAGAAAGAGAAATCACAGCCCTTCTCACACCTTAGGAGGGTTTTGTGGTTTTGTTGTATCCGATTATTGCTGCACATTCAGCATTGTCAGGAATTTTACTGCTCCTTTCCATTAAACTTATTTTCACTGCATTTCTCATGTAAAGAACATGTGTGCAGGCAAATAAACACAAAGGTAGAATGTAGCAACAAGTAAAAAGTCTTAGGAAGTTCACGTTCAAGAAGTTTTGTTCCATTTTGACCATTTCCACAGTAATTTCTTTTTCTTTTTTAATACTTGCTATATTTTCAAACCACAAAAGAGAAACGTTCTAAGAGACTTATCACGCAGCACTTAACCATTTGCTACCTCAAATTCATTTTTAAGGTTTCCGTTTCCTTGGGAATTTCTGTTGAAATCATTTCAGTGATTGAATCCTGCTTGCTTCAGGACACGAGGGGGCCTGTTACTCAAAGGGGAAAAAAAAGCAGTGCCTTGTCTGCAGCATGACAAAGAAAATTAGTCACATAGGTATCATTTACTGGTTTCCTCTCATGGAACTCTCTATTTACATAGAGTATATCCATCACACACACCCCAATATTTTCTGCAGGCTAAGACAAACTTGGGGCATTGTAGCAGCCCTAAATAAATCAGCTCTCTGGTGTGGCCTCTTGCCTACTGGATATTTACAAATTTAATATTCTTTCAGCTTTGAGTCCAAAACCAGAAACCCGTCCTTCTGGCTACTCTAATGATTATAGCTACTTTTCCTATGGCGGCTCCTGCTGAATTACTTTAGTTAGAAATTTTAGTTTAATATATATTACTTATTACGGTCAGCTGATAACACTACCAATCCTTCTGTTTTAGTGGGCAATATTCCAGGATCTCTCATTGAGATAAACTGCTCAGTCTTCGACCTCGTAGTTTATCCACTTCAGAACCAGATTATTGTCTCATAAAACTGTTGAGATGGTGCAGTTAATACTTGCTATTATTTTAGAGGCCAGAACCATAATCTTCACCATAAAGATTTAAGTCCTTTTTACATGCTTAAAGTTTTCAAACTATGGGTCATATCCTGCCATTGATTTTTACGCAAAACTTCCAGTGTTTTTTGCAGTAATTGGGTTCTTTCCTCCTGTGATTTTGCACCACAGGATCAGAATGATGCAATCACATTCCTAATACAAATTTATGAACTTTGTATCATCAAATTGGTGCTATAAAACAAAATCATTTTCAGTCCAAAGGGCATGTGTGTGTATACTTGACAGACCTGTGCATCATTCTGCAAGCAACCATTTTTCTTAATATCAGCCAGCAAAACAAAGTTATACGTGAGTGATGTTGCTATTATTGAACTGATGGTAAGCCCAAGCGCTGTGCTGTTCCCTCCCTGAAATCATTTGATACAACAGTGGCGTTCCTGTTCAAACACTACAAATCAAAAGACACAGACTCAACTTCAAAGGGAAATTGAAATGTCCAGATGAAAGTCGAGATGAAAGTCCAGATGGAAAGACAAGTCGTGCCTTGGTTTGGCTCATCAGATAAGTGTGGGACCAGGTGCGTGTTTGAATTTTCCCCCGTCACAAAAATAAAATCTTCACTCTTTTGGGGGGTGGGGAGTGAGGTTCTGTGGACGTGCAGGTCCATTGCCCCATCTGTAAAAGGTCTATCTTATTTCAGTCCTCAAAACAAACAAAAGTTTATGAGAACTGAATCCCATTTTCCTCCTTTTATACCAATTACATGTGCACTTTTATGTTTCTTTCCTGTTTCTCTTAAAGCAAGCAAAAATAAAGCAGACTGGTGGAATGGCAGATAATTAAACATGTAAAGATGAAAGGGAATGGAAAATTAAGCATCCATTTGAGAGTCCGCTGTGACTGAATGCTGGCTGCTTTGAGCAACCTGGTCTGGTGGGAGGTGTCCCTGCCCATGGCAGGGGCTTGGAACTGCAGGATATTTAAGGTCCCTTCCAACCCAAAACATTCTATGATTCCGTGCTCCCTCAGGATAGACCCTGGGAAACACCTGAGCTGGACCAGCAAGATGGCGTATAAATACAGGATAAACCTCATCTTAGTTCTGTCCTGCTTCCCCCACAGACCTGCGTGAGAGCAGCCTCCCTGCTGTCCTGCTGCTGACTAGCTTGAAACAAGGGGCCAAAACAGTGTCTAAAAAGCATCACAGAATAGAGGGGCATTAACCCTTCTCACTTTGCTCTGAGATACCACCAGTAAGGAGCGGGAAGATCCCAATGCTCTCTGAAAGGCCTGTGCCACCAGGCAGTCCCTCCTGCAGAGTGTTACTTGCCCTGGGTAAAAGGCTTTGCCAAATGCTAAAACCAAGAGAACCAAAAGTTACTGTGACATATCTGTGAAGATTTCTGAAAAAAATGCACTACTTTGTCAGTAAAACATCAGACCACAGAAAAGAGGTTTGGGATTTTGTAGGCGTTAAAAAGAACACCATGCAGCAAAATTGTCTTTGCTGATAAGAAAAAACCCCAACATATTTCCAGAGAGCTACAAGAAATCTGTTATTCTTAAATTGTGTTCCTAAGTTGTGTGCTCTTGGGGATACTATTTACTTAGCTGCTATAACTATCATCTGTCACCCTCACTTACATGAAGGAGGAGACCAAAGTTGCCTGTCAGCCAAAAGAAAGAGGGAAAATGATCACTAGAGATATTTGATTTTGTCTTAGCAGGATTTAAACTGAATCCTGGCAAAGTCCCACCAGCAATAGGTGCACACAGGCACTGGGGTCTGTTTGAATGGGGTTTACCTCCTCCAGATTTTGTCTTCTGAAGACTGGGTGCACCCAACAAGTTGGATGGCTCTGCCAATAGTTGGTCTAAAAGGGTTGGTCATACCAGAGGGAATTCATCCCTTGTAGCTTGCATACCTCTCTTAGGACAGGATAAATCATCTCCAGGAGATACCTAGCTCCGCCTGTCGACTGTGAAAGGAGCTGAGATGTCTAGTTTAGATAAGGTGTAAGTACATTAGATGCTATTTTTAAAAATGAAATCAAGTAAGATGAACTCAATACCATTTCTGTGATCTATACATCTTCTCCCTAAATTATGTCTATGTCCAAGAGGTTTTTATAAATTCTAAGACTGTCATAGTGTTTATAGCAAGAAACTTGCAGTCTGTGTCTCTCAGAGTGATTTCTTCAGTGGTAACATTGTTTTCCCTAGTGCACAGTATCAAGAAAAGAGCTAGTCTCCCTTTTTTCTAGTGTTATTTCATGGTCAGTAATGGATTGCAATTTATATTTCATCTTTCATTTTGTGTCTCAAGTCACTGATCCATAGACATTGACGATCCTTGGCTGCAGAGTTGTAAGTAATTCAGAATCTGTAATGCCACGTTTCACAACCTGACCCTTCCTAAACGGATTGTAACCAATGGTCTTAACATTCTGATCAAGTAAAATTTCCCCCCTATTTTCATTAAGGCCATCTTGAAGTTGAATATATGCTCATAAAAGATCATTTCCAGTTCTGTTATTGCCTAGACCCCTGGCATTAGTGTACAAGCAATTAAAGAATTTATTCTCTTAATGTCTCTGGGTGTCTTGATTAATATTGTTCCTGACATATTAATTTTTGTGCCAGATGAATGTTCATTTGTCCCCTCTTTTTGTTCTCCCCTTTTGTTCTTAATTTAGTACTCTCCTGACCAGGTTAAGCAGACTGCACTTGGAGAAGATTGCTTCTGCTGCTGCTGAGGTGGAAACCATCCAAATGACACCAGCCTCTTCTACAGAAGTGGGGCCCAGAAGCCAAGAGCTCCTCCTTTGTGCCCTTCACATACGCAGTAGTTCACTTTAGGATCTTTGATTGTTGCATTCTTTTGCTCAAAGAGTAAAAAGGATCTCCAATAAAATAACCAAGGCATTTGTCTCCTGCAGACTGTCCCAGACTAGGCACCAAACTGCTGTTTTTTACTGAGTGGTAGTCATTCCCGTACATCAGATCGAGGAAATTCAGAGCCGGTTTCAAGAACATCGCGGCTCGGTGTGAAACAACATGCTACCCTATCCCACCCTCTCAGAGCTCACCATGCACTTGGAGTAGACTGATTTCAACAGAGCTACTTCTGTAGCTGTTATTTGGTGAGCTGGCCCTTTCCCTTTGCCTCTGCTTTAGTTTAGAGTGGTGCAAATCAAGAGTCCTTCAGCAGAAATCTATGCAGTTACTCACGTGCACAAGTGGCGTTATGAAGATGTTGTGGTTTGAGCTGGACTGAATGAATGGCAGTGAATGAAGGACAGATGTTCTCTTTAACATCTCTCCCTCCTTCAGGGAAGGGAGAAAATAATGAGAGAGAGAGAAACTTAAAAAGAAACTACACTAATGAAATATTAATAATTAAAAAAAGAGATAATAATATTAATAAGAAAATAATGAAATATATACATCATATACAAAACCCATATCAAGCTCCCAGGATGATAATCACATCACCAGCAGGCACTGGGAAAGTCCCAGACTGGACTCAGTGATGGACAGGAGTTGGATTCAGGAACCGCCTTCAGAAACCCAGGGATCGGGATCAAAGGCAGACGGACAGAGTCTTCCTTGGACACTGGCCATTGAAGAAAGAGCACTGACCCCCTTGATCTCTCAGCTTTAATAGTGAGCGTGATGCAGATGGGATGGAATACCCTGTTGGTCAGTTTTGGGTCACCTGTTCTGTCTGCTCCTCCACATAGGTGTGACCATTCTATGGTTGTTTCCTTCCAACCCTTCAACGAGGCACACAACAAAGCTAGCAGACCTTGGTTGTTGTAGTTTTTATAAGATTAAGTATAAGCAAGAGCCTCTCTGCATACCATTCCTTGGTATTCACTACAAACACCAGGCCTTATCACTCTGTCTGAAGAATACACCATTAATTTCAGAGTTAATTTAAGAGGCTTGACTGAAAAGTAAAACTGCTGAAACTAAAATGCGTTCTGCTTTACCTCAAGCCAGGACAGAAGAGCAAGTCTTTGCCCCAAAAAATGATTTTGTCTCAATTTCTTACAGCTGGACAGGTGGTTGGTGTAGCCTCTCATGAGCCCACACATCGGTTTATCCCAGCAGCGGGGCAGGCTGTGACTCTGGTGTGTGCCACCTGGGCTGCTCTTCCTTGTGCAGGAATGGACCCCTTTGGAGCACACAGGATTTGGCCAGACCTTACCCACATCCCCTGCCAAGCAGGTTCAGGACTTTTCCTCCGTGCCAAGCCTGAAGACGGGCCACCTCTGCTAAAGAAGAAGGAAGGGGAAAAGTCTGGGAGGGCACACCTTGGGGCAAGTGTCCAGGGTGAGCCATGGGGACCGAGGCTTCCCGTGGCTGCTGCTGCCTCCGGCTGGGATGGGAGGAACGGGTGATGGTGCCAGGAGGTGCTTCCACCCCCTTCTCCACTCCTCCACGCTGGCAGTGGCTGCTTCCTCACACATCCCAAGCTCTCTCTTGGCATCAGCCGTGACAGCAGAACTGCCAGCCCAGCTCTCCAGCCCTCTGGCAGAGGTGAAGGAGGCAAAGGGACGTGGGCTCATTTCCTCCCACAGCTGAGCAACTGCTTACTCTGGCTCTGCCTAGACCTGGCCTTCTTCTTACAACTGTAAATATAGTTTTCTAAAGAGAAAAGCTGGCCAAAGCTTCTTCCTTCTAAAAATCTCTCTTAATACCATGCAGTTATTTCACAGGCCACGCATCACACTGCGGTCCTTCTGGTGCACAGCAGCAAGCTGGGGTTCAATTTTTACAAGATCTTTCCTAAAAATAAATAAACATCAGTGACCCTGTCTTGGGCCCCCATGCAGCACTCTCAGAGCCAGGATTAGTCCCTCTGGTCCCAAGCAGTGGGTTAAACAAATGGGCTTAACAGAGAGACCTTTATCAGAAGAAGGGGAAAGGGAGGGGACAATAACATCCATTTGGGGAGCTTGGACACAGTAGGGTGAGCAACCCTTGGGAAGCTTTAGCCAGGGTAAGGCTTCACTGCTGCTGGGAGGCTTGAGGAGGAAACCAGCCCCTGAACTTCCTTCCCCACCACTTGCTGCTGCAGATGATTCCCACCGGTGGGAGGGATGCGCTGGGCTGCAGGAGAGGGTGTCTGGTTTCTGGGACTACCCAAAACCAAGACAGACATCGTTCTGCTGCTGGGAAGGGAGATAGCAACCACTGTTTCTGCTAAATGTGCTTGTTGCCCATCACTGGTGGTGTTTTTCCCTCTCGCTGAGCTTGCTTATGGCTCCTCTCCCAGCTCTGCCCATTGCGAGTCATTCCTTCTTGCTGCCTTTGTCCTTAACCTCTCTCACTGGCTGTGACCCCACAAACTGCTGTAGCTAACCATGTTTGCTGCTGTTTTATCAGGCAATTTATTGGTTGCTGGGTACCTTAGCCTCTGCCTTGGCTTTTGTCTTCTAAGTCTTCCAGCAAGCCTTGCAGCATTTCAGTAGCTTTAGAAGATGTGATGACATGCTGAATCCAAACGGAGCCTTTCCCTGCCTTGGAGAAAGCAAATCCTCTGAGCCCCTCTCTGCCCAAGACTTTTTCCCCTGTTCCCACTGGCTTTGAATGATCCCCCTTTAGTGGGGCAACACTAAACCCACGTTCTGAGCTGTGTTGTTTGGGGGGAACCGTATCTCCAGCTGATGAGGACCAGCAGGGCTCTAGCTTGTCTCAGCTGAGGATTTGTCCTGAAGATGAAAAATACAGTCAATTAAATGGATGGCAAGTCATCAGCACGGTGATACCTTAGCACAGAATTGGAGTGATGAACAGTTTGCTGCTGGAAAGATGTTCATCAGATAGTTGGGTCTCCTAAAAGTATAGAACAAAATGGAAATCACAAGGTCAAAAATGAAAATGCTATGTCGTTCCCCTGCAATGAGGAAAGGATATTTATAGATAAGAATATTTTCTTGATCGTGGCTCCAGCTGATGCCAAAAAAAGGTGATGCCAGAAAAAAGGTAATGTGATAGGAAGTTAATGCTCAAAAAATAATTAACTCCAAGAATACATGATTGTAAAAATAAATTTCAGCCTGCTGTCATTTAAATTTCATCATATTTCAGGCATGGATAAACAAGGTCAGCTCCCTAAGCCCCAATTCTGGCTTCTTGGTCTCAGACAATCTCCATTACAAATATTTGCCTGCATTTTAGACTTGTGAACCGTTTCTTTTGACAATGGGAGAGAATGGATAGCTGAGGTGATTAAGTGATACTGGGTTTTTCAGCTGTGTAGGAAAAGACTTTGATAATGACCATAGTGAGGATTGATTACATACATTATTATTTTATTCCTTTTACTAAAGAAAACTTTATGGTCCATTTCAGGTTCCATTTGAGGTAGATAAAAATTCAAAGTATCTACCTCAACCCCATCCAGCAGTCCAGACAAACACATGGTCTTGAAGTTTATTTGGGATGGCTTATTTTTGATCAAAAGTGGGAGTGAATTCTGTAGTTAGGGAAGACAGAAACCTCCCCTTCCTGTGACTCCCTTGACAATGTCATTGATGTAAGATCACAACAGAAATAAAAGCATTTCCTAATGAAAGCCAGCAGATTTTGATAATCACCTGCATTTTTTATTTTTTTTACTTTGCTCCTTCTATTTCCAAATTCTCCAGGACAACTGAAGCTACATTACACTTAGGATTTAAGATTAGAGGAAACGACGGAAATCAGATGTGATGCTTCCAAATCCATGGGCTAAAAGAAGGGTAGTGTGGTAGTAGGGAATTCACATTGCTAGAGCTAAAAAAGCACAGGAATGAAGAGAACATGGGCAGATCGGGGCTGGAGGGACAAAGCTCTGCAAACTCCATGGGTTTCTCTGCGGTGTCAAGGAGACCCTGCATTCTGCCATGTTGTATTATACATATGCATATGTGTGTACATAAGCAAAATAATTACACATAAGTAAAATAATTCATGCATCATGTCCGTTGTGGGCATGGTGGTGAGAAAGCCAAGGAAAATCTTGTGTATATAAATGTGCATGTTCTGCTTCTGTGCAGTTACCAGTTGGAAACTGATGATCTCCTTTGGTTTTTTGAACTGACTGCAAAACACCATCCAAATTTCCCCTCTGGCCATTTGAAAAAGAATTTCAGGAGGCAGGTTTTTCTCTTTGAAAACGCTTAATGTTCCTTTTTGACTGGTAAGAAGCAGAGTGAATGAAAGGGTCCAAAATGCTTGCTCCTGAAGTGATCCGTTTAGCTCAATTCCCAGCCCCTCCATCTCTTTAGTGAATTGTTGTTTAGAAAGGCATCTTTCAGCTGCTGCAGATGTGCTGCTCTGTCAATTATCAGGCCTAAATGGTAGGGTTTACACATTTTTGTCTCCAGCACATTCTACTATAAACTCCTTTACCTCTTCCTTAATGGCTTCCTAATGTATCTTAGTGAAAGATGGATATCCCGTACTCTCTTTTAAACACCTCATTCCTTAGATATTTTATCTTGACAGCTCTGCCTTCCACAGCTGGCAATCTCCCAAACACAGAAGCACATTTTTGCCTCTTGTAGGCCTACCATGACTAAATGTTATCATGGCAATTTTATACTCGAGGTTATCATCGTGCGGCACTGCAACTGCTACTTGTCAGCTTCTTCTGTAGAGCACAGGGGCAGCAGTAGAATGGAGAGATTTATAATGCTGTAGCATAGAAACCAAGAGCCCCCTACTCAGTACCACATTGTACACATTAAAATCCTCACCTCAGGCCGGGTTACCAACACGGAGCAGCGGCTGTCCTGTACCAAGGCAGATGTTCCAGATGGGGCACTCGGTGCAAATGCCTACTGCATCAGATGCTCTTCAGTGCTCCCAGAGATGCTGGGGAGCCTCACATTTATCTGCTTCCTGAGAGGAACGGGTTGCCATTCCTGATTCATGCAAAGCAGCAATTAAAGAAATGCTTCAACAAAGATAGGCATCGTCGTTATCAACCATAGGAGTAATGCGTATTCCACGCAGCTGAATTTGCTTTAGTTTTGCAAACATTAGGAGTGTGGGATGAAAATCTTCTCTCTCTCGCTTCCAGTTACTTGAATTTTATACAGAGCGATTTCCACACATGTTTTTTAAAATGTGTGCCTAAAGAAATGGATGCCAGCACGCACAATGTTGTGTCAACCTGATCCCCAGTGCAATCTTATTACCGACATACTAAGCTTGAACACTTTAAGATTCATTAGACATATGAAGAACATCTTGCTTTTTGAGATGTTCCTTTTTTTTTTAATTTATTTTCAAAGTGATTATGATAAAAATCAATATTTTTCAGTATTTTGAGGGGGATATATGGTACTTGCTGAAGCTTGGACTATGCCATTTCTCCCCCACCTCAAACTGACTTCTTATCTGCATTTTGAAGTAAACTAAACAGAAATGCAAAGTGCATTTATGAACAACTTATTAACAATGTTATAAGCACATGTTGCAAAAGCCTAGACTGGATGAAAAATAGAATAAAAAAGCAAACCTGTGCAGCTACAAAAATGTAATTCAGACCCATAATGGAACTCTTGGCCCATAATGAAAAGTATGAGTCTATGAGGGGGAGAACGTTGAGATCACTGCTGCTCAGGGAGATGTGCTTCAGCTCTGAAATGCTGACAGTTCAGAAAAACTTCATTTTTCCTTATCAGTGCCAGGTTTTAAAGTTTTCAATTTTGGCTTTCATCAAGAAATCAAATCATCATCCCTTTTTTTAAAAGGCCAGCATTTCTGAAAAAGACCTCAGGATTTTGTACGCTCCACTGGACAAAATACCAGAAATTTCTCAAGTTTATCTTTCCGTGGCTCAGTTGTTGAGAGGAGTAATGCAGCCAGCTAGCACCTATATGCTTATACTGTATAGTCTATACTGTATAGTCAGTCTATACTGTAGTCTTTACTGTAATAGCACATTCATAGTGAAATAAATTCTCAGTAAGAATCCTCATCCCATGGACACACTCTCTGACAAAGATGACCAGTTTCATATACATATACTAGCTGGATATATTGCCAGATTTAATACAAATACTTTACTCTCCTTCTGTGTCATACCTGCCAACAACTTGGTATAAGCTTAAGGCAGTGCAAAGGCTTGTCTTCCACCACGAAGAATTTGTACAATTTTTATATACTGGAAAAACTAAAAAACAAATTCATTCATGTATATGTGAGAAAATGAAGCTATTTCCCCTCTAAAGGAATGGGAAATATCCCACCCAGATAAAGGAAAGAATAAGAAATATATTTTTGGACATACGCTGTGTTGCCTGTAGCTGGGAATTTCAGGAAGCTCATTTACTTATATAATCCTGAATACCGAGCTTTAATCATCCAAAGGAAGTGTTTTAGGCATTATTTAAGAACAGCCATTATCCAGATTTAAAATCAGGTACAAAGATAAGGGGAAAATTATTCCTGCTTTTGCAATATTTAGCGTTTTCACCGGAGAGCGTGACTGCAAAGGACCGAGTCCAGTTTCACATGCCTCTGCACTGGGCGTACCATTAAAGGCTGGGCTGCAGCCCCCAGTTTGCATGGCAGAGGGCTGGGAAAGCACGCCGAGCAGCCCCACTTACAAAAGCCAGGATTACAGGCTGCTTGTGGAGAAACGCCTCCCCCACCTTGCCAGAAAAAGGAATTCGGCAGCCTGGGGATGGGGAATGGCTCAATTGCCAGAAATTAGGCTGCCAACTCGCTTCCCCATGTTCTTTCTCATTATTGCTCAAATAACCATTTGTACTCACACCAGATGCTTGTTAATCAAGGCCAATTAGTCTATTTTGCTCAGAAAATTTCCAACCGGCAAGACAAATAGTTCAAATAGCACAGAGGTCAACCAAAGCTGGAGCACCGGTGACAGTTTCATGTGTGTTTAGCCAAATAGAAAGCAGACATGGCACGGGCACGCAGGCAGGGTTCCCACGTGTATTGCGCTGTGTATTTACCCCAGGGTAAGGAGTTCTACTTGCTCTGGGCAGGCAGAGAGTTCAGGCAGCAGTTCAGCTGCTTCAGGTGTTCTTCTGCATGTTTATTTACACCAACACCCTATGCTGATCTCCTAATCCAAGTTGCCCAAAATGTCAAGGTAAGTAATGCTTAAAGGTAATAACATTGAACAAGCTCTTCAGGGGCACTTTCTCAGTTGGGTACCCTGAGAACAAGGTCAGCCCGGGCACCGCAGCCAGCCCTCCATCTGCAGCTTGCCCAGGGATTTCTCTCTCCCCTCTTTGCAAGCCCATGGCAACCACCCAACAACCTGACAGCTTTAAATCTCCTCCTGCATATGTCAAAGCAGGTTGAGAAGCCAGCCGGCTGGCTGTATGGCTCAGGTTTTCTAAAATTTGTTTTTTGAGTGACATATGGTAACAGAAAGTAATGCGATCAGGCGATACCGCTCTGCAGGTCCATCATGGCAAGAGGGGGCAAGAAAACAAAACAAGAACCTCCAACGTCTGACAACGGGGAAAAGCAGTTTGGATTGTGCAAAGATCTGCACCGTGACCAAAAAGTTCCTATTTCCTAAATACTCTCCTCCTGGAGAGCTGGATGTGAGAAAAGGAAGGCCGGGGATTTACTGCAGAATTTCTTATTTCCTACCTGTTACAAGTCTGTGGTACTGAAAAGTTTCTGCTGGGGAAGCTTTGCAAACACAGACATAAAACACATCATTATTCCTGTTTTTATTTGAAATTGCCAATAATAAGAGTAATTTTCTCAGAATTTGTTAGTGAGTTTCAATTTCATACACTCACAATATATTCATGCTTGAAAATTACTTTCGGCTGATAAAAGCATGTTAATACCTTATTTTATCACGCTGTGCATTTTCTATTACATTAAATCAATAGAGCCACACACGACAATCTCGGTTAATACCAATATAACTCACAGGTACTTAGTCATTTCTTTTGGTTGATGTAAGCTCGTTAATGCACCTCTGTTTTGGCCTAAGGCCCCCTCCCTCACATTGCAGAAAGACTGAATTCAGTGTTTATGTCTGTGTACTCTCATGCCCTTATTTTCAGCACAACAAAAATTTTCCTTCCTAAGCAGACCTGGACCACCCAAAGTAATTTCATTCAAGAGCTGGGCTGTCTTCAAACACCAGTGGCCTCTAAAGATAAAAGGTCAGCATGTTAATTCACCACAGCCCAGACCCCAAATCTTTCCCTTCTAGAAATGAAAGGCATCTTTAAGAAGACCTCCTGTGCGTGAAGTTGTTTGCATTTTTGTCCAAGGGAATTGTTTGGACAGGGTTGTCAGAGACTTTCTGAGCATGCAGACCACAGAATGAAGATGTGTTGCCCTGCTGATCTCTGGAGCTGATGGTTTGCTCTTGCTCCTGTGAATAGGTGGGCTCTGTGTGTCGCATGGGGCACTCCCAGGGATGCGCAGGTACCCGGGCAATTGGTCATCCTTGTGTGGCTTGGGGACTGCTGCCACACAGGCATGGGAAAGAGCAAGGAACCCCCTTGGAGGCATAGCAGGGGACCACCACCCAGAGATACCCAGCTGCTGCGGGAGCAACCTCAATGGGATGGTGGTATGGAGAGGAGGGAGCCACGGGTTGCATGTCTTACAACTCTACTGCACTCTAGTGAGACTCTACCTGGAGTATCGTGTCCGCCTCTGGAGTCCTCAGCACAGGAAGGATGAGGATCTGTTGGAACGGGTCCAGGGGAGGGCCATGGAGATGATCAGAGGGCTGGACCACCTCTCCTATGAAGACCGGCTGAGAGAGTTGGGGTTGTTCAGCCCAAGGAGAAGTCTCCGGGGAGACCTTATAGCAGCCTTCCAGGACCTGAAGGAGAGATGAGGAGGGGCTCTTTATCAGGGAGGGGAGTGATAGGACAGGGGATAATGGTTTTAATCTGAAAGAGGGGAGATTTAGATGAGATCTCAGGAAGAAATTCCTTACTGTGAGGGTGGTGAGAGACTGGGGAACAGGTTGCCCAGAGAAGCTGTGGGTGCCCCATCCCTGGAGGGGTTCAAGGCCAGGCTGGATGGGGCTTTGAGCAACCTGGTCCGGTGGGAGGCGTCCCTGCCCAGGGCAGGGGGGTTGGAACTGGATGGTCTTTAGGGTCCCTTCCAACCTAAACCATTCTGTGAGTCTATAATTCTACGTCACCGTCCTCATCAGGGTGCCCCAGAGAAGTGGCCTCACGTGAGGGCACGGGCTGGGAGCAAAGCGCCTGGCCTCATCCCTGTCCCTGCACCACCCAGAGCCCAGGCCAAGAGAGAGGGCAGCAGCAAAACTGAGCAGAAGGAGAAGAATAAAAAATGTGTTGAGTCTGTAACACTGATTTATCTGTTCGTTCTAGGGAGAGGGATGAATATTGAAAAGTGGCCCATAAAAGTGATGGCCCTGCCACGGGTGCACACACACACACACCCTTGCACACACTGGTCTTTATGAACGGGCTGCCCTGGGAAGGCTGGTGGCAAAGCGACTCTGATATCTCCTTAGGGGTGTAAAAGGAAGAATTTGCAGATGAGTTCCTGAAATACATCTTGTAAAGCACAGAAATTCATGTAAATAATAACTCTATTAGAGATAAAAGGAGAGTCCATATGTTGCAAGAACTAAATAATCCTTTCCAAAATGCAACAATATGTATCGATGTAAAACATGAACAGTTGAATGCTCACGGAGGATGACTTTTAGAAGATTTATTTTAAGATGCTCTTTTTTTTTTTTTTCCCCACCAGACTCTTTGAGTGCCACAGCATTAAATCTTAAATTACTATGTGCATTGCACCATTCTTGTGTTTTCATTCTATTTCCTTTTTGGGGGGAGATTCCAGCTGTACAAACCACTTATATGTAATCGAGAGTGTATCATCATATGCTTCCCAGAAACTGGGCTAAGAAATACAAATGAATATTTCAGCATTGCAAGAAATGTGCCTTACTGAACTTTTTGCTGAATTCCCTTCTTACAGGATTGGTGTAATTTTGGACCCCAGTTTTCAAAAATCTGATAGTTTAATTATTTGTAGAATTAGTAAGTGTGCAAGAAAAGCGCATACAAAAAGATGTACTAGTTTGCAAATCCATACCAAGACCCATATAACTGAAAACATCTACTGTATAATTTCCTAGATATTTCATTTGAAAACAGCTGTTTGATTACTTTTCCATGAAATAAATTTAAAGTTTATTCACAGAATAAGAAATCAATGTAATCTCAGTGAGAGAGAAGCAGAGAGAAGTGAATTACATCCAAACTCCCTTAAAGGTTGGAAGACTGTAATTTAATCTTGTAATCTGATAAACCAAGACAAATGAGGCAATTGGCAAACAGGTATTTTAATCACAATACCTCTAGAAAACCACACAAATAACAAACACATGCCAGACCTGAAAGACACATTCATTTCAAAGTGCTGATTTAAGAAAAGCTGGCTGGTGTGTGACCGATTGAATTACCTCCATATTTCTGTGTGCATATATGTAGGATTTTCAATTTCAGATCAAGAGCATTGCCTTTAAAAATTGCAAAGGCAATATCCTAGCATAGTCACAACAGAAAGACAGTCTCTATCACACGCCAGAGTCATTAACCTAATAATTTTTTCATGGTCGTAAGTTAACCCCTGCAAGCTTTTGCGTTCAGTAGCTGCTGCATATTAAAATTTTCCTTGAGTTTGACTAACCCTTTGAGCATTTTCATCTCGTAGAAGGCAAATTTCTAGGTCTAGCTTGTAGTCAGCATTTTATGAAACAGTTCCTATTGTTATGAAAATGTTTCTCTGCCTTTTTGTTAGGTGCTTTTCTTTCTAAAGCCGGCTGTTGCTGTCTTTGCATTTTTCCGTTCAAAGGTCGGGTCAAAGGTACTGAATGGTTGACCATGGCTATGTGGAGTGTAAGTGAACCCAAGAATGGCCTTTCTGATTGATCATCTATTTAAACAGTGAGAGTGTTATGCCTTTGGATTAAAACGTAACCCAGGGCACTGGAAAACTGGAGCTACTGGCTGTTTGTGAAATATGCATAGAGAACTTTCTATTGCTTGCAGTGTTTGATGTGGATCTGAAATTCCATGTGAGCCTTCCAGGTCTTCTTCCCATAACCTCTGCAAATGTCTTTCCCTTTGCTTCACATCTCATTATAAGATGACGTCTTTAATACAGTGCATTGGCAAGGAGTTACTGTATCTGCACAAAGAACGAGTTAAATGTGAAATGTTCTTTTCAACACTACCTCCTAATTTAAGGCAATTATTTCTTAACATGGCAACCTCAATTCTTTCTCTTGACCAGGGCTTTACTGACGAGATTGGCTTGAATCTGGTTTGAGAGCTTACTACATTTTTGTAGGCACGGCGTAATACCCTTTTTAGAAACTTGTCCTTGTCAAAAATAAATCTGTTCTATATTTTATGCATGTGACAGTAGTTGCTCTTAATTTTTGCTCTTGAGGTTTAATGTAACACATTGCTGCAAATGTAAAACAAAGGGAAAATCTGGTATAACCTGGGAACATCCAGAAGAATAAAGATCACTTCCAATGTTCACTCCCACCTTCTGCTGTATCATTACTTCTGCAGTTAAGTAGTTATAAAATAGCATCCGTGACACCAGTACCTGTGCTTGTGCATTACAATATCACTTAATGAGACCTCCTTTGATGTAGCAACTGCTGTTTTGAACAGTTTCTTTTACTTCTGAAGACAGAATGAAGTCATTACGAGCAGGGAGAGCATCATCTTCAAATTATTAATTTCAAAAGCTAAAAACGTCTCCAGCCAATTCCCAGCAGCTGGGTGTGAGACTCAGTGAGCTAACAGGGCTTTTCTCACAGGCCCTCTGCTGACATTTCATTGTAACAGCCAAGATGACAACCCTAACTCTACAAGCCACCTACTGAATATTAAAATAAAACGGGATGGATCCCAGGAGAGTAAGGAGGCACCCGTGTCTCCTGTTGAAGTCAAACTATGAAAAAATATCGAGTCTTTAACACTTCCAACCTGGTCTCTAGATTCCACTTTTACTAGCATGGAGGTTCCAGGTGTGGCTGGACGATTGCACTTGCTGAGTGCTCTTATGCCACAGCAGCTGTTGAGGAAAGCAGGTCTCCATACTCTGTCAAAAACTATTCTTGTGATCCTGCCCATTGTGTTGCAAAGCCCTTACAACAACACAAAAAGCACATCATCTCATTCTGGTTTAGTGACATTTCAAAATGTTGCTTTCCAGCTGCATGTATTCGTGGACAGGGAGAGCATCTCTGAATGATAGCTAGAGTTATTTGAACGTAAGGGCTATATAACTCAGATGACTCTCCTACCCAAACAGGTCACGACCATACGTTGGAGTGGTATCCACAAGTTACCACTTGCTTCCAATCAGCTCCTGGCATCAGCTCCCATTGGCCAATTACTCATTTTCCAAACAAGTTCCTTCATCAAAGAGCATGTGCTGTCCATTGGTCCATGTGACAATTAGGAGCCAGGAGAACCTCGATCACCCACAAGTCCATGAAAGTTTTTAGTGCTACAGGGGTACAAGGGATATCATTATGACATTAAGAAAAACAGCCCTTTTTACTCCTAGAATCTTTGGATTGAGAACCAGTTGTGAATTTGGAGTTCATTAATTTTAGATCTGAACAGGATCACTGTGACTTAACCTTTGATTTTATCTGTGTTGCTGCAGTTGGGGGCAAAGTAGCAATGTAGTTTTTTATTAGAAGACCGTGAAGTCGAAGAGAGAAAGGACATTGTCAGCTGCAGTGTCTATCTGCCTAGTAATCTGAGGTTGAAAAAACCCATGAGTGTAAGTGGTACAGCCTGTAAGTGGTACAACAAATAGAGTGTATTATGCAAAACAATAACTTATCTGACGTTCTTCTGGACAAAACGTGGCATAATTCATGAACGGCTTGAGGTTCTTAGTTGCTTATGAAAAAAGAGCAAAGAAAAGCCTTTCTCAGCTTCCTCGAGGCAGACTGACTCCTAGTATTAGTAGCTCATTTGCCCTGGCTAAAGATAAATTACCCCATTACGCTACACCTCCTCTTCCCTCTGGCAGTGGATTAAGTAACTTCAGTCCGGGTACGCCGCAGGTTATTTCTCCGCGTTTTTACACCGTGGCTCAAACAACGTCCTTCTTGTGCAGGCTCTGTGTGCCTGTGTGTAGCTATTAGGGCAGGTCGTGGCCCCATTATGCTGGATGATATACACGTACATCATTAGAGACAACCCCGACCGAGACTGCTCCGCAGCCCTACCTGCACCCAGCGCAACCCTTCCCGCCGCCCAATGTGTTCCCCAGATGTGCTCCCCAGGACCAGACGTTGCAGAAAAGTCCCATTCAGCCGCCTGGGCTGCAGAGCCCGCGAGGGGGACTAATGGCATGGATTCAGTTAAGCATGTGCTTAAACGCTTTCCTGGGCAGGGGCCAGAACGACCTGCGTCCTGCCGGACTGACTTAAACCCACCCGGCTCCAAAGACATTTGCAAAGGGTTCTGTAGAGGTAAATCAAACCCCTAGACTTGGATACAAAGTGAGCTCCATTTTCCTCTCATCAGCCAGACAAATCCCATGGAAGAAAGAGGAACCGACGGGATTTTTCCACCCGTGGCGTTTTGCCCAGCTCAGCCCTTCTTAAATCCCAGCCTGTCTGTGGCTGTCAGAGCCGCAGTTAAAGCTGGACCCCAAAACTTTGGCAGGCTGTCATTCCCTCAGAATGTGCAGTTTCATCAAATAGGAAACGTGTTGCAAAGCTGATCTGACTTGGCCAAAGTACGGGTTTGGAAGAGAAATGGGGAATATTTTTTCACAAGATTTTCAATATTTTAGATGAGATTTTTTGATGTCTCAATTAAAAAAAATAAATCAAAAGCGCGAGCTTTAAGTTACAAATATCTCTATTCAAAAGTCAGAGTATCTATTCCATGATAAATATAGCCACCTTGGGAAAAGAAGGGAATCTGTTTCAGAGTGAAAGATACAGTCATTCAATTTACCTACAGCAAATCAGGCAGGGTTTAATTTAGGTATAATTCAAACATTTTGTTACGTATATTCAGAGAGCGTGTACACTTGAGAGAATGCATTTCCCGAGGCAGCTGACTCACTTGCTCAGTGTCCAGGGCTCCTAGGGTCCCCACTCCCTCTCACCTCTGTCTGGAGGAAACTCTTTCAGGCAGAGACCCTGGGAGCCCTGATGGCTCTTGCACAAGCCAAGGATTTAACAGTGTCCAGATACTCAGCTGCAGAGCTGAAGCAGCTTCCCTGGGGTTTCCAAAAGGAGGACGAGTGCCCCGAGGGCTCCCATCCTGGGTTGAAGGAAGCTGCAGAGCACGGAAACTCTGCAGTTCTCAGCCTGAAAAGTAACACTGCCCTAAGGGAATGGGAAGACTCAGTGTCCCACCAGCCATGCCAATAAGCTGGTGGGAAACAAGGAAAGCAGAGGCCATAGTGGAGGTCCCCTCCTGATGACACCTGTCTGGGACCTTGCTTGGTTTCATGAGCCAGTGCTTCATCACGAACAGTCGCCTGCTCCACAAAACTCTCATTTGACACTAACTACCTCTCAAAAAAAAAAAAGAGCAAAAACCAAATTTACATTATTAACCTACCTGAAAACATTGTTTTATTTTGCTTTTCTCTTATTTCAAAGACAACTCATGCATTCGGGGGTGGTGGAGGAGGCAATTGCAATTTGAGCAGAAGATAAAGGTCAAAGTCTCAAAATCCTTTGCCAAATGGAACTACTGCCCTGAACACAGCTTTAATCACAGTAGGACAATGTTCTTCTCTATTGTACCTTAGTGGGAGATCTCTGTTGGCTCAAACAAAATAGATTCTCCTCAAAGAATGAAATGAGATGACAATGTAGATATTGTCTTTGAATGACCTCCAAAAGAAAATCAGGAAGTGCATACCAAACTTGATTTGAAATGTAGTTATTGTACTGACTGGGAAAAAAAAAATCATTTTAAATATCCTGATTATACAATCACCAACATAGAGTGAAATGGGAAATAGGAAATATATGCAAACATCCCTACTCATAGGTTTATATGGTCTTTTCAATTTTCATCAAGCATAGAAGACAATGAATAGCTAGGGATTTGAATTGTACAGAAATATTTCTGCAAATCTAGAAGCACTGAAATGTTATAAACCCACAGTTTAATAGAGTAAGAATTGCTTTTCCTTTTCAAATTGGTGTGTATAATTTTTTTTGCAGCATCCTAATCATCTTTCCGTGATTATCTTTATTTTTAAGTAGTATTTTTCTCTCAGACATTTGATTCTTTTCTCTCTATTGAAATCTTTTCACACCATTACCTTTATCCTTATCCTGTTATATCAGAAATTTTTTAAACAGGGGTCTTTAAAGGCTAGTGTTGCTGCATAGTTTCCTTTTTCAAAGCCTGGCTAGATCTGGGCACTGATCTACTGTTTCAATAGTGTCTTCTGTTGACTTTTTACTTCCCTCAAGGGAAAAAGAAATTCTGCCTTTGGGAACATAAGGGCAGTTCATCAGAGCTGTGAGCTCAAACTTTATCCAGAAACTTTAGGAACAAAACCACACTTTGGGAAATACATCTGTAAAACCGTGAAGTGTTTTTCTTTGTCTACTATATTTTTACTGGACCCAAGGAATTCTTTCTTAATTTAACTGAGGACTAGTACCATCTCTGCTTTGCAGACTTTATGACTGACTATTCTTTTATCACTTTATATTTTTTTTCCATTTTTGGATCAATAATACCACCACATTTCAGAAGGGCACAGCCTATTTTCAAACGTAAGGCTTTGTTTCCCTTAACAACTCAGGTGTGAGAGTAGACAGGGCAAAGGGCTGTTTCCCTTAACAACTCAGAGCTGTAAGAGTAATAGGGGTGATGATAGTCATGAAGCAAATTAAATACAGTGGGTCTCCCAAATAAAAAACTTCTGAAAATATAAATAAAAGTGCAAAAAGTTGTCTTTTAATCAGCAGGAGTTTGAGGCAAATGGAGAGCGTGGGCTGAGTCTGTGGAGGGTAGACCCACAGACCTCATGTGCAGAAAAACAGGCACATTCAAGTCCTTCCAATGCTCTATTCCCTTCCTTGCTCCCATTCCCTTTCATTCCCATTCCCTCCTGTTGGGGAGGAGATTCAGGAGGTGATATTACTCCTACCTAAAGCAGAAGTAATATAATGCTCATACGTTGGTCTATATTGATTTTCTTGCCTATCAGCAGCATTGGCAATATTTCTGCTACCAGGATGGATTTTATGTTATCTCTGTCCTGTTCACTGACAGTATATATTCCTGTGTTTTCTCTAATGTGGTGCCTGATTGGATTAGTCCTTTGTACAGCCCTGGGCTTCTAATATCTCTCCTAAAGAAGACCATACACGGGTTATGCCAGATTCACATAACTCTGAAAGCGTAAGAAGATCTACAGCAGAAAAAACATGATCTGGAACCCAAACCCACGCCTTTCTCTGGAATTTAAATATGCATTTGCTGAGTTTAAATACTACTTGGATTGGAGATGAGATGAATACTTCACAAAATCTGATCAGGAAGGTTCAGGGTTAATAGCTGCAGCAAGCAGAGCAGGCTACCAATTATTTCCAGCTGAGATTCCTGTGTAAGAGAAAAGGCTGGTAGGCAAATAGGAATTGGTGTATTTGGAACAGGGAGAAGGTTTCTGTTCCCAGGAGCTGGTGATTAGTCTGATATCTCTGTTTGGACTCATGGTTGAGCTGAGTCTGCCAGAAAAAGGGGAAGACAGTTCGAGCAAATTATTTCTCCTGAAACCCATCTCAGAAACCTTGGGGAATATTTTTCTGAGCTTTGTAGCAATATTATAGTGCTCTTGAGAGATTAGAGGTTGGTTGGTTAAGTTGCTCACATGTTAACTTAGAGGATTAGGCTGTTTTGTCTCAAAGACCTTGTAGAGAGGGAAGGCAAGAAAATTACTTGTCAAAGAGCTGCCAAAGATGGTGGCCCTGATTTCAGCTGTTAGACTATACCACGACAGGGAAAATGGTTTCTGGGATGCTGATGCCCACTGCCATGGCTGCAGGGTGTCCCTGTGTGCCTGGGATACAGCCTCTCCCTTGGCACCCCGGAATGCCTTTTCCAGTCCTCACAGCTTCATTTCACCCTTCAAAAAGGGATACAGATATGGCAAATGCCAGTGATGCCTAAAGTCAGCAGACTGCTGCAAACTTCTTTTATTCTTATATCTTGACTTATATGTAAGTCAACCACTTACATCTGTTAAAAGTACCAGGGGTCAAGATCGAGCAGAAAAATGCCAGGAAAAGTGTTCTGTGACTATGGGCTAGTCTCGCTGTCTATTTTTCCTCTGTGACAGAGGGGTAATACCCATCAGGTTTAGCCTTGAATTCGCCCACAACGAATGTCAAGCATCTCATCACTTCAGCTGTGGAGAGTGGTGTACATTGGAAGTAAAGAATGAGGCAGTATAGGTCATGGGAAGAGTTGCTATTGCTGTCCTGGTTTAAGGTAAAACAGAACTAATTTTCTGTTCAGTAATTTTACTTCTTTAGCTGGACCTCTTCTAATGAACTAAACTCTGAAATTAACAACATATTGTTCAGAAACTGTTTAGTCTTACAGTGATAAGACCTGATTATACCAAAGAATTGTATGCAGACAGGCCCTTGCTTATACTCATTGCTATAACAACCAAGGTCAGGTAAATTTGTTATTTGCCCCGTTGGAGGGTCAGAAGAGGAAAAGCGTAGATGGGTTCCCACCTGTAGGGAGGAGCAGACAGGACAGGTGACCCAAAACTGACCAACAGGGTATTCCATCCCATCCACATCATGCTCAGTATAAAAGCTGAGGGTCAACTCCTCTTCCTTCAATGGCTGACATCCGAGGAGGACCCTGTCTGTTCGTCTGCCTTTGATCCCGATCCGAGCTTTCCTGACTCCAGATCTGGAATCCAGCTCCTGTCCATCACCGAGTTCAGCCTGTGCCTGCTGGTGACGTGATGATCATCCTGGGAGCTTGATACGGTTTTGTATATACTGTGTACTTTTTT
>JAHREE010000259.1:786239-916114 GCA_033628505.1 Tringa tobata
T
Organism: Tringa tobata; assembly: GCA_033628505.1. Lineage (NCBI taxonomy): Eukaryota > Metazoa > Chordata > Aves > Charadriiformes > Scolopacidae > Tringa > Tringa tobata. The sequence goes on from JAHREE010000259.1 coordinate 786,241, forward strand.
GAAGTCAAATACTTGTCTGCTTGAAGTTAAAACACTGCTCTCCCGCCTTAGCAGATCCAGGCCAGCAAGGCCACCTTCCTGAAAAATCTTGAAGAAGTTTCCTTCTCTAATTTGGCTCCCTTGGCATGAGAAAAAGCTCTCGTAAGTTGTCATTTCTGCTTAGCAGAGGCTCTTTTCATGGATGATAAGATGTTAAAGAAGAGATGAGTTGTCCTAGGAATACCTCAATGCCTTAAAGCTAATATGATGAAAGGAGACAGCTTTAATCTGAAGAAAGACACAACCACCTCCACCCAGACTCTAGTGGCAAAAGAATACAGTGCATGTGTGTTAAAGCACATTAGGCAATGAGTCATTTCTGGCAGAGAAATAAAATTTTTTTTTGATCTCCAAGAGCAAGAGGCCTTCCAGGTCCACAGAAAAGAAATCAGACTGGGATTCCCTAAGTTTTTAGACAAGGCAAAAGGTCAAAAAAGATTTTCTACGAATAGGCTAAGATGAGGGACTTAGTCTGCAATGCTGCATACAGGAAAGGAGTTCCCATACTTACCCAAGCCTGATTAATTAGGTTATAGCAACATTTAGGATTAATTATTCCCAGCCCATCTCCCAGATGGAGAAAAATTATTCCAATAACACTGAAAATAGTTTTGAAGAAATACTGCTGAAAAGAGACTCTAACCCATCCCAAGGCTATCAGACCATTATTGCCCACGTTTGCCTTCACCACACCATTGACTGGATGGCAAAACACAGCATGAAATCTGCCATGGGAGTGGAGTTACTGCGTGCAGGTCTAAGTGGGCTACTCATCACAGACAGGTGTCCACAATAAAACCAGTGTAGCTACAACACCTGCCTGTTTGCCTGATGCTGTTACCAGAAACAGCATCACAGCTGAGGTGTAAAAAATAATAATTCTGTTCTGACCTCTCAAAAAGGCTTTTCATTTTAACATGTCAGAGCCTTGCTCCCTTTTGGACTGCACTGTCAAGGAGCATCCTCTGGCAGTCTGGTGGAAAGCCAGGGGTTTCTGAAGGAACTGTCACTGTTACAGCCAGGGTTCGGTGCAACAGGAACTCTCTATTCCAGCTCCCCAAAACACTGCTTTTGAAGGAGCCCCTCTGATCTCACCTGACCCTGAATCCCACAGCACATAAAAGATGTGGTGTTCTGATTACTGTACACAGAAACTTATTAATAACAGGACTAGGCTCCATTCACTGCGGTTAGCCCACCACCAGATTCACCTTCAAAGACATTGCTCTCCATTTTAATTGCTTCCACTGAATAGGACAAGAAAAGGGGAAATGATGGTTCTGCTCTGTGCTTGTCTGCAGTGGTGATTGTTGCAAAAAAAAAAACCCAAACGAAAATCTCACTGCCCATTTTGGCTTTTCCTATGCTGTTTGTGTCTTTTGTCCACATGTGCAATATATACATGTTAGTTTGTTACTTCTCAAGCAATCAGATGTGCCCGATGTGTGGCAGAGCAAAAAGCTCAGCAATTCTACCCAGAGGAGCATATAATTTTATGGTGGTAAGGCACACGCTGTGTATGCCTGTCCACAGGCTTTTTGTTACTTCTCTTACCTACCAAACTACAAATTTCCTTTCCCAAACCCCAGGCTTAGAAAACCCGAGGTGCATAGTTAAGAAGTCAGATGCAAAAAAAACCCAACTCAAATGGAAATCCAGTGTCTTAACTGCAGAGGCTTACAACAACATATGGAAATGTTTCTCAGCTAGCAAAATTTACATTTTCTTCAGCTTCACTGCTATTCTTGCATATGAGTTTCCTTAACGAATTCACAGTTTTGAAAAAAAAGACTTATTTTTCTCTGGTTGGATGGACTTACCTCCAGAGGCAGCAAACAAAAAGGTTCAGAGAACGAGACCAGGTTTTCTCTTTCTCATCTAATGACTTTGGCCTGAAGTTCTTAGAGGGAGAATAAAAATCTGCCAGGTGACAGTCTTAAATCAGGGAAACGAGAAAACGGAGAGGAAGCAAGCCATTGAAAAGGCTGGTGAAGTGCAGCTGCGTGTCCCCTCCAAACTCTCACTGAGCCTCTGCGGGGCTCTAGTGGCTGTGTTAATGATGTACTGCTGGTAAAAAATGTAAATCTGCAAGGCATATTCTCTTTTACCACCCAACAACAAATTAGGTGGGGCAAGCTTATCACAAACATATTCATGATTGGTTTTTCTTGATTTGCCATTTTTTAATGTATTCAGACTGATTCTGCTGTCCTCCTTCTTCCACCTCCTTGAAACATGAGCGTGCCATCAAAGGACCTGAAGTTTCAAAGCCCAGTGTAAGTAAGATGGGAACCAAGGCCATGTGCCCCCAGGATGAAATCCCAATTCCACTGATGTCAGGACTTTGAGAGGCAGAATTTATCACGCAGTCAATTTAAGCCCCATTTCTTTCACTGATGTAAACTCTGACTTACACACGTATAGAGGTGCTTATTCCACCTCTGGATTATTTTTTTTTCTTCCAGGACGCTGTTCATAAGAAGAGGCTTAAGGAGATGAAAGAGGAAAGGAAAGAGGAAGGAGTGTAGATAAGAGTTTTCTTTCAGTTTTTTTATTGGCAGATAAAGAATCCCCACTGAAACCTGCAACGATTTATTTATTGGCAAAAAAAGCCAACCCAACTTTATAATCTCTAGTACTCTGTTAAAAAATAGTAAAACTAACAGATATATTAAATAATAGGTTTACATTAACAGCAAACAATGTTACCATCTGCCCTGTCAATCAAAGTGTATGCTGAAATTCTTCACTGAACTGGAACCGCAGAAACAAAAAGGGATACGGGAGCATTATGGCAGCCTGGGTTATAAATTACAGGCAGTAGATATATTGTTATGAAAGCTATATCATTCCTTAAAATGAATTCAACCTTCTTGACCTACCCCTTTTCTTCAAAATTTCATCTCTTTATATGACCACTTCTTGGACCGCTGGGCCGGCATTCAGATGCCTGAAGATCTGCAGCATGTTTAAAAAGATGAGAAACGACAAATACTTTGACGAATTATCTCTCAAGCCTGGCCATTTCTGTAGCGCTTCATGCATTCTGATCAGACCTCTCGGCTTTAATGAATTTGCCCTTGGTGGAGGCTGTGAGGGCAATACTAATGGTTTTGCAAGGGGGTGAAATCCAGCGGTGGCTGTTGGGGTGGGCAGTGCCAAAGCCTTGCCTGCTTCTGGCCCGAGCTGGAGAACCAGGGAAGGGGAACCAGTTCCAGGGAGGACTCGTAAAATCAAGGCAAACCAGATCTTTCCATGTGTGGAAATATTTTTCCTGGTTCCCCAACAAAACAGAAACGTGTATGTGCAAGCGAAATTCTGTGCGAAATGGAGGTCCGATAAAATGTTACTTCGGGTCAATCAAAACTTTCTGCTGTTATGAAATCGAAGCATTTTGGTCCAAGTTTGCCCTTTGAAAGCTTGTCGATGTGTTTTTGTGTGAAAATAATAACAATGAATTGCATGTGGGAAAAAAATCATTTCCAAATGAAAAATGAAAACGTTCCGTTCCAGAAACGTTCACATGGGCCACTTCAACCTTATGGGAATGCTTTGTTTTGGGACAAGAAGTTCTGGAAACAAAATACTGCCAGGACTGACAATTTTTTTCGAAACACTGTGAATAAAAGAAAAAACAGTACTTTTCACTGTGAAGAAATTTGGGTTACAAAACAAATAGTTTGGCTGTACTTCACCGAGCTCCAGCGTCAGGGTCTGAACCTGAGTGTGAAGAGCCAACCTTCAGGTGACATGAGGTGCTGCTAAGGTGACACTGGGTGAGGATCCTGGCCCTTGCTGTTATTAAACAGCATTTACTGTTGAACTCGGGAGCCTCATGTGGGATCGATATTATATTCATACCTTGGTGGATACAGTTCAGAAGCCCAGACAAAGCTCCACCCTGTATCATTTTAAGCCTGTAGGCACCCTGATGGTTGGGTACAGACACCACACCGTAAGTGACATGTGGATTTTATTTTAATTGGCTGATTTCAGGAATAGAGAAGCAGGTGTCTCTTTTGCAGGAGGCAGCTCTCTTTCCTTGTGGGGACCATGTTGAGCGTCAAACTCTGCCTATGAAAAAGCAGGTCATGGTCATGAAAAAGAAAGGCTGTTTCTCTGTGCCTCACTATATCGATATTTATTCGTTTTCTATTTACTGGCCAGAGCTGTCTAGGGGAAAGTGGTGAAGCATTATCCGTGGCAGTGCAACCCACAGATAGACCATCAGATTAAGATAAATTTCCTAATTTAAGGATTATTTTGATGGGGTGGGAAAGGGCAGCTCAGTTTTGTCACCTCTGCCAACAGCCCGCCGGCATGCGCGACTGCTCTCATTGTGGAGGGGAGCCCTGCCCATCAGCAGGGACATTAGCTCCCAGCCGTCACCGCAGGCAGAGCAGCTGCAGGAGCTTAGCGACCCCCACCCCTACGCTTACACCGCCGGGCCATTTTAATTGCAACCCACGGCTTAAAGTCTTCATTAAGTTCTCTCCGAGCCCTGCCTCCTCTTCTGTAAGATCAGCCGCTCCTCGCCCTGACCGGCGGAGCGGCGAGGAACATCTGCAGTTCAAACGTGATGCATATGCAACAGCGGTCCCGGGATTAAAGGTCAACAGGCTCCTCCGACACCCAGGACCCCTCTCTCCCTTGCAGGGCATCTGGTGTCTTTTACATCCCATTGTTTGGAGCTCTGTGCTTCCTGCCAGGCTCTCTGCCCGCTGCTGGCAAGGCTGGCGCGGCGCCTCGGCGAGCTTGGCCGGAGCTGCCCTCGCATGGTGGCCACCCCCGAGGGCCCAGGGGCTGCCCCACAAGGCAAACAATCGGGTCCTTCCCTTGGCTTCTCATGGCAAAGCCCGGGGAGAGGATGACTGCAACAGCTGCAGTGCTGGCTGGCTCTTGACAAATGGTCCTGTCACTCTCCTTATTGATTAGCAATGTTATGACATTTCCCTTCAAAAACACAGATGTGGCACGGGCAGCGACAGGAGCACCGCTCTGGGAGGAACATAATGTTTGCTGTTGTTCCCATTCTCCTCTCCGCATCTGTTCCTATCGGCGGCAATGGTTTCATGCGCCGACTGTTTTAGCAAGAAGCAGTGGGAGCAGGTGAAACCTTTGCCTGGATTAAAGGCAAATACGTCTTGTCGCGTCAGGGGACTGAGCGTGCAGATGACAAGCCGGGTTCTCCCCCACCCTGTACCAGTGTGCAGGGAGACGGCTGGGGATTCAGTCAAGCTGGTGTTCTCAAGAGAGGGTGAAGGTCCATTGAATCCATACATGATTTCAGATTCCTCTTGTGAGGTTCTTGGGTCAATTTTTTCTCAGGATGTATTACAAAAACCCCATAATAACAAACACCTATGAAATCTGAGGGGTATGTTTGCATCCAGCAGGTCATCCAAGAAACACTGGGATTGATCTCGTGTGGGTACACGCCTCCACGCAGAGCCATATGGGAGCCCATGAGCTGTGTCAGGGGACATTTACTCATGGGTTTGTTGATTATGTGCAAAGCATGGAAACATCTCAGTATGCTCCTCAATGCCCAAACTAGAGTATGTCCATGAAGAATCCGTTTTCTGGGGGTTTATCCCAGTGAATGAGTTTCACAGCCCTCCAGGTAAGCCAGCCTTTCCTCCCTTGGAGCCCCCACAGGGGATGTTTGCACATCAGCAGAGCTGTTTTCACGCAGGTGAGTCCCAACTGCACTCCACCTCTATGGAAATCCTTCCCCCTGCAGTAGAGAATGGTGATCTAACACCACCAGCTTGCAGAGGTGTGGAAAGGGTAGTTTGAAACATGTCTGCCTGAGCCAGGGTCTTTTGGGGCTGGAAATCACAGAGGGGAGACCCGAAAATATCAGGACACAAAGTATGAGATAGGCTGTTCCATGCATGGTTAAACTGTGCATTTCTGGGCAAAGCCTGTGTTAGTGAGCTGTGGATATCTCCACGTATCTCTACTCCGAGCTCAGATTTTCACCGTAAAGGCATGTCCTGGCCACGCTGCTCTGACCACACCGGGGAGAAATCCCAGCTGGTAGAGCAAGAAGCAACATTTTCCTCAGTAAGGGTCTAAGAGCTGACCTCCTTGTATCAAATATTTATAGGCCAAAAGACAAGTTTAGGAGGTTCTCTCTATTTTCACTGGCATGAAGGAGAGAAAGTTTTTTCCCTGAGCCTACAAAGTATGTCCAGTTTAATCTTAAAATGGCTTAAAGCCTTTCTTATTAGTCTGAAGCAGTTAATTCAGCGTTCAGTGAATCCTTTGCATGCTTCACAGGGAAGCTAGTTAGAGGAAAAGTGCTTACCTTCCAGTCCTAAAGGCTGCTCCTCAGAGGAGCTGCAACCTCAGAGGTTGAATTACAGGACCATGCATGGTCTACATTAAGAGTCTCGGAAATTGCTGATAAATTGACTCTCTACACAGCAGTTAATGAGCTTGTTGTTGCATTTAAAGGTTCTCTATATCTTTTGAGTCAGAAGAAGCAAAGTATGTCCTATATAATTTCTTTCATTGACCAAAGTCTCTTACAGTGCAAATACAGCTAAAATGGGCTGATCCACAAGTTTGATTTACACGAACTTGAAGCAAAGCAAATTAGCATGATTGTGTAGGCATTACTGCACAGAGCATGCTGGTAATGAGAAGCCTGTTTGTGCATGTCTCTTGTACAGCTTTCAGCATATTTTACAGCCCCCCCCAAAAGAGATATAGTCTAGAGGGAAAAAAAGAAAAATACAACAAAAACATGGTTTTGACCCCCCAGGCAACATGATGTAGATTAATACGAGTTAAATGGAATGTGACCAATTTGTAAGGCATTTGGTTTGTATCTTGAGAAATTGAAGACAAGATCATTTTTCCTTGCAATCAGAGTGTGCCTTAGGCTACAAGCTCTTGTAGTCTCTACAACTGCCACAGGCCTCCTGTTTTAATATACCAGTGTATCCTAGAATATTTCTTACAACTTTCATAGTCCAATGATGTGATCGATTTTCCATGTATGATACTTCTGCTGCCTTTCCTTGGGAAAAGCCTCCATTAGTTGTAATGTGTGCTGATGATGGCTTCTGTGAGTTTCATCAATTTTTGTCTAATTTTTTGCCCACGGCTGTTTATTTATGCAAGAAAAGAGTTGAGTAATCTACATCCGATACAGTATGCAGGGATTATACAGCGAGAAAAGCATTTGTCTGCCAAAGGTTCACCATTGCTTCTGAAGAAGGTCGTTTCAGGCTGTGGACCCACATTTTTTGTTTATATAAGAATTTTTTGTTTATATGACAAAAAAAAAATCTCAAAATGATGTGTTCTCACTGTTTTACTAATGATCATAAAAACTCTTTGCAGTTTGAGAGTTAGAGATGAATACTTTTAAGTGCTTTACCAAAGAAGTTGTAAGACAGTATTCTCAGTGGAGTAGCTGGTCCAGAAAGACCTCAGTAGAAGGCTTCAAATAAAGCCCACGAGCTTCATGCCCATGAAGCAACCTGAACTTCCTCTAAAATTCATCCCGTTTATCACATCATACCGTCTTCCCATGCCAGCAAACAGCCAGGAGACCAGCTCAAATGTCTCAAGTTTATCTTAAGTTTCTACCCCACTCTTTGCAGCTATAATTCAGGAAAAGATTTGCCTTTGCTTTTCAAATGACCTGAAGAAAGTGCTCCAAAGGCACAAATCCAGCAGCTGACTTGAATATGCCCTTCAGTCTTCTATGCTTAAGAAAAAAAAAAGTATGATATGTTTGGCAGTCTTCCACTTGGGTGTGTGGGCAAGATCATTCAGGAACATTTGGTAGCTATAACAACAAGATGTTCTGTAATTGTTAAGCTCATTTGTTTGAATAGTGGACAAGGAGGGACAAATAGAGGTTGCTTCTCAGTTATTTAATCATTTACTTAAGACTTAAGATATCAGAACTGAAAGAAGGGCAATTGGGCAATCATGGCTTCAAGTACAGAGGTATGGAGCAAAGCTCATCCAGGACCTCTTTGTGCCTCCAGATGCCATCATCCGTGGTCGAGGCAGCTATGCACTTCTGCAACCGTTAACTCAGAGCAGAGAAGAAGTAGCAGCCATGAACTCCTCCTGCCCACCAGCAAGCAATAACAGTGCTCAGGAAGTTCTGCCTCAGTCCTGGCCCTAGGTCCTGACTGGATGCTGTGTCCTTCGCAGAATTTTGAATCACAAAATACAAAAATCTACCTTTGGCTTTGCTGGCAGTGGAGAAGTGTATTTCCTTTGATACTTTGAGCTGTGCTTGCTGAACAGAGACATGTGGGATCGTGCTGTCAACTAATGGCACCTTGTGTCCTGGGTTGAGAGACACAGAACTAACTTTTCTTCTAATGCTGGGGAAAATTGTACTTTTAGAAGACTCTAGTGTCTGAATTTGTGAAAATATTTACTTTACAGACAGCCAGGCTCTGTGGGATTCAAGGTCTTAGTGTTTTTGAGCCTTGCCAGGTGCAGGGACAAGGAGGAGCAAGGCCTGGGCATTTGACCCAGGCTGGCCAACAGGATTATTTCATACCATGAACATCACATTCAATATAAATTAGAAAAGTTTGCTGTGTAGCTCTCTCTCCCTTGGTGGCGGTGGATCCAGACAACTCCTTGCCCCGGTCCCGGACCCCTGAGGCCTTCCCTTCCTCCTGAAGCCATTGCACTGGCAGTGTCCGCCATTTGCTGTCCCTGCTGGGAGTGCACAGCTTCTTGTGATAGAATTGGCTGAGAATAATTCTTGTATATCTTATATCAGTATCAGAATTAATAGTGGTTCTAGTGTATTATTGTTAATTATTTAGTCTTAGTCTATTAAATCTATTTATATTTCAACCCTTGTGTTTCTTTCTGTTCCCCGATTCCCTGAATCCCTGAGGGGTCATCGGGTGATAGAATAATTGTCTAAATGACAATAGATTGTTATGGGTTTTCTCAAACCATAACACCTTGTTAAGTGCTGGATGTGCCACAGGAGAGGAGGACTAAGCATTTTGACCACTCACTGCTATTGCCACCTTCTGTACTGTGCTAACGGTTGTGGTGTGCTAGGCTGGTGAGGCCAGCAAGGCAAGCCAGCCTTAGCCTCCCTCTCTTTTCAGTGGTGTTACAGGTGGTTTGGAGTAAAAAGAGAAGGGGGAATTGCAATAGATACCTATTCACAAAGAAAACAGGGGAAATGGGTCTTCATCCTTTTTAACATCTAAACTTCAAGAAGAATTTTATTGGTTTGAATGGAGTTTCTAGGAAATGGATGTCCTCGGTCACCTAGTTCAACCTCCTGTTCAGAGCAGGGCCAACTTGACAGATGAGGTTGGTCTTCTCTAGGTGGGTTTTGAGAAGAGCCAGTATTTAAATACACAGACTTCTAGACAGTGCTTTGCTGTTCTTTTTTTTTTTAACTTGACTCAAACTGTGATATGCCACTCAAGAAGATTCATACAACAGTATATGGTGCCACAAGTTGCTCTTCCATCCACTTCCTTATTTGTATTTGGTCTTCCTCCCTGTTGGAGGAGTGTACCTGCACTGAATTTGCAGGGTCACAGCCCTTCATGTCACGGCTGGATCTGGACTTTCCCATCCAACATAGCCACTCAACCCTTTATTTTCAAGACTTGCTGTCCTTTTTTCTCCCACCGCATTTCAGGACGCAGCCTCCGGTTCTTCAGGGCAGCAGCCCTGCCCTGCGGCCATTGGCCTGGGAAGGACGGCAGGCTGCTTTTTGAGGGCAGGAGTTAAGCAGGAATTGTCTTTTCCCTCCTGCTCTCCGGCCTCAGATAATTGCAAAACTGATGGGCTGTCTCTCCTCTAAGTTCAGCAACAAAGCTTTGCAGCTTGTGAGAATAATTCAGCCACAATTAGCACTGGTGTGAAGCCAAGGCCTCCCACGGATGAGTCTGCCCGGTCCAGTGCAGAAGCTACAATCTCTTTAATGATGGGATGTTCGACTAAATTAAGGTTGACCCTCAGGCTTCTGGCAGCTAAATTCCAGCAGTAACCTTCCCTCCCACCCGTTCCTCTGCAAAAAATCCTACCAACAACAAACTACAAGTGAGAGGGGGAGGAAACCTCTCTGTTGTTAACCTTTACAGGACAGTGGATGTGTCCAAATCAGACAAAAAACATGATGTCTCCCGCTGAAGTGCCATAAATAGTGCTATCTCCCAGTGTGATCTTTGAGAGAATCTGTTTTGGGGAAAGAACAGAAGAGGAGTCCTAAAAAGAGCGCGTGAAAAATGATGAAAGTTGCTTTGAAGTGAGTCCGAAAGCTGCAGTGCTTTCAGCAGCTTCCCCCTGGAAGCCCTTGAAATTCTATCTGCAATAAAAGGTACCAAAAGAAAACAGCTGGCAGGAGCTGTTAAAGTGGAAACAATATGCAGTTCAGAAGAGATAAACAGGATGGGCACAGAGCAGAATGAAAAAGAAGGTATGGATCTGTTAGGTGATGGGAACAGCCCTTCTGTCCTGAGCTGGGACTGGGTGGCCAGGAAAATACTGCTGGCTTTAGGAAAGCAGACTTGGAGAAAACAGGTTTAGCACTTGCTTTTCATGGGAACATGCATTTTGCTTTGCACTGGAGGACAGAGGCATCGGACCTGGTCCCCCAATTCTTCGCTGAGCATGCCTCAGCTTGCATAGAATAGATGAGGATGTAGGAGCGTCATGCTGAATGACACCGCCAAAGCAGAAGCTGATCTTCTGTACTGATATTTCTCTAGTACATGAGGCAACGGCAGCTAGAATGGGAGTTTCGTTCCAGTTTCAGGACAGTGAAGCACTCCTCTTGCTAGTTGGCAGTAACGCTCTGCTGCCAGCTGTAGAGATAGGTCCAGTCCTTGTGCAACTCTGAAGCAATGCCGAGGCTGTGGACAAATCTAAAGCCTAAAGTCTGACAACTGCTTTTGCCCTCCCTGATAGATACCACACTCTTTGGAGACAGAAACTGGTGGAGGACTAACATTGGGGTTGGAACAGGATCCATCTCTTTGTGCAACACACACACACAAAAATATTGCTAATGGAGCGTGCATGGACCTTAACCTGTTCTGATTTAGAGATGTAAATCGTAGATATTGCTGTGGTTCCCAAACCAGTTCTGTAGATCTCTACTGAAGGGACTGAGAGCAGAATACAGCCATGGGAGGATGTGAGAAATCCACGTGCAACCACATCTGTGAAAATATCTCTCATGTTCTGATCTGCTATTGACTCTGCCCATGCAGTTACTGATGGAAAGTCTGCTTAGAGACCTCTGCTCACAGGGGAAGGAATATTAATCAAAACTTTTGTCCTTTCTTTACAGATGCACTTCAGATCAAAAGCACTTCTAGGGGAAAACAGTAATTCAAAGATGTGGTGGGAGTGGAGCAGAGAGGAGCTGAGTCATACTTTCCATCTGCTTTCATTTCTGTTTTATACAATTCTCATTCTGCAGCTCCAATGTAATTATTTGTGTAACCATTAGACTGTTCCACTGTTAGGGCAGAAGCAAAATTGTATCCTGCACAGATCCTGATTTTCCAGGCATGAACATTTACAGGGAATATTAAAATACAGAGAATCATCCTCAAGTTAATTTTAGAAAAGGCGTGAAAATGTTCATACCAAGTCATTATGCAGATGACCTTAGACATTATATGAATAACACGTAGCATGGTGTACTTGCAGATTCCTTGAAAAGTTAGTTTGGACAAGGCCATGCTGAAGAGAGGAAAGAATAGATTTATGTTTTCTAGATACATGTTAAATCCCCTTCATTTGGGAAAGATCTGGCACCTTGCTGAAGGCTAAAGGATAACCCATAAGCAGGGAGAGAATTGCCTCTGTGATGGTAAGTAACATTTTACCCTTTGGGCAGCTCCTTCGCCTTCAGAAAGGTCCCAGATACTCAAAATGCTTTGCGGGTTTAAATACGGCCGAGGACCTGGGTCTAAAATACCTATTCAGAAAAGGACTGGGGCACTCATGTAGCTCCTGCAGCTACAAGTGCTTTGATACATCTGAGGCTGCAAAACTCTTTCCCACTTGCACTAGTTTATCATGATTTGCAACTGATTTAGGTCCCCGTAAAATCAGTGGGCATCCCTCTGCTGTCTTTAACAGATGTTGGATTGGGTGGTAAAGAAGAGAAATTTAGTCTACCTAATCCATGTGCACAGATACTGTTGAACTTGCTTATTAGGAACAGAGTTTGGATGGATTAAAATGGAGTGCTAAATACGTCCAAAGGTCAGGAGACTGAATATGCAACCAGCAATGGAAAGGAAATTCCAATATATAGAGAGTAGACTGTATACTATGCAATTTCATTTTCTCTTACAGCTAAACCCTCTGGAATTTAATAAAATCTTCAACCTCTTCTAAATGCTTTTGAGCAACTGAATGAAATTTGTGAACTACAATCTGACCATGCAGTTCTAGATCCAGAAAAGTTACAGAGAGTCTATTCCCTATTATATTCTGTTATGAGCAGATGACTTAAGACAGACTTCATTTGATCATTGAATTTAATTCTTTTTAAATTCTTCACAGTTCTAAGTTTTTCACTGAAAAATTGGAAACGATATATACCTATATGAATGCTGACAGCTAGCAATTGATATGTACACTGAAAATAAAGATTTCCTCTTTGTTATCTACTTATAGCCTAGATAGAGTAACTGAATCTACTTTCTTACTGTTTGCATAAATATTTAATAATAAAAATTCTTAAGCTTTTTGCATAAGGTCACAGGATATTAGAATGCCCAATAAGTTAAATATATCAAGTTTGTGTTTCCTTTCACACTTCTGGAATGTTAGTTCAGATTTTCTTTGGCATAAGTGCAAATTGGATTCGCACTTTTAAATTCTCATGTTCTAAAGTAATTGAATATTTGACTATTCCTGTACTATAAGGATAAATAAATTATTTGTGTTTACAATAATGCATATGAATCCTAAACTAGAAATATTCAGTACAAAGGAAAAAACAAGGTGGTCCTTGAACCAGTCTTCTCTGCACACATTGGCCTTGTTCTTTCTCAGCTGCCTCCGAACAAAATAATTATCTTGCTAAACCTTTAACTCCCACCTCATCTTTGTTTTACTGAGAAGTTTTGTATTTCTGCTAATGTTTTTTTTTTCATGACAGCACAAGTCAAAGTGAATATGATTTGTGAGATGATCCAATGATATTACTGTATAGTGAACACCATTCTCCATCCTCTCTCCCAGCAAGATCTCATTTGTACGGGAGCTGGTCTTCACTGCCACTGCTGGTCCAGTATCTGATGTCCTTGAGACCTGCCTGTATATTGGATTTTCCATCCTGTTTGTATACAGAATCAATAAGATGTGTGAGGAATTGAACAGTTAGTTCCAGTGTGTGATATTTTTTTTTATGTTTGCCATTTGTCTACCCTTTTTTTTTGACTTACCAAATATTGTTACCTTGGCTAATTTGAAACTTGAGCCTATAAGGACTTCTTTGGTACTCCACAGAAATAAAATAAGTGAGAGTTTCATGTGCTCAGCAAATTGTCTGCATCTTTTGAGATGAAACCTAAGTTTCAATCTTCCTGACGTTTTATTCAGGACTCAGTCTCCAGTAACCTATTGAAGTTGCTGTTCCCAAAAACCACAGAGACTCCATAATGCCGTTTAGAGTTAGCCACATCCCGTTCACTCAGTGACAGCTCTTTGTTTTCCATCATCTGTCACTGGGAATTTTACCCCTGGTGCCCGGGGATGGGACCGACGAGATCCCCACTGCCTGGACTAGGGCTCAGTGCTGCAGCCTCTGCCTGCACCGTTCCCACCCACATTCCCGGGAGCACCAGCCCCCCAGCTGCTGCAAAACCAGGGCCTTGGGCAAAAGATGGGTTTTGTCTGAATTCGGAATTTGCAGCCAAAAAGCTCTGGGAGAGTAAAAGGGGAGAACAAGCATTTGTAATCTCATTACAACCCCCATCCTCACTTTCCTCCCCGCGATCAAATTTAATTTGGTAAAATAATGGAAGCAATAACTGCCAAAGCTCAAGCCGCCCGGGGAATAACTGAGCGCATGCAAAATGATGGATTCAAAGCAGCACATAACACTTCTTAATGCAACACGTTTCCCTTTAAAGCATCGCTTGAGTCTTAACTCCTGAAGCAACCCTGATACAGGCTGTCTGTCTCCTCAGAAGTGCCCTCTGGCAGGGAAAAGGCTCTGTGCGCAGTGACTTTGTCTAATTGCATTTTGGCAGAGCACAGCGAGGAGGAAATAGAGAAGATGAACTAGTTAATGTCATGGTCAAAACCTGTCTGGGGCTGGAAAGCGGAGGAGAGGCGAGTCCTTCCTGCTTTGCTGAACTCTCCTGCATAGGATGCGAAACGCTGCCGTCCTGGCGACTCCAAGTGAGCGTTAAGGGGCAGGTTTCAGTTAGCTGCTCACATTTGTGCACATTCACTGGTGATAGTTAATGTGACTGTAATTATTGCATGGATACACCTGGTTGGCTTTCTCACACAGGCTATTTGTTGATATATGTAAATAGGGGAGAGGTAGGAAAGTATTACAAGACACAAGCACTTTTTGCTGACTCATTAGAAGTATTTCTTACAAGCTGGAGCTTTGCATGAATGTCCTTGGCCAATACTTGACAAGGTTTTTCTATACCTCTCTATTTAATGTACTTTCAGCTCAAGAAGACAAATAGATTAAAAGTCATCATGCAAAGTATCCCACTTTACATCTCATGACACGAGCCTTTATTTGCGTGTCGTACCTCTCAATTTCACCGTCAGCTTTACGTCTTACTTCGTAAAACACACCTTACCCTCTGTGAGAGGCTAAAAGAGCTGGGAAAGGTGGCTGCCCCTCTGAACTCTGTTCCAGGAGGGGATCCAAGGAAAGGCACAGTCTCTTTTAGAAAGATGTTGATGATGCTGATGCTGCTCAGGGGAGGCAAGGGAAGACTTCAGGAGATGAAAATCTACCTTGCTCACGCAAAGTGCATGGGCTCTGTACTGAAATAAAAACTATCCTGAGAGACGGTTTTGCCACAGGTACTGTCTAACAAATTTACTTAATATTGGAGGAAAATATGTGATGATGACCATTTATACCGAGGTGATAAAAAATAACCTTTTCTTTCTTCTTTTTCTCAGTAACAAGGATATCCAGGCAGATGAGCCTGGTCCCTGGTTTCAAAAGCATTTACCCAGCCTTTTTAAATCAGTGGGAGCGCTCTTGAAAAACAAAGGTGGAACATAAAGCTAGCTTTATTTTTCACACAAAGCCAGCTTTATTTTCACAATTTCCTATACACCGACAGTGCTAAATCAGAGCTGGCAAACGACGGTTGCATCAGGAGCAACCTCACAAGGGTGAAGGTGTGGGAATGTATCCAGCACAGTATTAATGCCACTGTGAGTCTCGCAGCAGCGCTCTGTGCTGTGGCAGAGCCTTGAAGTTCGTCGAGGAGAGGAGGAAGGGGGAGCACAGTCCAGAGGGGGGAAGATGGATTATCTCGTAGCTGACCCATTCTTTGTTCATCTCTGTGGCACCACATCCTTTGCCACACAAGTCATAAAATATCCTACCAGCAGCTATTTTGACAGTGGCATAATAAAGCTCAGAAGGGAATGAAGAAACACATCCAGAAGTGTCAAAATAATGTAGCATACTGTGTTTGTACTAACGTTATAATATAGTGGATTATCAGTAGTTACACCAACACAAAAGAAAAGTAAAACTTAAGGTTGGTGGGTTTTTTTTAGAGGATCAGATATATTTTTCAAAGTACCTTCACGTACCTTGAGAAAGAGTCCTTCTTGTTAACCTAAGAAGGAATGATTTCCTTGGAAATGAGCGTGATTGCTATGAAAATCTCTGGCAGGAATACAGGCAAGAAAAATATAGCCTAGTATCAAAGTGATCCGGAAAGACATGACTGAAATCATGGTTTTAATTTATTTTGAACAATTTCTCATCTGGTAACATTTTTCCATACTATTTTAATGGCTCTGGTACTCTTACAGCATTCTAAAATTAACCTTCACCTTACATGAACTAAGGAAATTTCATAACTACATCCGTATGTAACATTGTATAAGATTGTGAATTGCTGGTACTAATGGTATTAATTTCAAATATATTTCAATTTTCTTTGAAAAGCAACATAATGGAAACTGAAATGATATCAAATGCAATAATAATAAATATTTTAAAAGAATGTATACATAAAAGTAGTAGTCAGAAGTTCCCCTGATCCTGGCGTGCAGTTGTGTCAGAGGCTTTAGGAGGATGCTGTAGGCAGCAAAAGGCTGTACCTGACGTTGGTATGAAATAGGACGGGGATTAAAGGCGCCGCAAAATGAAGTGACCTGACCAAGGCTGGCTGTCAGGTGCCGGAGGGGCAGCAGATAAAACACAGGTCTTGGGAACCCCCTGACAGGTAATCTATCCATGAATGGTGCTGTCTCTGTATTTCACACAGTCCTTCTTCTACAGGGACACGATAAACTCAACAAGAGGTAGGAGAGCTTGAATCCAGGCACCACCAAAGTCAGCCTGGGGCAGTTCTATGCATGAGACCCGGTTTGCTTCTCTCCAAGAGGCTTCGGGGCCAAGCCTCACCGGAGCCAGCAGGGAGTCACAGGAATGGTGGTGGGTGTTTGCTCCAGGTGAGCACCAGGTATGTTTGGTCAGCAAAGCAACACCCAAGAAAATGCATCTGCCACCACATAGCAAGACCAGGGCAGAGTGCCTGCTGTGCTGAGCACAAGATTGCAAGACCTGGTTTCTCCTGACCCTCAGTGACAGCAAAATATTTACAAATTGGCCGTGACGTCTTTGAAATGAAGGGCACTTTTCTGGGCTGAAGGGACCAGCGAAGCCCTGGGAACCTGAGCAGAGAGGAGTTGTGGGGTCTGGCCAGGGCCAGGCAGGAGACATTTCTGTTTGACCAGCTGGTGGGCTCATGAGATTTGAGATAGAAAGAAAAGAGCCTGATGGCTTCGGCTGCTTCTTCAGGATGTGAAGAAATATAGTCTAGAAATAAGTATAAAGAATCCACTTTAAGGGATGGCATTTTTAAAGTTAATATACAGTCTATCCTCTGTGTCCCCAGACACCTACCACAAGATGATGGTAACTTGCTTGGGTTTTTTTGCTTGTTTCTTTGTGTCATTTTTTTTAAATTGGCACTAATATCTGTTCATTTTTATACACGTGGCAGGGAGCCTGAGGGGCAGGCAGACGGGTTTCAGATCATCTGTCCTATGAACTCACTGGAAATTACCTGGTCCTCCTTTCCCCAATTATTTGATTCTCCAAATGTTGATACTAAAGGAAAACATAAAATTGGCTCCAGGGCAGGCTTAACCTTTTCAGTCCAAGAGCTCCAAAATGGATTTTTCAGGCCAAATGCCCAAGTTTTATTAAGAGATGTACAGCAGTTTGGGCTTGTGTATATGGCTGCTCAGTCCCCGGCTGCTCAGCAGTGGTTTCCAAGGCGAGTGCCAATTAGTGCTAATTGCACAGGCGTTTTCCGGTACGGACGCGTGCATGAAATGTGGACCCATGTCTCCTCTTCAGACCATCACTCATGTCACACATGTCATAGACCCATCCAACAGCTGTGAGGTGACCTGGAGATGAAAAGCTTATCTAATCCCCAGAGCCAGCTGGGCTCATCCCCTAAATGACTATATAAATCCTAATAACAGCTAAAGACGGTGTCGGCAGGTACCCCAGGCTTTCCTGCTGTCCCCAGGGAGCTATCACAGTGATGCGATATCTCAGCTGGTCCTCTGGAAAACCACATGATATGGAATTTGCCTCCACTCCATCCGACCACAGAGGACGTGCCTCTTGGGACAGGGGAGGAGGGACAGTGGCTGGAGGGATGACTCCCCATCCTCTGCTCCTGATGACAGGTAACTGAGGAAGGGAAAATGGCCCATCTTTCCCAGGAAGGTCCCTGCGAGGCTGGTGGGTGGCTGGTATGACCCTTGCTGGCAGGACATGGGTTTCAGGGCTCCTGGCACACCAGGAGCAGGAGAACTGTGCGCTCCCAGGTTCTTGCTCACCCGCACCCAGCTCCTCACCATCCAGCCCTTGTAAAAGTGGTTTTGCTCCTCTCTTTGCTTTGCAAGTGTTTAAATCACAGCACCTAGTAAAAAACCTACGCTCAGCTAAGCAGGACCTTTGGACCATATGGAAAGCCTGCCTCGACCCATGTTGTCTTAAGGATTTAATCTCTTTTTGGTTCACTAGGAACATCTGCAGTTAACTTGCCATGATGGGAGCAGAGCCTGTAGCTCACAGTAGTACGTGTGCTGCACATTTACAAGCAGATACAGGTAGCTGGGCTTTTTAAGGCTAAAACTGAGGGAATTCACAGTGAGAATAGCCAATTTGCCATTTTCTTATCATTGCCTCCTAGAATTACAGCCATAAACTATTTCAAGGAAAGATTTGCCTTCAAAAAATCCTGATATGGTGCATTTTAAAGCATAATTCAATATATACTTTCATGGATCTTAGCACTTTTGCATAAAAAAAAAAAACCCAGAGCCTAATTATAGCATCCTCTTTGCACCAAAAATATTAAAAACTGCTATTTGGAAAAGTTCTGATGCAATAACGATGTTGTCATTACAGAATTTGTAATAAATTGCTTACCACTGTGTACGGCATATAGTTCATTAAAGAGTTGCTGCTAAAAGAAGAGAGAAACAGTACTTTTTCTGGAAGGGAGAGAGAACATACACTGAAGAGTCAAAACTTTTGCTGGGAAAGACCTGTAGAAAGTTGTGCAGACTGATTTATACTCTTTAGTCAGGAAAGACAAGGTCTGGGATGTGATGGCAGAGGCATTTGGGGACTTTTTCTATGCTGCTGCTGATTCTTTTCTGCAGAGCTTGTGAAGCAAAACTTGCGCAGCACTGTACTGTCAGCAGCAATGAAGTAGCTCCACCATCTGGGGTTTTTTTGGAATTGCCCATCTTCCTCGATTACACTGAATTATATACATATTTTTTGGTTTGCTTCCCTTTTTTTTTTATAGGTAAGAACACTTACTCAAAATAACACTCATTATAAGGTAAAGCTGTAAACGCAGGTAAGTGATAACATTCAGCTTGTCCTTGTGGGCCATCCAGCAAGAACTTCTGTCTCTGATCTAAGAGGAATCTTTGTTTTACAAGCATCCCATTGTACTCTGTTGTGTTACAGCTCACTAAAATCTTTAGAATTCACTGTCCTGAGAGTTAACAGTGAAATGGATTTATTCCAAAATATTTTTCTGAGATGTATTTATTTATTTCTGCTAAAATCAAGCAGAGTTATTCCTGAAAGACATGGATATGAAAAAGGCAGATCATGAGCAGAAAAGTCTACGGTTTTGGTGAAAGAATTAATAAAGTCAGTGCCTCATATCTGTCCCTTGTTTTTATTGCTAAGACCCTCAGTCCTATCTCCTTACACCTTGGTTTCAAGTAAAAATCCAGTATGTAAGCGTAAACTTCAAGCAGTAGGAAATTCAAAGTAGCAGAAGAGTATAATCATACCCAAACCTTTCCCATGGTGTGGCTTTTCCCAGTTGCTCCCGTGTTAGTGTATTTGGGCCTCATGTTATGCCCCCAAAGTCTTTATTTTTTCACATCCCTCCCTATTTCCCTGAACACATTAGCTACGATAGTGGATATGCACTGGGAATGTGCATAACATGTGGGATTAACTGGGAATGCACACAAACATACAATTTAATGCAGGTGAGCAAACTGAGTGAAGACATGAACTTTCCAGAGCTCTTTGGGAGCTCTGAGGGCTCCTGCTGGCACTGCTCAGGACTCTCCACTGGTGGAGATGTGTATGAGCAGCCTCCGACCTCTGGGAGCTCCACAGGGAGAGAGGGAGAGAGATATAGCGGTGCCCTGGGTGGAGGGAGGATATTTTTTTGAACCCCAGCTGTTCTAGTTTTAAGTTCCACTATATACAGAAAGTGTTTATTTTCTCTGTCACATGTGGCTTAAAAAGGGCATACCTAGTGCTACAGGGAACTGATGTTTGGTTTTCCTGTTTGGGAACTTACCTGCAGCAGCTAAAATCCCACTTAGGGCCCAAATCTACTTTGCAAGTGTTTTACTGGGCCTAGTAGGAGATTGGCATCAGAGCAAAGAGTTGAAAGAGGGCAATAGTCATTGCTGACATCATGCCACAAACAAATAGACTCTTTCACTCCCTGTCTTACACAGGAGGTATTATAGATGCGTATGGGCACTCATGGTTCTGTTATTCTGTTATTTCTGTTCCTCCCTCAGCCTTTCTCTCATCCTCCCTAGAAACTGCTGCTTTTCTTACTTTTTGTTGCTGCCTTTTGTGGCACTCTTTAGGATGAGAAGCAAGCGATCCCAATCTCCTCACTTACAGAAACTGTAAAAGAAGCAACAATATTTTTAACAGGATCATTTGGGAGTTTTGAGGAATTGTAGACCTTTGGTGGTTGGTGAGGAAATGGGTTTTACACTGCTGACCATAAGCGTCTGTCCCATTGCCTCTAGTCATACAAATAAACTGTCACAGAGTACACGACCTCAACGTTGCTGCAATGATCATCTCACTGCTTTGATTAACTGAAGGACCAGTAAGTTTATGTCCTGAATTCAATGGAACTCAAGCTGATGAGAGAAAGAAGTGGTGCAACAACCGACACGCCATTTATTCCTCTTGGATAGCAATGCCCTCAGTATTTCCCCTGGTTTTGCTTGGAGGAGAGCAGACCCCAGCTTTCATTCAGTAGCCACACTTGGGCCACCAAGGCAGCAGCTTTTCTTTGGCAGAACAGACACCTGGAGTCCAGAAAGTACCCACCATATGTTAAGAGTAGTTGAGAGTTTAATGGTTTAACTGTTGTGTTGTGTAGTTATTTTATTTTGTTTTCATCTCTTGCCTCTCAATCTATCTTTAAAAAAAAAAAAAAAGGAGAGAAAAACCCCCCAGTTCTTAACCCTTTCAGGAAGCCAAGTTGAAGAAAAGGAAGCAGTTTTATTTGAGATCAGGCTTCCAGAAGGACTTTTTAAACCTTCCTAATTTAGTTTGTTTAAGCCCAGTGAAATGAGCTATGTAAAAATACATAAAAAGTCTCAGCCTTTAAAGAACCAAAATTACCAGAAGCTTCTGCTAGTAGAAAATTCCTCTATTACATATTTGGCAGTGAAGTGGCTGCATAGACAGATGACATGCCATTAGAGTCCATATAAGTAACCGCTAGGGAAAGCACCTGCTGCAATACAGAAGATGTTGTTAGAAATGCAAAGATCTGATTGAAAAGCAATTTATATTCCAAGCAAATGCATAATAAGAGAAGACACACTACCCAGCGCAGAGCTTCCTGCAGAGGAAAGTGACACACAATAGAAAGTAGTTAATCCTGCGGAAATAATTAAACAAGATCAAGGGGAAAATATATTTGAAAATACACAATGCTGAGCCAAAACACGTCTGTTTCAGCTTAATGAAAAGGGAGTTTGTCCTCCTGGTCACCAAGTCTCACAATCTAGAAAAATTCTTTAAATTAAGAAATAGAGAGAGGAATACTGAGTCTAATTCAGCAATGAAATGATGCTATTTCAGTGGCTGTACCTGCCTATTGTCAAGTAAAATGAACATGTGCAGGGAAATTCTGGTTTTACTTCTGAATAAATGGTATTACTGTCTTCCTGTCCTAGATATCCCTGTTTCTGAGAAGGATGGGAACAGAGAGAGCAAAGGCTCTTGCATTCACTTTTTATACCAGTAAAACAAATGAAGTTGAAGTCACCCTGTGCTTTCTGCCCTATTTCCTTGCACTGATCGGATCTTGCTCCCCTGGATGTTAACAGAAAAAGTTCTATTAAAGCTGGCAGGGGACTGAGTCAGACCCTGGAGTTATATACAGAAAAGTGGGACAGTAATGAAGAAAAGAGGTAAGATTGCCTGGTTTGTGCCACTCAACTCATAGGCAACAAAGGGTAAAATCCAAGCTGGAATAGGACAGAGCAGAAAGTCTTATAAACTCTGACAGGTTGAGCATCTTCTCCCTCCTGGTAGGAAAGAACTGACAGCTGTGTTTTAGGGACAGGCCTTAGGGAAAATGAACAACTTGAACCCATGCTGGTAAGATATGGGACTTCCCTGCAAGAAGCATTGATTGCTGATGGCTCTTCTTGTCCGCTGTCCTGCTCTGGTAGAGTTAAGCATCTGTACCATATGGCCAACGCATGCAGCCACACTAACCTGTGATGAAACCACGTTTCAAAGTAAGGGGCAGCTCTTGAGTGTGGTGGAGGCAGGAACAGACAGAAAGATGGAAATACTGAAACAGAGACAGTTTGTCGATGAACTCTGCACTGCACCTATCATCCAGGGCTTGAAGAAAACTCCAGATAAAGCAAAGAAACTGAGAAGTTTCATGTGTAGATATGTTCAGGTTTTTGTCCTTGCAAATCTGCCTGTCGCGTCTTAGTCTGTGTGTGCTCATGTAGTTTAGAAGCACAGTGTCATGGCCAGTGTTTTACTTACCCTCCCATCACTAAGTCCCTGAAGGGTGACACCACATAACCTGGGCAAGGCTGGAGGAGTTCCATAGGAGATATATGACGTCCCCTGTGGTCTTGGGACCTCCATCAGCTGGACTGTACCCTATGAAAGCGCGCTGGCATTGGTATTTCTCCCTCAGGAGCTGGGAAGTCACATACAGAGCCAGGTCTGGGTGCTGGCTGGGTGCAGCAGAACCAAAGGGTTTGTCTCATCCACAGCATCTCGCTGGTGCTTCTCTGCAGGGGGGATTCACCAGGGGCTTTGGCTAATGCTGGATTTTTTCCATTCCAAGGTCTGATGCCCAGCTCATTACAGAAATTTCAGTGGTCGCCGGAGAGGTCCTGAATATCTGCTCAGAACTCAGGTGACTGTGGGCTCTTTACCTCTGAGTGCTTTTGCAAACAGAAGCAAGAAAAATGTTTCCAAAATGATATCAGCAAGGATCTGACTGCAATCTGCAAGTCAGATAGGAACACAAAGAGCATTTCATCTCCTTTGTGATTAAGAGTGAGCTTGACACATGGAAAACAACCAGACCACACAGACAATGGAACACTGGAAATAATAACCTTTAAAGAAGCACATCTGAAAAAAATAACTCTTCCAATGTTTAAATTTGCCTAGTGAGTACAGATGCCAAATGCATTTCAAGAATAGCTCGGCAATGACTGAGTACAACATTTAATTAAGTGATTATATAATCAACCCTCTGTTTTATGAAGCAATAATTCAATTCCCAAGTGGGT
This sequence comes from Tringa tobata, assembly GCA_033628505.1. Taxonomy (NCBI): domain Eukaryota; kingdom Metazoa; phylum Chordata; class Aves; order Charadriiformes; family Scolopacidae; genus Tringa; species Tringa tobata. The sequence continues at coordinate 809,590 of JAHREE010000259.1, forward strand.
AAGCTATGAGGCCGAAGGCTGGGTAGTTTATCACAATGAAGGAATTCGATTACTGCTGAGAAAAACAGAAGGACAATGATGTTATTGTTAAAATACTAGTTTAATTAATATAAAATTAATAACTTTTTTAAATAAAAAAAAAAACAAAGCAATTCATAGCCTGCCAGAAAGATGGTGCTTTCTCCATTTTCCATGTGGAAGTGGTGGTTATTTATGGCCACACAAAATGTGCGGGAAGTTAATGATGTCACACAGTCAATTTATTGGGGATAAAATTACAAGAGTCATTTTATCAGGGAATGATATAGTTCTCTTCCTAGAGTGTAAGTAGACAAGGGACCCCACTTACACTGTAAAAGAGAGATCAGACAAGGTAACTGCATTGCTAGAAAGCTTTACACTGGATTATTAATAATGATTCCATTAAATCAGAAGTTCTAGCCCCATTAAGCTGTGACTTCACATACACAAAATATATGATCACAGAGATCTGATCAGCAGTTGGTGAAAATACATATAGTATCAAAGGTATATATGAAGTTGTACCAGCCACACAACTTGCTCAGAGAAGAAAGCAAACAAATGAAAACAAGGTACCAGAACGGTTATGAAAACAAGGTACCAGAAGAAGATAGGGAATTAATTGCATTCATTTATTAATGTCTGGCTTCTGTTTACAGCTCTGTTTAGATTACTTTATTACACATTTCAGCAAATCAGTGTAGGAATAGGCATAGAGGGAATTCTTGAAAGAGAATGAGAGTAATGTGGATGGAAGGACGATTTACTGCAATATGAAGCACCAGAACCACAGGGAAAGCAAAAGAGAAAAAGAGCAAAAGGAGTGTGAATTTGGGAAATCAGCTGGATATAGGAACAGGACAAGGAAAAAAAAGGAAAAGAGAAGCAGTTATCAGTGTGATTAATATATGCAGAGTGCAGTCTTCAGAGCTGAGTGAATAATGACTTTAGGAAGGTATGAAACCTCCTTTTCACTGCTGCTATTGCATTTACAGAGGGTCAGAAAACCCATGTGCAGACTCAGCATTTCTGAGAGGCACCTGAGAAGATGTCCCACCTGCTTTAAGATATCTGGATGAAAAGAAAGAAAACTAAAAACCAAGAGAGCCTGAGCATTGAATTTAGCCCATTGCAGTAAACTCTACTTTCACTGTGGCACTAGGATGTTAAGGGCTGTATTACACGTTGGGTTCCCAGGATGGACAGTTCAATGGACTGCACACCATGTAATCATTGATTCGGTGCCTTGAAACTGAGCTTACAGGGAAAGCTGCTAGGGGAAATAGCACTAATATAGACTGAAACTGGTTACTAAAATGAGGAGAAAAACTATTAGGTTGCAATCATTTTATAGGAAAGTGTTCTTAAGTGAGGGAAAAGGAGTTTATGTTCCATGTAAAAGAATCCCCGCAGAACAGTTTCAGCTTATTAGTACTAAATTGACCACAGCAAATGAGTGCCACTATTGTCAATGACCTGGCATTTTATAAGCACACTGGGGCTCAGTTTTAAACTATTTTACACACATAAAGAATGTGAGATGGAAGATGAAAGCAAGGAAATCCACCCAGCAGTCGCAGCTTCAAAGGCTGCTGCAGAAGAGTGTTCTCCAGGGTGTGCACATAAGTACAATGAGATTTGCTTTGCTTCTGGAGTCCGACCACTGGCACTGAAATATGAGGCTTGAATAGAACAGTGATAGCCCTTAACAGGGACATCATTAGGGCTATGCACAAGTTGCTAAACGATGAGGAATTTAGCTCTCTGAAAGAGGAGTCACTGAAGGCATTTAGAAGTAGGAAAGAAACAACAAGAATCAATGTGGGGGAAGGACCTGGTGAATGAGACAGGTCCTTTGTGTCACAGCACGTAGCGGGATTTTTCTGCAGTGTCCCAGACACTTCCTAGGCAGAGCTAGTCTCTGTTCTGCCTGCTGGGGCTACAGGACAAGCTCAGGGGCCACTCAGCTGGACCTTCAAGTCGGGGACATCACAACTCCCATCGCTCCAGATTCTGAAGTCATGCCATAACAGAATAACCAGTTGTGGGCTGTGGTGAGTGCTCTACTAGCTTCTTTAATGCAAGTGCAGCAAACCGGCTGGGTAGGCATGATGACCCTACAGCCCCTGGTCAAAACATCCCATATGGTTTTGTCCCTCTGTGTCTGTCTGTAGTGCCATATCTATGTACCCATCTTCAGCCAGAGAGGTGCCTTCAGCAGGTGAAGAGCAGCTGCCATACCACAGCCTAGATGAAAAAGAGGGTAATTTATTTTCTACACGATGCATTGCAGCATCCTCTGGTGAGGCTTTCTGGGTTGTGTCAATAATCACAGCACAATCTCCTTCATCTAAAGCCCATTGCCAATGCTGATTAAACTCTGTGTACAGTGAATCTAGACGTGAAGTTTTGACATTCATAGGATTTCAGATGTCTAACTGGCAACCAAGTAGCCAAAGCAGAATTGGTAAGAGGCCACAGGCAACACAGAACAGATTCTGATGCCAGTTTCTAAGTGCTGACAAATATTAGCCTACCAAGACAAATATTAACCTCCTGTCCGGACTATCAATCAAAAAGTAAAGCTGTTGATGCACCAACAACAGATACCAAAGAGTGCCAGATACTTTTATGCTCTTCTTTGAGTTTATTACACTTCAGCACTTTCCTTCTGAAAAGTTTTACAAAAGCTCTGAATTTTTAACTCAGATTTTAAAATGCACTGAGCTTCCCAGATACGATGTCTAACAATGTTAATGACGGCTGGTTTCAGAACTCCCAGTAGAATTTGTATGCAATTAATGTTCTCCTTCTCTGAACAGAAACCTAGAGGTTTGCAAAACACACCATATGTTTGTCAGTTTGCCAATGAATCAAGATGTTTTTGCAGCCTTCTGAGTTTCAATAATTAATGGTAATGTCTAAAACCTAAATCACAGTTCAGGGGCTCAGAACAGAACTTTTGCCATGTCCAGTGTTGTTCAGCATCATCAGAGTGAGACATTTCAGGTGAGAAATTAAACATTTATACTAACTTCTATTTTTCCCTTCCCTGCCTGGTCTCCCACCCGATCACCATTGCTCCTTCCCAGATATCTGACTGGGTTTCTGCAGAGGCTTACTTATTATGCAGAGTAATGCTATTACCCACAGTCCAGGCTTTGGTCTCAAACACCTGAATGTTCCATTCTCCAATGTAATCTGCCTTGGTTGACTTGATCTTAGTGACTAAATGATGCCTAATGGTTTACACGTCTGAAAATATACTTTATTCTCATCAAGTGCCTTGTTATTCACTGTAGCAGGCTATTAGCAACCAATTAATGCAACAAAGTTAAGCAAACAAAATAAATCAGTTAGGTCTTAAAATTGTGTTCGCAAGCAGGAGGCCTAATTTTTTTGAGGCATGTTTTTTCAATTATTATTTTAAAGTGTAACTGCTTGAAAGCCTGATCCAGAAGAGAATACTTAATGTTAATACCTCATATACTTATTTTCTTCACCCTGGGGTAATTCTTCTGAGACCTCCTGTGCTTCCACACTTGTGCATGAGCAGTCCTGCCTTAGCTGTGACTTTTTGACTAGGTTTCTTTTCTTTGAGGTGATGATTTTTCTTTTCACTAGGTTACTAAAAGTCTTTTCCTTTTTATTGATTCCCAGCTGATCTGAGATATTCCAGTCTTTTTCCCCAGACAGATCTAAATTTGCAGTTCAAAATGGCTGATAAAGGAGGAGGAAATTCCTTAACTATCTATGATATGCTGGACTGCCTCCCCCCTTTTTCCCCTCCAGAGGAGAAGTGCTGCAGGAAGCTTTCTAATAATAATAATAATAATAATGTCACCAGCCCTTCAGCTTCAGAATTATAAACATAACTTGAAATGGGTTACTCTTTAATTTGGCTAGTATCATGCTCATTTAAAATTATTCATAAAATGGTTAATATGTACAATTGATGAATTTAATCTATATCTACCTTGCCATATATGTTAGCAGTTTCCAGGATCAGCATTTCTTTAATAAAGCTGTTGATTTTTCTCAAGTGCACCACGATAATGTTGATGTCTCATGTGTTTACATGAGAGGACATGTGCTTTAGGATTTATTAGTTTTAGTTTTAACAATACTTTCCAACACCACCCATCCAAAGAACGTGGAGTACTCTAGAAACATTCAGATAATTCCTTCAAGAATCAACCAATTGCTCCTGCCTGACAGAGGCATGGGATATACCAGCACCATTCGGGCCACTATCATCCTTTCCACTTCTAGGGTAAAATCACTCCCTAACAGCGTGTGGCATGATACGCAGAACAAAGTAGACTGGAACTGCCATGAGATTTTCTAGACAACAGCAGGGTTCAAACCTTACCATGAGAACTGTGGAACAACACTAAGTGATCACAGGCATTTCATTATGTCTCTTTACTTTTAGAGATGACATAGTCAGCAGCAGCAATAAAATTTGTGGCTTAAGCCATCTCTGAATATTTCTGGGTTTCCTATTAAATGACTACTTGCTCGCAGTGCATTCTTTACTAAATTGATGTAGCAGCACTAATGGAGCGGCCAGTATGAAAAAAAAAAGTGTAAATTCTAAGTATGGCTTGCACCAATATGGTTTATTTCAGTTTGAAGCTGGCAGCAGAAATTACAGTACAGATAACATCTAAATCCTATTAAGCCTCAATACAAGACCATATTATTGAGATACAACTTTGGCTGCAGGAAACATAAAGGTTTTCATTAGAGATTCAGTGTCTGTTTTGTAAAAGCTATGTCCAGTCCACATCCACATTGTCATTTTAATCCAATTTTAATCCCAAAAGTTTTGGGTTTCTTTTTGACAGCCCAATCCTCAGCTCCACGAAAATAGCAATGAAAAATATCTCTCCACAACCCGAGGCTTCTACTTCCCATTAGAAAGCCCTCAGCCGCTGGGCCTATTTCTGCATAGAGGACCACCTTCACGGACTTCTGCAATGCAGTGGGTCCATCAGACAGGAGACTTTACTCTCCATGGGTCTCCCGGGCTGGGCAGGATGCCAGGCCCGCAGGGAAGGGCAGGGGCATGAAGAACTGGCACTAAAAGCCCACAGGGAACAGCTGGGCAGAAAAGTTCCGACAAAAACAATTTTTCCACTGAAAATGCCCATTCAGCAAAAAGGGATGGTGATTTTCACTCACCTTGCAGGGGCTCCAGCAGAGCTCTATCTGCTTTCCTGCCAGTTCACCCTCTCCCCTCTTCTCCCTGCTAAACTTAGCAATCATCAAAATCCTGGAGGCTGAAAAAGCTTCAGGTTTCCCAGATAGGGACCATGAGCTCTAAAGCTCTTGTAGCTGCAGGTCATCAACCAGAATTTGCAGAGCTGCTGGGGCCCAAGGGCAAAAGGGAGTCCCACAGTAGGGAAGCAGGGGAAGAGGTGACCCATGGATATCAGAGCTTGAACTCCCCCAGTGATGTTTCCTTCTGAAAGCCTTGAAGTGAGAAATTTTTGATAGTTTTATAATTGTTTCCTTTAAGAAAATCCCTGCTGAGGGGAATTTCATAAGTTATTTGGGCTGGTTTTTTTGTGTCTGAGTTTCGTGGAGAATGGAGAGCCAAGCTCTAGTCTGGATTCAAATGGCAAAATATTTTTCAAAGCATTTTTTTCATTTTAAACCAAGTCAAAGTTTATAATGTCAGCTTCTATAATTATTCTATTTCAATTAAAGCTGAAAATTTCCATGGGGGCAGAAAGAGAACAAATACACTTGAATATGAAGACAAGAAGGCCAAGAATTTCTCCTGTATGGAGAAATCATCTGTTGCTGTACAGCTACCATTGTTACTTTTAGGTCATCCTTTTGTCATCTCCTATGCAAAAGAACCACCCATAGGAGAGGGGAGTAAGAAAACAATACCTACACCAGGATGTCTGCCTGATACAAAAACCCCTTGAGGCTCTGGATAGCTACAACTGTAAGCCTGCTTTAAACTTATACTTTGGTCAGATCCAGGCCTTCAGCTAGTTAGAAAATAAGTTAAAAGAAGTGAGAAAAGTTGGAACTGAATTGCAGAAAAAGCCTGAACGTACTTTAGTTTGCACTTCTTAACATCAAGCAGGGCATGGTCTGGCTGGTCCACAAGATACATCCATCCCACATGCTCCGAATTCTGAGAAAAAGAGCCCATTCAAAGAGGAATTCAAAGAGGAATCCAAAGAGGAAACAGTCACTGCGGTCTTCAGGAAGAATTTCGAAAATAAAGTGTACAACCCTTACTCCCACTGTCTCATGAAGGCACAAAAATGGGCACTGCCACACAAAGAGGAAGAGAAAATTTGTTCTCTGAAACTGAAAGGGTCAAAGAAATGCTGCCACCTGCAAAATGCTCCTATACATGCTAAGGGCAAGAACACGTTTAGCAATGACACGCACAAGACTGTACCTAGAGGTCGGGAAGTAACTCTGCCCCTGGTGCAGTAAGAGCAGCCCATTGTGCCACTGTTGTGTGGTGCTGCCAATGGCTAGCAAAACGGCTGTACCACTGTGAACAGTCCTGGATGAGGAGAGACCAAGTGCTGCCCAGGGAAGGCAGTGAAAGAACCTGCTACCAATGCCTCCGTGGGAGCAGCATGGTGCTCCTGGGGCAGTGGAAACAGCAGGCCAGGAGGAGGAGGCCCTCCAGAGCATCCTCCGAGGGTGATGACTGCTGCCATGGCAACAGCAGCTACATGGATGAGGAGGAGAGAGGCACCAGCTGTGGTCGGGTGATTGGTTTTTTCTTTTTTTTTTGCAGCAAAGCTGCTCAAACATAGTACTGTTTTGCTGGGTTAGAAGGACAAAAGGGCAGATGCCCCTCTGCCAGTGGTGCCGCCTGGGCAGCTCTGGTTGTGGGTACCAGCAATGCCACTCTAAGCACAGAACACTCCCAGTCCCTACTAGTCCCAGAGCCCCCTTGCACTCCTTTCAGTTGTTTAACACAATTATTCCTTGCTTTCTGTAAAAGTGAGATAAAAAGAATCACTAAAGCGTCCCCACAGATGTATTCTGCAAACTATGGGCATGGTCTGCTCTCAGCCACACCAGCACAGACACCTGTAGTTTCATCCCCACTCCAGATTTAGTTTTTTAAAACTAAACCCCTCCCCGAGACTGTTCTGCCCTGGTGCTTCTTGGATTAAACTCAGCCCTTGGCATGATCACCTAGGAGTTCAGTTGCAAGTCTAAGCCAAGCTCCATCCACTCTCAAAGGCACCTGCAGAAGGTGAGTTATCTTATCCACAGATAAGGAGATGACTCATGTTCTGCAAATGCAAGTCCTTAGCACCAGATAGGATAAATTGCCCTCTAAGGGCAACAGAGAGCCACTACTCAACCAAATTAAAGTGTAATATTCAAAGCTTAATGTCTGATGAAGTGACTCTCATCTGCAGAGTAATGTTGCCTACAGACCTACTGAGTCTCATTCATCTCACACAATTTACTCCCTTTTCTCGCTCCCTGCAGATGAGTCAATGGCTCACATTTTCAGAGCTGTGCTACGGCCCCTCATCTGCTTGGGGACCCCAGGCCAGACACAGCTAAAGACGGCCCTGCCTCCTCGTTGCAAGATGCCAGCAATGTGTTTCTCCCAGACAGAAATTATCTGAGCAGTGCGATTAGTAATGGTACCTATAGGGCACATTCTGAACTCCAGTTACTGTGTGATTGCCCAGAGAGTCCATTGAAACTCAAATAACCCATTTCAGTACATTTACCAATTATCATGCAAGGATGGGTAAGAAACAATTTGCTGCTTAAAAACAGCAAATGAAATCAAGACAGCTTTCATCTTTATGAGTTTCATTTGATTTTGCTGGACTCCAGATGAACTCCCATCCCCCGAATCAGAAGTCACAAGTGATTAATATATATATATTCTACTGAAAGCCACCAAGGGCACTAAATTAAATCTGTGGTGCTCTCCCTCACTCACCCACACACATAAATGATCTGGAAGCCTACGCAAGGCTTCCTATTGGCGTGAGATTGCCAGCCAGCCTAAAAGCTATTAGTACTGGTTAGAGAGACGCAGAATGATTTAGCAGAATTTTAAATGACTGCTGCAGCAGCGTGCTCCACACTGGAGACTGCACGCTCTTCTTGGAAATGCATTTGAAAAATGCATATGAATTTAAACTTATTTGACAGATCTCTTCGTGTTTTGGTTTTTTTACAGATCCAAACTCATGCACATGCACACTATCTTTCCATGATTTACCATCAAACTTCCTGTTTTAAAGAATGATCATGTGTAATGCAAATGTTATTCAGTTCAACCCTTCCTGTCGGCTATCTGTGCCAGCAGTTGCTGTGTAAATGAATGTTTTCAGAAGGGTCACAGGTCTGCTAACATATCAAAGGGCAATTCCAGTAACGAGTGATGGTTGTACATCATGTATATTGCACTGACTTGCAGCCTGGGTCTACCAAAAGTGCATGCTACTGAAAGCTGATTATACTGAGATAGATAGAGAAATCCTGAAATCTCCCAGGACTTTCAGCACTGCCTTTTCTGATATGTGAAAGGAAAGCATTTAACAGCATGTATATTCTTCTGTTCGTACAGATGGTTTTAAAGGATCTTTCTCATCCGCACACTGGAAAGAAAAAAAACTGTCAGCATAGAAACTGGAGTCACGTTTGGATCTTGAACCTTGAAATTCCTGTTTTTCCCAATGAAGACCAAGAACTGTACAACTCACTGAGGATGTGAGAAGAGGGACATACCGTTATCTTTCAGATGTCTACACAGAATAAAAGCCATCTTTAAATTGAATCAGCCATTTGTAGTTTCCTTCCCAAAGTGGTAGATTGAACTAAAGGCTAACAGAGATTATGATTTTGCCCAATCCTACCAACCTCAGCCATCATTTTGTCAAGGACTTGACTTCATTAGGTAACTCAAGTTAAAGAGAAACCTTTTCTCTTTTGAATGACAACAGAACTTGCCCAGAGAAGCTGTGGATGCCCCATCCCTGGAGGGGTTCAAGGCCAGGCTGGATGGGGCTTTGAGCAACATGGTCTGGTGGGAGGTGTCCCTGCCCTGGGCAGGGGGGTTGGAACTCGATGATCTTTAAGGTCCCTTCTAACTCCAACCATTCTATGATTCTATGATTCTATAACTGTCTGCATGGGAGCTCTCTCTTATTTTCCTGCAGGCACACAATCCAACATAAACAGCAACCTGTACTAGTAGGATCCTCTCTCTGCAGCTTCAGCTAGCCATTGGGCTAGCTAGATCACATGCAGCTGTTAAAGATTTGGGCTTCCTGACATTGAATCTGGAAATATACAGCAAGAGAAAAATCTCACGGTCACTCAGAAGACTTATATTTGCCTGGAAGAACCTTATGGAGAAAAGAAAACAGGTAGGTGAAAGAAAGATTGCACGCTACAGAAAGATATCTTTTCCCTCCTCATTTGCGCTTATGAGAAAATTTAGATAGAACACTTATCTACTAAGCTTGGTGTTTGCTTGCCTGGTTTTAGGTCTAAATAAGTGACCAGGATTTGAATCCATAATCTCTATTGATCAAGAACTGCAATGGCTCAGTCACAGAGAAAGTGTAATGCTGATTCCTCAGAAACCCATAAGCCCATGGCACATAGTGAGGGCAGGTGGCTTTCCTGAGTGTCCCTCCATCTCAAACCTGTCAGTCAGTGAGATCTTATGCCACAAAACAAAAGTCTTTGTACTGATGAGTAGTGAGGTTGTTACTCAGGTGGGAACAAGTATGTTTTAGATGTCTAGTCTAGTTATTCCATGAAACAATTGGTTTTGTACCATCCTGATTCTTATCAGAACATGCCACTGTCCAATGGTGAGGTCCATTTCATGGTCCTCGACTGGTCTTTCTGGTGCCACCTGCCCATCCTTGGACCACTTTCCACAACTCCCTCCTGTTGTGACACCCACCTCTGCCTTATTTCCCTACTTAATCTTTTCTGTGTTCCGGCTAGCCTTTTCTGCATGTGATCCAGCATGGATGATCAAAGACTAGCAGAGGAATGTCTTGTAGGTTTGCTGTGGGAGGAATAAGAGGATCAGCTTTGCAAATCTCTTTTTTTTTTTCTAGCTTTATATATGAGGCTCACCAAACCTGGATTTGCAGATAGTTTCTTCCTTTTTTGACATGAAAAAACATCAACATCAAAACAAATGAGCTGGAATGCAGTTTCCTTATGAAGCCCAACCTCAGAAGGATGCTATGAGGTGTCAACACATCATTATGAAGTTCTTGGTAAAAACCACATAAAAGACTCTGTGAGTTGGAGCCACCGACCATTGCAGTCAACTGAAAGACTTCCAAGGGCTTTGGACCAGACCCTTAAAAACCACTAAGTGTGGAAATACATAATTCCCTAAACAGTCCTCAAACTCCAAGAGGCACATTTTTTTTGTGGGAGGAAGAAGCTGGAGAGTGCTACAGGGAGCAGTGATGTTACCTAAATCTTCCCTGTATGGTGGCATTGCATTTCATAAAGAGCAGGATTGCACCAGAACTTCCTCTTATCAGCTCACCTACCAAGGTCAGTCAGCCTCCTCCTCAGAGGACTTGCTGCCTTTTGTCTAGATCAAAGAAGTCCACCACATCCTAAAATCAAGTAGCTGCACTTTCCTTCAAACATACCGAGAGCCCTGGCACCACATCACTTGTCCAGGTCATTCAAATTCAATCAAATACCTTCCTAAATTCTTCAGCATGTTTTTCTTTCCCCCTTCTGGCTTCCAATCTGGCTTGGGGCTGCCCTGAGCAAGGGTGGATGGGGCTGGAGAAGCTGGAGGAAGGGTGCAAACTTCCCTGGGCCAGCACCACTGCACACCCACCGACCCACGGTGAGCAACAGGTCAGCTGCCCCAGGGCTTTTCACAGTTCAAATTGTGTCTTGGGGTTGGCTTTGGCCTGGCTCCAATTTCACGTTTTCTTGCTTGGCCAAGCCATTTCTTCATTCTCCTTGTTATTCTCTCCCCCTTTTCTTGATACCATGCCACAAGGGTTTTTGTCTTAGGGCCAAAGTCAACTACACAGAGTCTTCTGATCCCATGATAGGGGGAATGTAATAGCCATCCCAGGGATCTGTCTGACATTAGTCTGAAGACTTCCTTCCTAAAACACACAAATATGGTTTTAAAGGAGCTGATGCAAATAAGATGCTGCATTTTTCAATTTCATGCAATGGTGAGAATTTTGTTTTACATTCCTGTGACTGTGGAGATGTGGCAGCTTTAGGTGGGACAGAAAGGGGGAAAAAAGCCCACCAAATATATTTTCCCACCAAATATAAGGATCAAATATCCATAATTAAATTCACTGGCTGTTGGAAACAGGGCCTAATCGGGGTTACAGTGTCTTAAAGTAGAGAACATATTATCTTGTCTGTCTTTGCCTATGGCCTACGAACTGGCCTCTGTTTGTATTTAACATTTTCTGGGTTAGCTTTCTGCAAATTTGTGTGGAGACAGCAAATCCTGGTCCAGGATCCAAGGTCCAGCAAGCAGATGGGTGCCTGAAGAAGTGTGAGGACAGGCCTATAATGCATAACACTTGGAGGAAAAAAAACCACAACCAAGTTGCAGAAATAAAACATCTCCAAGCTCAAATGAAGTACTGAATTTGTAATCGGTTATAGAGAGGCCAAACTCTTCCTCTCTCCACAATTGTGTGTATATAGATATATATATGCACGCACACATATGCCAGGCTATAAAAACCTGTAGGAAAGTGCTGACTATGTTTCAACTGGTGTAGATTTTTTGTATCCTTTGCCTAGAGACTGGATTTCATTTCTGCTGAGAAAATCAGTTAAGTCTGTGAAACATGCAGGTACCATTTTAGTGTATCTTTGTGAGCCTCCCCCCCTCTGGCTTTTACTGCTGAACACAACATCATATGGTATGGGATATCCCTTTGCTCAGTTGGGGTCAGCTGTCCCAGCTGTGTCATCTCCTGACTTCTTGTGGCCCCCATCCTGCTCGCTGGCAGGGCAGTGTGAGAAACAGAAAAGGCCCTGATGGCACTGCTCAGCAATAGTTAAAACATCCCTGTGCTATTAACATTTTTGTAGTCACGAATCCAAATCATAGTACCATACAAGCTACTGTGAAGAAAATAAACTGTATCCCAGCTAAAACCAGTACACTATCATTCTTGAGCTAATAGAGTTTGTTTGCTTAGGTTGGGGTTTTTTTGGGGGGTGTGGGTGTAATTGTTTTTTCTTTGATTTTATTTTTCTCCAGCCATACATTCATTTAGTTTTTAATGCAACTCTTCCCCTTGATCCTCAGGTTTCTGTAGTCATCCAATAATACAAGTCTGAGATGCTACAGCACATTCAGAACTGAAGTAGATCTAGGTAACTGTTGTGTGAGCAAGAGCAAAACAGTAGGAGTCACTGCTCACTGCTCTTGAAAGACTAGGTCAATCAGTGAAACTTATATCCAATCTGTCACTGACTGTTATCATCAACTTCTTCCTCCAGCTTGTTAATATTGCATTCAACTCTTTGTCCTTCTGGACCCATTGTTTTGGCAGATACAGCCAGATACCAACCAGCTCTGGACCAAGAACATAAGGTAGGAGGGAGGAAAGGATCAACCACAAAAATCGCTGGAAATAATTTTACACCCTTCCTGAATCCCAATGGGAATCCCATGCCCCTGCTTCACTGCCTGCCAAGACAAAAGTGAAGCCAGGCAGCAGCACCATAGCCATCAGGTCTAGGAGAGGCAAGTCCCACACCAGTTTTCTACAGAGATGGATGCGAGAAGGAGCGATGAATGGATCTAGTAGCTTCTACTTTCCCACTGGGCCACGAGTCACCCAGCAGAGCTGATAGGAAACTCCAAGAGGCTACAGAGGGTCTCAATCCAGAGTTCGTTCATTTCAGCAGCAGCCTGTGGCTGTTACAAGTCAAATACATTTTATGGACCCTCAGGAGAAGTTTTAAAGGGAATAAAATCCATGAGCTAATCAATCTGCCCAAACTCTGGGTTTTTTTCAGACCCTAGTCTCCTCTTTCAGAAGGCTCCTTCTGAAAATCTCTCTTTCCTACTTTCTACAATCTACTGCAGGTATGAAATTTATTTATTTTTACCAGAGCAGTATCAACTATAAGATTTTTTGCTATCAGATCATTTTTTATGGGCAAGGCAGTAGAGCTGTCAACAAGAACAGATGTGTGGGAGGGTTGAAGAAAAGGCCAAGCACCTAATGCAAGAAATATTTAGGTCCTTACCCATGAGTAAAGCCTGAAATCTCCTTGACACTTCACTGGCAGTGCTGCTCACAAGAAGCTATGTGCATCCCAAATAGAGCAAAGGGCTTTGGAAGGCTGATGGGAGAATCACACAGCCACAATAACTGCTGGCTACTTTTGTTTCACACACACACACTCAAAGTGGGGCTGGGGAGGGCATCTGAAAAACGGCAAAACTGGTGCTGCTACTGTTGCCAGTCTCATTAATTAAAGCACATCTCCTTTGGAAAAAAAAAAAAAAAAAAACAAGAAAAAAGAAAGGAACAGAAATGCCATTTGCCAACATTGTCATTCCTTGCTGCCCTGTAAATAAACATAACATTTATTTGTCACCACGGAAACAACTTCCATGGCCCAAATTATGCAAAGGAGAGGTATTTGAGAAAATTCAAAGTCTGAGGAAATAAGCAAGGATCTAACCTAGCATTTTACGTTGTGTCTCTCCTATAAGTATTTGCACTTTGATATTTTTTTCTCTCTAAATACTTATTTTAGAAAGGGCAAAACGTATCTTAGAGACAAAGCTTAAATATTTGCTTAACACGCTGCTTCTACTGTGCCCAGCAGTTTCTCCCTCTCTCCTGCCAGGGGCAGATTTGTAAACAGCGACCTTATTTGTACATCTAAAAGTCACTTGTTTCTGCAGGGACACTGTATACGTTCTTCTCATTTTATGCATCAAAGTTTGAAAGACATTGCCATGAGCAACATAAACGATGTATTGATTTACATCTACAAAGTTCTTCTGCCCATGTTGCGTAGGCAGTCATCTGGAGATGGGACAAGCGTGTCCTGTCCTTCCTGGAGGACTGCAGTGCCACTGATAATGACCTGGCCACTTTGTCTGCTCAGAGACAGATGTCCTCTGAGGTGGCACCATGCTGGCACCCCTAATCCTCATAGAGACATGAGTTTCGTTTACACAATATGTAATGTACCTGGACACCTCCTTTTGCACTTCCCCTGTAGCAGCTGCAGCATGATGCAGGTGAAAACAGCCTCTTCTCATGGAGTCTTTTATCATAAGGATTATACAAAACTGCACACATTGGAAGAACACTAAGGTGCATGTGAAAAGACATTCCTGTTTCTAGGTATCTAAAGAGCTATAGACTTGGGAAGACCTATCCTGCTGGGATGAAGGAAACCAGGAGAGAAAACATTTGTTTTTATGAGTACCTCTAGACAGAGCAACTTGTTACCTGTCAGCTCTCCTAGCCATCTGCTAGGTACTGCCTCACAGGAAGCCAGCATCACACCAAAGACCATGACCTTCACCAAACGTCCCTGTAAGCAGTACCTTGTACGTTTAATTTGAAAGCATTTGTGGCCCCCTGTAAAGGAGAGAGCCCAGGTCAGGACTTTGTCAGTCAACAAGCAGGCTGATTGCAAATAGCATTTGCATTTCTACCTGAAGTCCAGCTCCAGGAGTCAATGGAGGTGTGAGGTCTGAGCTGCTGAGGCTGTACAGGTATGAACAGAAAGCAGGAACCCAGCTTTAAAATGAAAGTGGGGAGCAAAGAGGGATTTGAGATATAGAGAGGGTACTTGAGACCTAGAAGGACATTATGGTGGGATCACTCCATGAAAACACAGTGACTGGGTTTCAAACAGAGGCAGAGAAGAGGTTAACAGCTGGAAAAGGAGCGACATTAAACCCAGCTGCATCATCTGGGAAATATCTTATGGTATGCAATAGGAAAGGTATCCAGCAATTACAATCAAAATTATGGTTTTTGTTTGATTTATTCATGATTTTTGTTTACAGTCCTGTGCTTGACTCAAAGTTTGCCTTTAACTCTTAATCAAGGTGTATTTAAGACTTTAAGACTTCAAGACTTCTTGTATTTAAGATTTTAATCCTAAAGAGGCCTCCAAATCAAGCTCTTCTGCTAGCACAAGTGGGAGGGAGAAAACATGTACTATCTTCTGTCAGCTTCTTTTCTATTAATGAAATCTCTCAAATGCTTTTGCCCATTCTTCTTGTGTTTCCCAATGGAAAAAGTAGAGGTGTGTATATCTCGTGCACAGAAACTAATACTTAACTGGATGTACCCAAAAACATTTTGATGCAGACAAGAACTGTCATTCTTTCTTTCCCTCTCATCTCCCTGACATCATACCCTCTCCATTAATGTATCTCTTTATCTTCTTTCCACAGACGGACACCTCTAACCTGCTTTTATTTCTGCCACATTGCTCTTCGTCTCTTTCTTTAGCAGCATAATTTCTTCTCATATAAAGTGACTTTTGCCTTTTCACCCACCCTCTTCCTTCTAGACTGGAGACGCTGCTCATACCAATCTACAACTGTGTAACTATCCACCACTTTTAGTTAAGTAGTCTTGATCTATTCAATATGAGAAAATAATTTGTTTACACTGATTTCTCCATTACCAAGCTTCATCTATTGCTTTTCTTCTCATGCCCTTGACACATCTGATAGTATATGACCTAGTAACACCTTTCCAACCCTTCACAATTTTTTTTTTCCCAAAATACCATTGGTGGACAAAAGTTTCCCTTCTGATACATTTTTTAACATATTTCCCCACATCTTTCCTTTATTTAGGAAAATGTGCATAAATCAAAATAAATAATGGGATCGCAGGCCATTGGCAATGGAAAAAAAAATAGAAAAGACACAAAGGTGTATAGGGTGGTTTATTTTTGCATTGCCTTTCACTTTGAGAAAAAAACCCTTTTGACTTGTAAAAAAAACAAACCCTTCCCTCCTACAGGTTGCAAATAGAAAAATGGCGGGTTTTTTCCGTATAATTTCTTGCTGATCTGTGCACATGTGGAAAGTCAGAGGTAGTACCGCTGGGATGCAGCTATGCTGGCTGACCGTCGGCAAAAATCTGGTGCAGCTTTTGCTTTCACTGTACTCAATTTCCCAAAGTATTCTTGGCCTCTCACTTTCAGGAACATTAAAATTCATTGAGTTTGACTAATTTTTTTTTATTAAAAAAGGAAAAATGGCACACTTTTTTAGCCTATGATTAGGAAGTACTCGTTTATTTATAGACCCATTTGTTGCCTAAAAGCATTTCTTTTACATAATTGCTTCCTCAGACTGTTTGCTTATGTCGATCAGAAAACGTATTTTGGAAGATTAGGTCATTTGTACTTGTGCAAATCTGAGCAATAATTCAAATAAAGCAAGGTCAGTTTAAATGAATACCATATCTAGCACAGGGATAAACCTATTAAATTAACATCACTGAACGTAAGACTCTGCTGATCAGGTACTTACAGTGGAAAATGTCAAATGAAGATACTTTCTATTTACTAATTTATGTCGATGCCACAAAGATGAGATGAAATTCTCTTTAAAGTTGAAAGGTGGTTAGTACGTATCAGAAGGTCAAATAAGAATTGATTTCCAGTTGGCAGTAAGTTAATGCTACTTCTATCAGTCATTGTAAATAGCTAATAGTGGAATGTGTTTTTTTAAAAAACAAAACAAAACAAAATAAAACCCAAAACCCAAGAGTGGTAAACAACGCAGCCAGATGACCAAAGGAGCTGGGTTGATCTCACTGCTACATTTTAAGAACACAAAACAGCACAATTACATTTGTAGCATCTACTATTTGGGTTTTGATACAATGTAATAATTCTGTCCATAATATTGGCGTTTCAATCATTCATGGGCAAAAACATTACTTCAGACGTCAACCTCAGGCCTGCAAACTTTACACAGGTGCTTAACTTCATACGTGAGAGTAGTTCCACTGAACGCAGAGCTGTACTGCCCATGGTGGTCAAATTGTTCCTTTATTTCTAATAGTCAGCATTTGTTGATAATCATTACACTGGATAAGTGATTTTCAGGTTGTTTGCAAAATGCCTGTGTTAAAAATTTAGGTAACCAAATTGCACAGTGTTGCAATTTGTGGATGGCTGAAACGGGAACTTATTTAACGAAATTACATCCATCCTTTGTGTTTCAGGAAAATACAGAAGTCTACGCTTCAGCTAAAGAATGTACTCAAAGGCTTTGCTGAATGAGGCCCCAATAAATAATACAGGAGAGCTGCACAATGGCCATTTTGATAAACATTCTGCTAAATGCTAAAACTGGAATATTTCAGAAATTTCAATATGCACAGAAATCCTCCTGAACAGCTGAAGGCACTGACCAGCAGGAAGCCCAGGAGCAAGTACAAGCAGACTTGGGGACCGGCTGCACCAAGAGCCTTCTATCGTGCTTCTCACTCCTTGAAACCCTTGTGGGTGTGATATGGGGAGGAGATTCAGCACATTTGCATTAAGTATGCTCGTGAGATCACGATGCAGCCATTGGACCACCCTGGCACATGCTGGACATGGTTTGTGGCACGGTACCACCCTACCCATTCTGATGGGCTGGAGATGTAACCCTCCGAATTCATCCCCTATGACATTTGCTCTGTGATGCTACGTTTGTCTTCTACACAAACAATCCCTCTTGACCTCCCAAGACCTCTTTTTGGCCCCATTAAAACCTCTCGTTAGTCAGGAGATGGCAGCAGTCCCAATGCTGAGATGATGCATCCACAGAAAGGCTGTGTGGTTTTTCTATACTTGGTTCATTAAGAAGGGATAAGTCATAATTTGTAAACAAAATTGAGTTTAAATAAATTTTCGTGATGCATTCTGCTTCAAGTATCCCCTAAAATGTATCACTTAAAGCTAGCATTAGAAGAAAATGCTATTAAGAGGGCATGAGGCAAACTCATTTAGTTGCTCAAATTGTATAACACAATGAATTAATATGGTAATGTATCTTCAGAGACCAGAAGTAGATAACAGAGGTGAGCAGAGGTTTTCTAGCTTGGCTTCGGAAAGGCAAAAGTGATTTATCATTCTATTGCAGTTTTGGAGGGAAGCATTCCTCATTTCTTCTGACTCTCCCTCTGAAATTCTCATACTTTCATTTTTAAACCATCCAGTTTGGGAGGTTTTGCTTTCTTTTTATTTCAGACAGAGCTCCTATTGAATTCAGCAGTACAAAGCTTCCCCTGGAGAGGCAGCAAGCACCAGACACTTCTAGTTTCAACCTTGTGCTTACAGGCTTTAAGGGGCTGCAGCAACCTAGGACTCCGTGGACGTTCAGCTCCCTTCTCCAGCTAGCATATGCAGGATATGGAAAGAATAAAATAATACTTTTTTTTTTATTTCTGCTGTCAGGGTCAGGGTGATACTTCAGTTATGATCGGTGGTCTATGAATAGTCCCACTCCTTTTCTTATGGCCACACAAATACATATTATGTCTTTATTACTTACATGCATTGTCCTATATGAGCCTATTTTTAATTGATAGAAAACAAAGGCTTTTTGACCTTATCCACAGGAAATATTGCCTCACTGATGCTAGCCATATATTAAGCTAATACCGCCTGAGTGCCCAATGTATTTGTCTCAGGTAACATTCACTCAGATATTAAACAGGGCGACAAAAGAAGGGAAATCTTATTACTAAACCATTGGCATCAAGATGGACACTGTAATTGCTAAAAGGCATATCAGAGAGAGGGATTTTATTGTGCCATAACAGTTGTGGGAAGTAGAAAAAAACCCTGATACAACTGAAACAGAGGGAAATCTAGTTGCCTGGATTGGAATGTCATCTGATGCTATAGTGAGACAAACATCTTCAAAGGAATTCAGTGGAGAAGAAAAAACTTCATAGCAGAGAGTAACACCTGCTGTACAGATATATACTAATTAACCTTACTAATTTGTCTGTATAGTTAGATAGTGTCTTTGTTTTTCCTTTTGTTTTTTTAACTTCAAGCAGGGCACAGCAGTAGCAATACAAAATATTTTACTTTGCCCTGTGTATGCTCAACGCTGGCAACCAGTAGGCATCTCCTCACAAATGAGCTGTCACAAATTACTCCTTGTTTGGTGGCGACATCCTTGGTCTACACCATAGCTACAGGAAGCCTAATCAATTATGCTCCTAAAATGAAATAAGAGCTCTGTGGTGCCAGGGGCATAGCTCATAAAATTAATTACAAGGCAAGTTTACATATTGAAGTACCAGTTTATGGAGGGACTAATAACTTTTGATGAGACTTTGACAGGATATTACTCATAAAGATTATGAAAACACAAAAATCATTTGCAACTGGCTGCTCAGCCAGCAGCTTGTGTCTCGCAGCTGCACGTCCCGGCCATCACCCAGGGTCTGCCCCTTTCCTTTGTCAAGTGCAGACAAAGGTACCCAATGATCCCGCAATATCCGTACTCGTGCAGAGAGCACAGAATGGTTCCCCACTTTTCTGCCTGCATCCGCTCAGGCAGTGCCTTGGCTCTTTGCCTCTCCCTCCTACAATTCTACGTTACTTCCTGCAGATTATGGCAATGAGGGGAAAACAGAACTCAATATTTTTTTAAGAAGAGGCAACCCCTACGACGAAAAACTTGGAATGTTATTATCGGCCATAGCGAGGACAAGGCAGAGTGAGCCCTGGGGTCCCAGGGAATCCAACCAGGAGTGAGACTTCTCAACTGTCCCAACCTCAGGGCACTTCCAATGGCTGATAATGGGAAATAGGATTCCTCAGGCATTGGTGTTCGCTCAGCTGTGGAGCATAAAATGTAAAAGGTGAATAGTGACAGATGGCAGATCTTTGGGGGAAACAAGTAATTTTAATGGTAGAAGCAAACAAAGCAAATCGTGGCATGGATTAATGTGGAGCCTTTCATGCAAAGATTGAAAACATGTTGCTAGTCAGCCCAGCAAATGGGTGAGAAGGCAGGTAAATACCAGTATAACCATTACACTGCTGGCTAAACGGAGGCACCAAAAGGACAAACACCTTGCTGGCATACTGCAGCCCAAGGCAATAACTCAGGAATGCCACGTCCAGCAGTGGGTGCCAGCCACTGGCTTTCACCCAGCTCGCTGAGTCACCTCCTGGTCTGGCTAAAGCTGTTTAATGAATTGCCTTTATGAAGCTTCAAGACACTGAGACCCACACAGAATGTCAAATGATGAATAGCCTGCCTCAAAAATGCCATTCATAATCAAATCTTAAATGTAATTCAGCTGAATGGAGTCATTGCTCTTCTGTGTACACTTACAAGCCTGGATGATGGTCTCTGTGAACTGGAAAGGCACGTTCTCCTGAAAGACAAGCTGTGAGCTATCCCACACAGGAGCTCAAGAACGAGCTGCACAAAACCACGCTGACTAACTCAGCACAGAAAGGGTTGCAGGAGAAACAAGATGTGTGAAATCAGAGTGTGCGTCAGTGTGTGCATGTCTGTGTATAAGCATCCTGACTTTTGAATTCATTTGGCCAATTTCAAGCAGGCACAACCCACAGGTAGCAATCTGGGAGACGCTGTAGTTTCCCAAATATTGAGTATGGGGAAAACAGGTTGCTGTGTAGGCAAGAGGGGGACCCTATCCATGCCCCGTTTGGGAAAAAACCTAAATGATGAACCAAGGACATCGGCCAGAAAAGTTGAAAGGAAAGTTTTACAGCACCTTAAAGCAAATCATTCAATTCCCAAGCACAAAGTACAAGCGTGTTCTTTAAATTATCATTACAGAGTTCCTTGTTATTTAGACTGGGCAACAGATTTTCATTTAAATGGAGGTCTCCTCAGAAGTGCAGAGGGGCCTTTGGGGAGGTGCAGGGGAGGAAAAATGTAATTTTTCAGGCTCCAAGTGTTCTTTTGTGTTTTATAAACAGCTGAGTGACAGCCCAGTGATTAATAAGTTACATAAATAATTATAAGCGACATGTAGCTGAATCTAGTCCACATTCCAGACATGGTACATTAAATAAAGAGAATTCTGCTCTTCCCCCCAGAAGAAAATTTATCTGGCAACAGCAGATAAATCAGAAATGATACTGTTAAAGCACATCCAGTTCTTTGGAGAGACAGCTCATCAAAACCAGAAGTTTCTACTGAACCCACTTTCTCAAGCAAATTGTTTCATTTACTTCAGTCCTACCTTGTACTTATTCAGTATAAAAAATTACTTTCTTTCTTTATTCATCTTCTCTGGTTGAGCTTATTATTTACCCAGAAGTGCCTCTGTGAAGAAGAGTTTGTGCCAATACAGCCTCATGCATATGAAGGTAAATGCTAGTTTGCAGTACCGACACTGGAGCTCATTGGGAGGCTCATCAGATGTGTTTAATTGGTCATGTTTTACAGCACCATCAAGAAATTCAAGTCGAATGGGTTCACATACTAAAAGAGACAAAATTAAAGACAGTGCCTGCCTATGTTTTTTGTTGTAAAGACACATTTATCGTACATAGGAATTGAGCAGTATCTCTTTAAGTTGCTGCTGAGGTTTTTAGAGCACCTTTCTGTCTTTCCCAGCACAATGTAAGAGGATGTAAGAGAAGAAGCCTGGCCCAGCACAGTGCTCTAAGGTTAGGGAACGCTCTTGTTTGAAACCCGGCTGTGCCCCATGGTACCCGCGTTGTGTGGAGGGTAAGGATGCAGCCTCCAGTTAGAAAGCTGTATGATGGGAGTGATCCCAGTATTCAGAAAATATTGAGAAGCATTTTGGAATATGCCTAGGATGATTTAAAAGTACTAATTAATGCTTAGCACCTCTCTTTCCCCCAAAATTCTTTTTGTATGCGTTATTCAGGTGTATATATGTGACTGTGATCCTCTGACATACCTCTCCCTTTTTGTGAGTTCTTCATACCTTCCTTGCTCTTACTGGGAAAGAAGGTCACACAAGGAACTACTTTGGTATGCATTAATTTATGTCATTTTTATATTATAACACTGAGTGATTTTCTATATTTTGGAGTTCTAATGATCTTGGAGAAATAATAAAAAAGAAGAATTCTGGTTACAAACACTGTTATTTTCATGAATTTCAATAAAACACTGATCCTCTGGTATATCATCTTAGCAGATAGTAGTCACATTTCCAAGAAATGTGATTACTTCAATAATGGAAGTGTGTTTTTAATGACTTAGATTGTGAAATGAGGCATCATTTCCTAGATTCATAGATCTTGGGGCCAGAAGGGACCTGAATGATCATCTGCTCCCAGTTCTCTTGTGAAAACACCACAAATTTTTTTCACTGCTCTTCCTGAAGCAAATACATTGCTTCTGGTGAAGCTAAGCATAACTTTTTTAGAAGCTTAGTTGTAGTTGGTTTTGTTTAGTGATGGTAATTAAGCTTTTTATATTTACATTAAATTGCATCTTCATTCCTTTTTTTTGCACTTAGGATAACTGGCCATTTTTTAAGGCAGCTGGTTGACAGCAAGAAGAACACTAAGATTTGCCTCCTAAAACCATACATAGACATACATAAACACTTGCTTAAATTAAATTTCAGCAGAGCATCCTCAGAACAGGAGTCCTGCACTGTTATTTTCCAGCTACCATTCCTGGCAGGAGCAGCAGTGATGCTGCTGGCATCATAAGCAGGAGCAGCCACCAGGCTTTTGCTGGGCCATGGAACCCTTCAAAATGGGTTGCACGCTGGGACTAGCTCATCAGCTTTTCTGATGGTCCCATCACATCATATCATATGGTCAGGGATTCTGTTTCAAGGTTTTCTCATGTAGGAAAGTTTTGGCCTACAAGCTCCTGCCCAGCACCCGAAGAAGCAGAGAACTCGCAAACATATGTTATCCATGTCCTGCCTGCCCCCTCCCCAGGGTACAAGGATGAACACTTGTTCAGCCCTTGCTTTCCAAGCTGTGGCTGCAGGTAGGAAAACCCTGTCAGCACCCAATGAGATCTTCTATATGAATTTTGTCTTCCTGACTTTCATTCTTTTCTAACTAACCTTGATCTCTTGTTTTCCCCAGGTCTCCTGGCAGAAATGTCACCCTTAATCTGCTCTTTATACTTCTGTAGTACATGCTCGTGACCCCTATTTTATTTTGCAAACTTCGCCCTGACACAGCATCAGCTTAATTCCCTCATTTAGGTCCTAGCCAAGCAATACCTTGTTTTTATCTCTTGTTGTAATTCATTCAGAGTTCTTCCAAGAACTTCTAAGATTTATTCTGTCATTTTAATCTGTTCTGGGGAAATAGATTATCCAAACAGATGCACACTTTATTTTTAGTTTCTGATTTGTAAGCTGCAGTAAGAGTGGAAAAAATGCAACCTTCAGTAATAACTGAAATTTTCAGGGAAATTCTGATCCATCTCAGCGACTATATGAGAAATGCAATCAAACAAGGCAAGACCTCAAAATATACTGGTGAGATATGGGTGAGAGAGGAACATTTGCTTGTTTATTATGGCACAGAACTCCTGTGGAGAACAACCCTCTCTCTTCTCAGGCTTCAAGTTCATTGCAAAAATAAAATTCTCCAGCAACTGATGCAGATGCCATATAACCATAGCAAGTGTCCTCTCACTCTTTATATGCTGGTTTTGTGGCTGGTTGAGAAATGAACCCAAGTTTGAATTTCAAATGTTTCTTTTTGTCTTACTGTACTGAGTATCATAGTATTATTCCATTAAAAGTGGCTTTCAGGAGAAAAGCTCAGAAGGCAATGTGCTGCAGATCATGTGCAAAATATTATAACCAATTTAGTCGCATATTGCAATTTTTAAAGGTTTTAACTTTCGAGACAATGAATGGATCTTATGAAAATGAAAGCCACAGAAATAAATCATCCATCAGTAATGAAAAAAAGAGAATGATATAATTTCTATTTGTCAAGGTATAATGATGTCACCACCCATTTATCCTCTGCACTTAAAGGTTGAAGCTGTTCAACAAATCTCTCCTGAGCCACATACATCTGTTGCTTTAATGGTGGCTATAGCAAAGCTTTCTGATTAGTTCACACATCATTCATCAATTAGAACAGAAGGTAAAAGTTATTTCTCCCTACCCACACTGCTTCATTAAAAAAATAACCTTTAATGTAATGAACGACAGCAGAATCAAGAAATAAATAAGATGAGAGACAGTGCCTTAGGAGGTCACTCTTTGAAGAATTCCAACTTTTTCTAAAGCAGAGGGAAGTAAGGAGACATGGGCAGAGGGGGACTTAACATCTGGCAAAAATACAGGCTTTTCTGTGGCTCAATACAGTGGCTATCAGTACAACCAGACAAATACGCTATGTCACACACTGCTGTACAAAAGAAATTAATAAATAATAAGAATGCAGTGTTACTTACACCAAAGTCTGCACTAAGTTTTGTCCATACTTGTAAATTATTCTCAAAACTCTTGCAAAGCAGAGTGGAGCATTTTAACCAATTCCAAACCATTCTAAGAAGGAAGCTGAGCAATTTGTCCAGATTTTCATATGAATCTTTAGCTGAGCGATTTCATTCTTATACAGCACATATGCTGAAAGATAGAGTTCCTGTTCCTCCAAATGTACTAGCAAACAACTATCTGGGTTGACAGATAGGATATTCAGCTAAAGGTGAAAGATATGGATCCTGTTTTCAACAATTTATTCAGAGCAGCATTAACTAAAGAGACCCATCGTATCGCCCCCAACCTGGCAAACAGCCTTATCTCCATGCCCTCTACCCATGCAGGTAGCAAAGGCTTTCCTTGAGGACAGGGGACTGTGATTGTCTTCAGGAAGAGGAGCAGATCTGAATCCAAATTCCACATTTTAGGTAAGTGTCCTAACCACTAGGCTACTGCATCGTCAGCATGAGTCTAGCCCAAGGCTTTCTCTTACAGGGGCTTCAAAACCAGCTACTTCTATTTCGTTTGGATTTTCTTCCTGCATCTCAGGTAGGACATTTTGTGTTAAATGAATCCATTTTATTAGGGCAGAGATTGAAGGAGAGCATTTGTTTTGCCATTTAAAGTAGTAATAGTAACCACTGATTCAATCCAAATTGAATTATTTTTCTTCATTTTGTTTGTCCAGCAAGCCCAAACAGGCTGAAGTCAGGTTTTCATTTGTGAAACAGCTGCTGCAATTACAAAGTTCGTTGCCCTGCCTGTTTGTCCTGCATCAAATAGGGTGAATAGCTTCAGACACAGTCAGATGACAGGATCTCCTGACAGCACCATGAGCTTTTTGCGTTGCTCTGGCCACAGCTCCCTGTGTACTGCAGTGGGAACTGCTGGGAGCCTGGTGCACTGATGATATGTGACACATTCTCATACCTGTCCCAAGTTCTGGCTTCAGCTAGACCAGCTCTTGCAGAGCCCTCTCCTCCTTGTCTCAGTGATTTCTCACAGCTGTCCAGTCTGTAAGTCAAAGCACGTTTTTTCTGTGCCACCAGTAACATTAGCGTAAACTGCTCTGAACTCATTTGTTTCCCGCTATTAACTTCCTCAGTAGTAATTATTTCAGCTAAGGAGAGAAATCAAACTGGAGACTGAGGCCACCATCCATTCAGTGGAAAAGATAGAGGACTGGGCTCTAAGATGCTGACTGCCAGGGCACGATAATCCCAGCATCAATCTCCGTTTCAGTAGCAGCAGTCACCAGCTTTGGTACATGGCTCTCATCTGCAGCCAGGAAACACTTTCAGGCTCTTGCCGGCATCCCTGTGACTGTGCAATGACCCCTGCATTGACTTTGCAGAGCTACAGCAGCCCCTGTGAAGTACACAAAATCTGTGCAAGCTGGGGGTGGATTTTCCATCAATCCCAATGGATTTTTCTGGCGTAAATTGATGGGAAATTATAGTTAGAGGCAGGACATCTACTATTGATTGCAATGCAGAAGGCAGCAGTCTTGATTTTCAGTTTCCAAATTGAATTTTCTTTGAGAAACAGTCAGTGGAATCAAACTAGCAGACAACTTGACCATATCTTTTGTTTATAGTCTCTCTTGGTTAGAAAGTGCAGTTTATAGTCTGAGTACCAGCCATGCTGACTGTACAGCTGTCAGCACTCAAAACACTGTCACTTAGTCTGGGTTCAGTTTTGCCACCCTTAGGAGAAGCCTCTAGGGAAACAGTACAGGTTCCATATATTTTTCCCATGTGATCACCTTAGTCTGGTAGGGATTGAGTAGAGAAAGAGATGAGATCACCCTGTTCATTCCCCATAAATAGGACAAAGTTTCTGGCACCATTTCCTACATGGAGCTGGGGAGAGAGACAGAGCTGTGCCCTCACAAACAGTTTGAGCAGAGATGAGCAAAGCTGTCACCCAGCTACCTCCTCAAGATCTGTGGTTTCAAGTAGTTGACAATTTCAGGCTGCGATTGAAGAAGTTTGACTAGTCAAGCAAGATGCTGTAAAACTTCACCTCCATTTCCTGCAGACAGAAAAATTTCTCAAGAGCACTCATGGCCTCAGGAGACAGCCAGGACCACTTCTCTCTTCTGAAACATGCAATGAAGTAAAGCTTGCTCAGAACCATCTCACCCTTCCTGGCTTTATGCAATGCATTAATTAATCCCGCATTAGCATGGGGATGGATTTCCTCCCCTTGTGGGTATCTGCTTCCACCTGTAAGCTCTGTTTTCTTCAAAGCTTCCTAGAAAAAGCATTGTTTCCTATTGATCGGCTAGAATTTTCATTATGCCCATGGGTTATGTATGTAGAGTAGACAGCACACAAATGTGATGTTCTAATGCTGATTGCACTTGGTTTGCTCCCATTTGTTACCTATTGATTTGCAGGGCTTTGGTATAACCCTGCAGTTAGTAAAAACCCCCGTGTCCCAGTGGAAGAACACAGGTTAAACAGTACAGTGTATTTGTGCCTGGATGCACATTCGTGCAATCTGTGAATTTCAAGAGCAAAAAGCACAAGCTCGCCTGTACAAAATGCATTTTAAGAGCTGACATTAAAGTTAATATGAAAGTTCAGAGGTGCAAAATAATTTAAATGCACAGAAGAGGTAGCAATAACGTTTCTAAACTGAGGCAGTGAATTATGTATATAAGAAATATTAAAAATGCAAAGCTGACTCTATTTGCATTCGGAATGCCCCCTAGCAGTTACCAAGGAGGAGGAAATTGCTTTATGCTGAATTCAAGGGCATACTACTTAGTGCTGTATTTAAGTCAAGGAGGAATATCACTCATTTTTATTCTACCACTTAACTTGGGCTTATGTAATCTGTCTGATAGCCGAGTCAGTTGTCTTATATTATTTTCTATCATAGAGAAAGAATATATAATTCAATCATTAAACCTTTAGTTTCAACTGGTCCTGAGCTCCCTCTGAACCACATTGCTGCATGTAAATCGTGGGCTGTCATCAGTCCAAGATGATGGAAGTAACAGTATTGGCCCCTGCTTTTGCAAATCACTTTTGGGTAATCATGGGACAAAATTAAACTTATTCAGCAGTTGGGGAATATGTAGATGATGTGGAATGACACCTGGTTTGCTTGTGGGTAGTGGGGGTAAGGTATCACTTCTGGGCACAGAAGCCTAGTTGATCTAAATGGATTTAAACCTTCTCTGGGATGAAATTTCTAAGTGCAATTTGCTTTTTCTGGCCCCCAGCTTCAACAGCAGTGACTATGGACTGGACGTTAGCAGTGCCATAAACAAGCACATGAGCGAATGCCACAGAAAGCAATGAGGACCAAAGGTCTTGAGCCACAGGGAGCATACACACTGACTGTTGGGGTCAAAGCCCCTGCACTGCAATCACCAACAGGGATTTTTCTGTAGTCTAAACAGCAGGGGGAATTAAAGTAGAAATAATTTTACAGTCAAATAGTTCCCCTCTGTCTCTGATTATATTGTTTCTTTGCCACTTCCATACTTTCCACCCTGACCAGTGAAAATCAACCAAATTTTCACAAAGCTTTTATTTAAAGTCAGCTTTGCTTCCAAAATCTGTAACACATGTGGCAGGAAAATATTCCCAAACAGCTGCTTTCACCTATGACTTTAAAATGAGAATAAGCAGAGGACCAAAATGGAGTTTACACATCTCTCACCCATAAGCTTCTGCATGCTGACCCAGAGGCAACTACTTTTTTGTGTTCAGAAAGCCAGCACTCCTAACCAGGCCTGGATTTAAAATGTCTGATCAAATTAATCCCAGTTCACTGTGGTAAACAACGAAAATGGTAGCAAGGATGGACATATGCAAGGGCAAGATATGTTTAAGTAGAGAGTTTGCTAATGTATTAATTTACTTCCATTTATATTATAGATGTACCGTAATATTATCTTGTATTTTCAGCAGCCCTGATATTTAATGAAAAGCTAAAATAAAAGCATCTGAAGTGCATTACATGTCCCAGGAGTCTCCCCATCCCACCTGCACAATACAGTATGAATACAAATTTTGCAAACTGCCACATCCTTACAATTAAAAGAAAAGATCTTTTCCTCCTCAGCTCTCCCAAAACAGCCTAGCAAAGAACAGTACAGAGAGGGGTATTCAAGCTTTGTGTCAGGTCACGGTGTTGCCTCTGTCTTTTATGCTAAGTAAGGATTTAGGCTTGGAGGTGGCCCTGAGAAAAATCTTGTATACTGCTATCAGGACATTTTAGCTCACAACAGCAGTAAGTTGTCAAATCTGACCTCCCTCGATCTCAGGAAAGTCATCTCGAGTGTAATTCTGGAGTTCTCATGGGATCAGCTGCTTTCCTGAAAAGACAAGGTGCCTCCTGATGCCTCAAAGAACAATGGTTATTGCATGGTTTTAGTCACAAAGGGACAAAAGATGGTAGGAGAATTACAGCTACAGAATGGAAGAAAAACACTGGAGATTAAATTCAGATATGGGAGTAAGAAACTTCCATTAAAAGAGACATTGATGTGAGTCTCTGAGTGTAGCTCACTAAGGGGAAAAGCATAGCTGGAAAAGTGAACATCTCCTTAATGAATATCAGAAACATGGGGGCAGGAGACAGACAAATCAGAGGTCATGTGTTGTATCACCCGTGTCAAAAAGAAGCAAGAAAATAAATGAGACTTGCAAGAATAGACTAAAGCCATTAGAACAGGGATGGCTGGGGAGGAAGGGTTGAACAGAGGGCTAGAAACTAGTGGCGCGTCTGCAGAAAGAAATTAAGGCTGGATTCGCCGATCTTGGGCAATTACTGTAACAGAAGACTTCTGGCAGAAACAGCCTTTGTCTGTGTTAGGGACAAACGGGTGTTGAAGGGGATTGCACTGCATGGGGAATCATGATAACAGGAACAGCTGCTCCAGAAAAGTGGTGTTACAGGATGAAGGTCTGAAGTTCACTCTCTGCCGGGCATCGCTGCTTGGAAGAACTGGAGGAAATATCCAGGGAGAAACCCAGAGGAAGAATACTGTTAATGCTTCAGCCTGACATTTTGTTTAATCTTAAAGGGCAAATTTATGCTGACTGTTAAATCAATATCAAATCAAGACTGGAATCTGTTTTATGATCACGGACAGTGAACTCCTTACTACTGGAGTCATAAATGATGTCACATTTCAGCAGTCCTGTGGCTGCCAATATTCGGACCAGAAATGCCCATTTTAATTAAAAATGTTAATCTGAAAGACAAAGTGTCACTTGCTGACAGCAAGAAGTACTCGTTCATGCTCCTCATGTGCTTTTGAGGCCCTGTGAGGAGTAGAAGTCAGTCTATGTCCTGTTCAGCATCGTCCTGTCCCTCTGGCAAGACCCTGCGCGAAGACAAACCTCCAATTTACACTGTCAAAGCAAGTTTGATGTAAGAGCTAAGAAGAGCATAGGTCTTGAGCTGACCTTTGGGGATGAAGGAATGCCACCTCCTTGAGTACAGCACAACCTGAAATTATCCTGTGCCCTTCAAACACAACTTCATTGGGACTGGGAAATTCACTCTCTTATGTCCCTCCCCAGTGCCACTGAGCAGCATAGCATGTGCTTTAAATCAGCAGTCCTTAGTCTGGCTTTGCTATTATTTTTGCTTGGCATGGGCTGGGCCCAGGATCCCCTAAAGACAGGTGTATTTCGCATCTGAGTCTTTGAATCAGATCCCAGAGGATGAATTTTACCAAGGACTTAATATTCTAGAATGATTGAAATCAACAGAGACCTTTGGCACTTTCTTATTTATGTTGCCCCACTTGGTTAATACATGCCAATGACTGGGAAGGCTGCACTATAAGGTCATTTTTTATACCTTTCAAAGTGAAGCATTATTTAGGCACGTGTCAAAATGTTCACAGGTCTTAAGGATTAAACATGAGCCACAGGTGTTTTCTCAGGGATGAAAAGGTTTGCTGGCATGGGGGATGTTTGAGCAATGTCTCCCATAAATCCAAAGACTGTCTGGAGGCCTGTGGACAGGAATGTCAGGAACTGACTCCCTCTTGCTTCACTCCAAACCTGTGCTGTAGATCCATGAAGACACAGAAACATCAGGTTCTCATCACCACAAGGTCCATTCCCAGGTCAGGATTCCCTGCGTGGCCCATGACTGATGGCTGGCTGCAGCCAAGATCAAATCACCCTGTTCAGTAAAACTTTTCCAGCACAGTGACAATTACAAGCTCTTCTGCTAGATCAGTCACCTTAGAGAAATAGTAAACGAAGAGGAAACTTCACCAGACAGAAACAATGTCAAGTCAGAAATTTTGCATTGCTCTATTCTAGTAAGCCCCTCAAAGTAGCTGAATACAGTTATTT
This sequence comes from Tringa tobata, assembly GCA_033628505.1. Taxonomy (NCBI): domain Eukaryota; kingdom Metazoa; phylum Chordata; class Aves; order Charadriiformes; family Scolopacidae; genus Tringa; species Tringa tobata. The sequence goes on from JAHREE010000259.1 coordinate 840,401, forward strand.
TGCTGCGATGAAACACACCTGCATTTATCCACCAAAGTAGCATGAGTAAGGGGGGATTTGCTTAGCTCTTTGTCTTCTTCAAACAGATAAAAAATATCCTCTCTGAAAAATTAATGCCTGCTTATAAATTCTAGGGCTAGCTGTCTCCTTTCCTTTTAAATTTGTCCCAGATCTGTCAAATTTGCTTTCAGAAGTATAGGCTCACATGATGATAATCTGAAAAATTTCTAGTTGGAGTGGGACTTATGTTACAGTCATGCCATTTTACCAGGGGAAAGTAACGTTTTCTTGTTCGCATGTTATGGTAATTCCCCCTGAGAAATTATATTGTTTCTTCTAGATCAGATTTTTGTGCATATGGTGTAGGTCTTCTTGCAGTAAGGAACAAGGAGTTTCTACCAAAAGCTTTTGTGAAAGAGATTATGGTTTAAGGTATTACACATGCTCCACTGAGAGCATTCAACATCTACAGCAAAACACATTTGGTGTATGATTAACATCTCATTTTACTTCTGCTTTTTTGTTCAGAAAAACTGATAAAAGCAAAGTATATTTAGATAGAAAATACTTTTACACATCTCAAAAATTAATGAGTAGAGTTTACTACCTCAAAATTTAATAAAAAATCCATTTTTCACGTCAGAGAGTTTTGGGTTTTTTTATGGGCAGACTTCCACCTTTGTCTAAAATAATTTATACTAGATAGTCTTTGACTAAGAAAATTGAACAGAATAAGCTGACAATCCAATGCAGTGTGATCCTCCTTATCAGTAATGTAAGAATATTACTTTTAATTGCTTTATTTGAAAATGGCAATAACAGTCTATTAACCTGGAAATTAACTTTAGACAACTGTTCCTATGAGATAATATATGGATTTGATTTCGTTGAAATCTCCGTCTTTATGTGAGTAGCTTTTAGCTAATTTTGTTGGCTGCAATTGGGTCCCCCTATTTCATTTAAATGGGGACAGAAGTTAAAGGAATGGAAAGTTCCATGATGAGATCCAGGTCTTTGCCTTTTGTCTCTATGAAAAATCCTTTTCCTCACAGTGTAAAGGTTACTCTGTAAATTATGGTGTAACTTTTTCCCTAGCAAAGTTCTTTGCCTTTGCAGCACTAGCTCCCTGGTTATGCCAGGAGCCAAGGGCCATCCGTGTGTGCCAGGCAACGCCTCCACTGATTCAACTCAGTACCTGAAGATCTGTCCTGGCTTACAAGGAATTTGAACTTTCAATGGCAGCAGCCACAGGGTATGTATTGATCCAGCAGTAGCCACACTGCCAACTTAGCTCTGACCTGGTGCTCACTGCACCCTGACTTGTGTGCAGGGATGGAAGTTCCTCCTTACGGTGAAATACGGCACAAAAAAACAGTGTTGCTTCTACTCGCAGGGCCCCCAGCTCTCAAATCCTTTTGTTTTCCCTGATTTCCATTTAGTCAAGCTTTCTCATTCCCAGTTTCAGGCCAACTCTGGCAACTCACAAGAGCCATCACATTATTTACTCTATGGTCTCTCCTATGGGTGGTCCAAACAGAGAATAATACCACTATGTGGTGAATACGATGACAGTGCACAAGGAAGGCAGCGTCTTCTGCTTTCCACATAGGAGTGATAATCCCCACGACAATTACACCATCTAACACTGCAATGAAAGAAATAATGTTCTATGATCACCATTCAACCACATTCTTAAGTACCTGCTTAAGATGTATGCCTTGCTGCCTCCAGAGTCAAAAAGATTAGTCATGTACTTGCAGTTAAACACATGCATGAGTATTTAATTTGTTTCAATGGCTCTGTGTATTCATTTGTCTGTTAAATGGCTGCAGCCCTGGACATCCCCACTGGAAACAGGATGAAACTCATACATCAGCTGCCTTCAGCCCACCAGACTCTGTTCTACGGCTGGAGGGGATGCATAAACAGAGATTTTGTATCATGCAACAATAGGTAGGTATAATTTTTTGTAGATTGATATGAAGTACTCATATTTGTTGTTTCTCTGAAAGAATACTTTGAGGAACTATTACAAAAGGGACTACAGGAAAACACGGCTGTACTTGAAATGCTCTTTCCCTGCTCCCTCCATGTTGTGCAACAGACCACAGACATGGTTGTGCCAACTCATGCAAACTGAGAACCATCAGGATGGACTTTCACCATATATTTTCATTTTCAGCTTCTGGATCTTTTATATTCTTTAATTTAATCTATTAAACTATTTTCATAACATCAGTTATTATTCTGATTTTATTCTGAGATTTACTCAGCAAACAATAAATAGCCTGGTAATCACTGAGCTAAATGGATCCTATTTTAGGTAAATAGTCTCTGACTATTACTATAGTTCACACTTATTTGCTGAAGAGAACAGCAAGCAGAACATTTCATCTATTGGAATAATTTTAGTCAGTAGCAGCTTCAGGAATTATAATTCTTCAGGTTACACCAAGTAGAAGACAATGTTATTTCACAGCAAATTTGTCATTTCAAGAAAGCACTTTTCTAAACAACCTAACTATAGAGTGCAAGAGGTGGCTTCAGCAGTGCAGTGACTCAGGGTGCCTGTAGACTTGATTTAACCAACCACTTAAGGTGAGTTTATGACTGCTTTGCATTGTTAAAGCAACATCAGCAACTAGAGCGTATCAACCACTGGCCTGGGATATTCCACCATAAAGTGCCACACGGTCATTTACAGATGCGGATGTAAATTCTATTGAGATTTTAAGGAATTATCAGTTCATGAGTTGCTATACCAAGAGCTGTACAGAGTCTTCTACTTTATTTTAGAAACAACATAGAGAATAGGACTGGAATGGATTATGGTTTCGCTGTATTGCTAATGCCCCTTAAGCCTGAGCAGCAAGAAGTTTCTTAGCAAGAAAGATTCACAGTCCAGGCCACTGGATGATTCAGGTCAAAATATTAACAAACACATGAGCTGAGACAAATGATTTGGGCACCATGTACTCTAGGGTTCCACTCAGAGGATGACTGAAGAACGTGTTTAAGAACTGTGAAATGTTCTTCTTCATTAACTTCAGTGGATTTATTTGCATACTTGAATTTATAAGCATGCTGAAGTACTTTGTTTTAGCTGAAGGGTATACATAACAAGATCGTCTTCATTCTTTGTTACCATAACTAACCAACCATCACATAAGACCTCTGTCCCCAGAAGATTTTCAAAGCTAGAACTTAGTACTGACTGACTCTGCATCCAGATACCTGTCTTCACAGCCAGACAAGCCTCTATTATTTATTTTCCTCATTATCTAATCATATTTTAATGTTTGCAGTCTCTGCTCAAAGAACTGAAGTCTTTCCATACTGGATTTTTGTCATTGCTCATCCACAGTTGAATTGCCATTGAATAGAAGGCAATGGTAAAGGTCCCAGCAACGTCCATTAAAGAAGAACCGGGACTCCAAGTCAGTCACTGTGTAAGAAATGTGTATCTCCTTAGTTTCCTCCTTGCCCTCTCAGTCCCCCAGTATGAAATTAGGAGAAATATTTCCTCATATTTCTCATGTCTGAATGTTATATCACTTAAGCCTGCGTAATAACGTTCTGGAAGTGGCTGGTTAACAACTGGCACAGCACAAGGAAGTAGCTTTGATCAATCTTAAATCCTCATCCCTTGACACTTTAATCAAAATAATTTAAAATTCTATTAAGCACAGTATGCAGAGCATTAGCACTCTGAACCAGTGAGCAGTTAGAGAGCGGCCGCTGAGTGATATGTCTGAGTAACAGCCTTGTTAGAAGGGCTATCATGTTCTGCTCCTTGCTGAATCATCAGGGACGATAGTGGCAATATCACTCTTTCATTGCTAGTATGGCTCGAAGGATCTGACAAGGAGCTAAATGTCTGATTACCTGGGAGAAGCTGCTTTACTGAAGTGTAAGTAAAATCTTCCGCCTTTTAAGACTTAAGTGGATTCTGGAGCTGCTCATTACCCAGGAGTCGGGGCAGCAACCAGCCACCTTCTCAACATTATTCCTTCCGCTGTGCAATTCCCTAACCTCTCCAGTCCAGCTGCTGCCACCTCATTTCATTCAGATCCTCTGCTGTGTCTTGAGGCTTCTTCTCTTTCTCACTGTTCACTTCTCCATTGCTTTTCTAAAGACCACAAAGCCATACCCAGTATCCCAAAGGAGAGCACCAAGAGGCTCCTCCACCAGTCACTGGGCAGCTGCCCCCTCCCAGCACAGTTACCATTTCAGAATTGAAACCACTTAACTGCTTTTCAAAACTTTGTACTGCCTAAATGTACCCATACTGATCCAATTTCTTTAGAGGGTTTGGGGGTTTTTTTGGTGGTAATGCAGAGGTCCATCTGAATAATGCAAAGGAGGGTAAATGTTTTTGGGTTGATTTTAGCTGTGCCTCCGTGGCCAAGCCCATCATGAGAAACGCACAGAGAAATCACAAATATCCTCACAAGCTGCCTTCCTTTGGACTAGAGCTCTGTTTTCATTTGTACAATGTTTAGGTATGCAGATCTAAGATGAAATTCATATTCCAGGAAATATATGTATACAAAATCTCATTTTTCTCTCCTTGTTTAAAATATAATGGGGTAGATTTAGGTGATTTCTCCAGGCCCTTTCACCCCAACTTTTTATAATTCCATGAACCAGATAAACATAACTCTGACCTGAAAACACAAACACGATTTTCCTACTTATAAATGTTATAAATGGCTCAATACTAGCATATGGATTGAATTTGAAGAGTGACAGAGAGGAATTTAGATTTAAGACATGAAAGCAAAAGGAAAATCACAATAATTAACTAGTTGAGACAGAAACTAGAGTCGCTCCTGAATGCTGTTTATGTAATGCAAAGAATCACTCGAAACAGCCAGAATACTATTATTTTTATCATCAGATGTCATACTTGCGAAATGTAGTTATTACAGTCCTGTGTAAAAATTTTTAAAAAGTCAAAAAAAAAGGTTAAGAAAAGCTTTGAAACCTCTCCTCCAAAGAAAATCACAGGAAAACCCAAAAGAGTTGTTAAACTAACTCAGTTTTGCCATTGCAGTATATAAATACAATCTCCCATGAATTCTTTTAGTTGCAAAGAGGTAGATCAGCAGTTATGATTATCAAAATCCAAACCTGTGAACACAGGGAGCTTTTTAGCATAGCGATTGAAATAATTACTAATTCTCCACTGCCAAAACACATACCTCAGCGCGTGTGTGAGCGTGACCCCTCACGTAGTTTTTGCTTTCCCAGTAAGATCTGGTAAAAAGCTGCTTCACTAGGTTTTAAAGCCCACTGGAGGTGCTGTACATTAACTGAGAAGACTGATCAACCCATACAGTATTAAAAAGACATTTGTAGACTCATTTAATCAATAATGTACAGTATTAGTGTGCAATTTAGATCGAGAGAAGACAGCTGTAAGACTATGATACATCAGCTAATGAAAAAGCAAAGAGAGTGTGATTCCCATAAGTAGAGAGGCCAAGAGGCAGCTCCTCAGCTGGTGGGAATAGTGACGGTAGCAGCTCTGGGTCTCTGAGCCCATACCCCACCTAAGAATTTCTCCCAGAGCAAAGGGCTGGCTTAGCTCACTTTCACACAGCATCCTTTCCACTGGTATATGCTGGAAATTCTCAGAGCACGCAGGCACCAGGCTTCTAAAAAAGTGATAAAGATGATGAAGATGATAAAATGGCCCTATTTGACCTTGACATTTTTCAGAAGTTGATAGCCACCCAGGATATATGTGTGCCAGCCTGATCTGAAATCCACTCTGATTTTGAGACTCTCTCAAGCGAGAAGAATTTCCGTGGAAAAAGGAGGAAGAAGAGGAAATTCTGCACTGTTCACATGAATTACCCTAAAGCTAGACAGCAAACCCATATGGTAGCTCTCAGTGCCATTCTACAGGAATGGTTATCCAGTCCTAAGGGTTGGACTGTTCTTTAAGATTTGGCCCTTTTTTACCGCTAGAAAACTCACAGTTCGCTTTAGGTGTGAATTCCCCCCAGTGAACAGAGCTGGCCTTATGCCCTCATTCCAAAACCAGCTTGGTGCAACGAGTGAGCTGCTGTGCAGGGACTGGGAAAGTGCAGAGAAGCAGTGCTTACCTGGGTCACCATTGCACCGTGCCTGAGGGTCAAAACCTGCTTTAAGCTGCCTCCGATTTTTTGCCAGGATTGAGACCAGCAAAAGAAGCAGCCTTGGATTCCTACAGCTGGCTCCTCTTCCCATCCTCTTCCCATCTTTTTTACAGTCCAGATATAAACCTCGCAGCCTGTTAACAATTTATTTGCAAGCATATATAGAGTTTCATAGACATTATGAGGCAGTGCTTGCTTCATTAATGAGGCAGATACATTTCAGCCTGCAGAACATGCCGGGCTCTTGGTGGTGACAATTGCTTCATGGCTGCACCATCTGCTGCTCTCTTGGTGTGACTGGTTACATACTTTTCATGGCACATTTCTTCTTCCTGGCTGAATGGCTCCCAAATCCAGGAGGTGCTCTTTGAGAAAGCTCTGTAGAGTCTCCTCATGTCAATACTTATGCAAACACATGTTTCCATGAGAACAGCTTTCCTTGTCTTCATGTTCTTCTATAGAACCGTGATAATTTTCCCGCCTGCAATTTTTGCTAGCAGAACCCTGCTCCCTCCATTTGTACGAAGGCACATGTAAAAGACTGTCTTCTACCACAAAAGCCGAAAAAAGTAGCTGTGATTACAAAATATGGACTGACAGACATGGCTGTTTGGAAAAATGGGAACACTTTCCAGATTTCCTCAGTCTTCTGCTGCATAAATCGCCACATATCTCTGTTGTGCTAAACATCACAACTTCATGAAGGGTACCTTAAAGGGAGGTGGTGAGGAGGGAAGGTCAGCTGCAGTAAATGTTGTTTGCTTGAGATGCCCAGGATTTGCTGCAGGCAACGGCGATCTCTCCTGCATGAAAAAAAAAACCAACAGGGATTTGGACTGCTATTAGTACAAGTTGAAAATCATCGGGAAAAAAATCACATTCATAAAATTTCAAGTTTTCTGATATTTTCTGTAATCACTAATTCTTGGTGATGTTCACTATTTTACTTTACATAAAATCACCGCTGATACAAGTTTAGTTTTATGTAATACTCCATATGGTGGATTCATAAAAACCTTCTACTGGGAATACCACCATAAACTACTATTTTCTGCTCTAAAAAATAACCATTAAAGTCCAGACATGCACAAACAAGGTAATCTGCCATAAATTTTGAAATGGTAAAATACTACAAATGTAAATGTATTCAACTCCCATTGCAATGCATGTAATTTCCATAGCTTTATTAGGAATCCTGCAGTTGTAGTGGTTTGGCGATAGGTTATAAATATAGTAGGAATGAGTCAGCATGCAAATCCCTTCTGTGGAAAACAATTTGAGAGATTTTATAGCCCAAAGCTGTTTATTATTTTGTAAGAATAGTAATGCAAGTTCACGTTCAAAACCTGCTGAGAGAAGAATTTGCAAAACATCCTATTATGGAACAGGCAGAAAAAAAGCATAAGACCTATGTAATAGCACTGGGCTAGAACATTTTCAGATCCCCCATTTAGCTGGTGGTTTTTTTTTATTCTCATGTATTTATTAGGGTCCTTGTGAGATTATCACTATATCACAGTAATAAAATGAGAGCAAAGCTAAGACTTGGGATTTCATTTCTCAGTTAATACAACGGTCCTTAAAACCTGAGACTCATGGAACAAAAAAATGGTTTCTGGAAGCTTGGTTTCTATATGAGTTGCAATTCATTTTGAAAGATTTTGGGTTGGTTTGTTTGGGGTTTTTTTAAGTAATTTTCTGTTTCTATGGATAATAATGAGGAGAGAATATACTTCCGATGTTTCAAAACCCCTTCGTACCCAGCTGGCTCAAACGTTTCTCTGTTTTACATAATAAATTACAATGAGCAAATTCTATAAACATGATCTAATGATGTTGCCTAGGTATACTAGCAAGTGTGGAAAGCTATTTACTTTCAAGGCTGTCTCAATTATGCGTTTCACGCTGCAGAGAAACACTTTTGATGCCAATGAATAAATAATGAGGCAGGTTCTGCATCTGGACTATGGCTGGCAGCGGAGGCAGAAGGGCAGCTCCCAGCCCTCAGTGCCTTGTGCCAAAGACCACCTCTGGTGTGAGATCTTTACTGCAGATGTGTACTCTACAAGTGCTGCAGCTTTGTTTTTACAACTTCCTTGGGGGTAGGAAGCAGAGAAAGGCACACCAGGCGTGAAGAGGTATAGAGTCCGCAACCAGAAGTTGCCTACTACCATCACCACTGCTCCCATCCACCCTCTGCTACTGTCTGTCTGTCCACGAGGTGCCCTGGGCATCCCCCCACCCCAGGCACTTGCATTTGGTGCATTTGAACACTTCGTTATTTTGAATTCTCAGACCAATTTGGGAGAAATAGTAGAATTTTTTGTATACTGGGTGCACAACAAACAATCTAAAACGCAATTATTCACTTAGTCAAAACAAGGAATATAACCTAAGACAGGTAGATAGTGGAGAGATAAGAAATGTATATTTACATAAGGCACTGGTTTGGAACTCATGTATACAGAAGTCATAGTTATAAAAAGTTAACTGAGCCAACACTGGAAAACAGTCATTCCTATGGTATATTTAATTTCCACATTACTTAGAAAAATTATTTTTTTACTTAAAAACCAGTAAGAAATGACTTTTTAATAACTCTAAGTTCTGATTCTTTTACTGTGACAGAAGTATCATAACCATAAATCAAATCTAAATAATAATATTTGGGGCTAAAATCAACAAGGACCACATCTGTAAAATGTATCCAAAATGAAAGGAGCAGGAAGCCTCAGTTCTCTATAAGCAGCTAACATTTCCCTGTCTAAATAACCAATATCATCACTGCAATTTCCTTCTCCAGTTTAAAAGAAAGGCATATTTCCATATACATGACACAGTAAGTAGGATTTTTTCTATTAATAAGAATAACAGGTCTTGGACTATTCCAGTCAAACTCTGATCACACATTTAATCATATTATTATTTTTCTAACGAACATGCTTTCCCAACAGTAGACAAAATTGCATGAAATTCTATTCTCCCCCATGGCAGTATGAACCCACACTAACCCCATAGCTACTAACAGGACGGCGAAAGTGCAGTAGCAGAAATCTACATTAAGTGCAGAAAGTCACTAAAATCATTGACACTCAGTTTTCCTCTTAAGCCCTAGCTCCCAAATTCAATAAATTTTTGCCCAATCTTAGATACATTACATACTTCTGCACAGCCCTGTTATAAATAGCCACTGAATAAAATTCCTATTCTCAGGTAACAAAAGACATGAGGACACAGAGAGCTGCAGGTTAAAACAGTTCACAGGTGACATTCTATTTCAGTTTCATATTTTTTTCCACATATCCAGCAAGTTACTGAGCAAGTTTTGAGCTAATTGTCTCCAGCAACAAAAACAGATTAATAGAATAGCAGAATTTCAGTTGTCCTCTTCACCAGATATAAAATCACATAAAATTCCTTTCTTATATTTCTAGAGCCCTTTGAGAGTGAATTAGGCTGTCTGTATAAAACATTTTGAAAATATAAGGTCTGTGGTCAAATCTTCAATTGCATGAAACACTCTCTTAGAACAGCTCAGGAGGAGAGAAAAGAAGGCAGCTTTGAGCCATTTTTTGCCTTTTTTCTTCCCCCTACAATGTCCTGGTTTTTTTTGTATTACGCTATTGGCAGAGCTCCTTGCAGGGACTGCCAGCCTGGTGGAGCACCAGGAGATGTGTTATGCTCCAGTCCTGCCTCTGCCCTTGGAAGCCACACTTCTCATGCACCTCTTGTAACCGCTGCCCTGTCTCCCTGCAGGAAGGCAGGAAGCAGAGAGTGAAGTGCCACTCCTGGCCTTCTGCCACCTCTACGTCCTTCTGAAACAGGGCCCAGGACCCGAGCTCTTCTTGAAATGTATATCACAGGGTGTACGTTTGCATGAAGCCCCATAAAGGTAACCCAGTTATCGACACACTTGACAGAGCAATTCCTAAAAGTTAGGCATACATAAGGGAGCAAGATGCCTCAGGACAGTCCTGTCACAAAGGTGTTGGTAAGGTGGCCTAGAGGTTCCCCACAGATGTGGGAATGCCAAGACACACTCAGAAGAGTATTTGGGGATTTTCTGGCATTGGAGAAAGCATCAGAGAAGTTTCCTTTTAGGGCCTGCTAACAGCTCTGCTAGGACCACGGGAGATCTCATCGCTCTCTACAACTACCTGAAAAGAGGGTGTAGTGAGGGGGGTCGGTCTCTTCTCCCAAGTAACAAGCGATAGGACAAGAGGAAACAGCCTCAAGTTGCATCAGGGGAGGTTTATATTGGACATAAGGAAAAATTTCTTCACTGAAAGTGTTATCAAGCATTGGAACAGGCTGCCCAGGGAAGTGGTTGAGTCACTGTCCCTTCAGGTATTGAAAAGAGATGTAGATGGAGTGCTGAGAGACATGGTTTAGTGATGGACTTAGCAGTGTTAGGTTCATGGTTGGACTCGATGATCTCAAAGGTCTTTTCCAACATAAATGATTCTATGATTCTATTAACAATGCATCTTTCCATAGCAAGAGACCTTAGCAGAAAGCAAGCAAAGACATGAATCTGGCTATTAAAAATTTCATCGCAGTTCTCAAAGCTGGGCTCTGTGAGCCATAATAGTAAGGCTTAGCAAACCAACCTCTGAAATTGGCAGGTTTCCACCACCAGCTCACATATGTTCAAGTGTTTTTTCAGGCTTGTTTAACAAAAGTTGTGATTTCTCATTTCTCTCCTCTTCCCCTAGATCATAATTTAAGATCTATCATTCAAGACTGCCTGATCTTGAGCCATGTCCATATATCACCCAGAACATTAAAACCTGACCTTTATACACAGGATAATAAATACCTGTGAGTCACTTACAAGGTAGTAACTCACTCTCACAATTCAGCAGAGAGTGAGGGCTGAATCTCAACATGAAAACCTTCAGTTGTTGCCCAATATGAAGGGGCTCATAATAATACTTTTACACTGGGAAGCCAATAAAGAAGGCCAAATGTATTTCAAATGTGTGATGATACATTAGCAAATAGAAATGGAGACGAGCAGCCGCCAAAACAACTGGAAAATCCAGGCTGCTGCAACTTCCACCTGCATAGTGCAAGGAATTACTGGATTTGTGCTGGAAGCCAGGAGCATCTTCAGCCAGCTGGGTTGGTCTGACTTCAACACAACACGCAGTGTCTCAGCCAACACAGTCATCTGCCAGTTTCTTCACTTTTACCATCTGATCCAGCAGCCTGTGCATTTCACATTGCTGCTGTGAAATGGGGAGTGGGTTTGCTGGCTTCTTGTCTCTCAAGCTGGGCTCTTTGACACCTGAGCCACTCCAGCTCTTCTGAAGGGGTGGCTGATGCATGGCTGGTGAGTAGCCAGAGGGGGTCTCAGGCAGTCTTAGCATCTGCAGATGTAGCCCTCAGGCCAAAAGGGAAGAAAAGCTTTGTAGTTTTTAAGGCTTCCATCAGGCAGCGCTCTCTGTGTGGGGCGAGCATAGGCATAACCTTTAGAACACAGTGCAAAAAGAAATATTACCATGATTTAAAGGGTTGACATCCAATGGCCAGGTCTCTTGAAACTCTCCCCTGCCTCTTGATAGCTATAGTTAATATTTACACAGACAGCTCTTGAATCAAAGAAGGGGAAGGAAAAAAAGAAACCTTGATGATGTAATTTCAGCAACTAGGAACATCCAGCACAATATTATGTGCATTCATCAGCACATAATTTCTATGTGACATTAATAGACTTCCCTTTGCACATTAAAAGGGACCAAGAAGAGGGCACAGCCAGTGCCCCTTTGCTCTCCAATGCGCTTCCCCACCTTGGAAACAAGACAGTGGCAACAATGGGCACGTGTACCTTTGTGCCACCTGAGCCATCGTTTTTCTGTCTTGTTCTTGCTCATGCCATGCAAATACGAGCTGAGATCACCAGCTATTCTCCCATAATTTTGGCAGGAAAGTGGTAGAGGGGGAGTCACTGCTGCTCGCCTAGCGGTGAATTACAGGCTTTTGCCTCATAATTTATGGTATCCTGAGAGGAGATTCAAGAAAAATTAATTTACACAGCCTAGAAAAAAGACCACTAAGGAGTCCCTGTCATGGGTTGTGTACTGATTTCATTTACGCTGGCGTAAATCCTACATACTGTGACTGAAATCAGGGGCACTATCAAAGGCTTATAAGTAAAAGTAGACTTTGGTTCACAGTCCCTAAATACTATCAGGAACAAACTCAGAAGGCCAGAAGATCATTATTTTTAGTATGGGAGCAAAGAATGGGAATTACACAAAGTGAACAGAAGAAATTCTGAAGTGAAACAACAGGAAAAATATTCAATGAGAAGGATCACTGAGATATTGGAATGACCTGCTGAGGGAGGACACAAAAACACATTTGTTTTGTTCCCTTCGTTACCAGCCATGGAGCCTAGGAGACATTTAGAGAATTCAGTGTTGATTAAGCCCCATGAGGCAGGCCACAACGCCCAGCCTTCCCCTTGACTCACAACAAAACACCTTCTGCCTGCCCACGCGAGCACTTGAGGTCCTTGCTCCTAGATGCCACGGGGGACAGCATGCTGGCTCCTCTCACCTGTGCTGCCAGGGGCCTCAGGACAGAGACTGCAGGAGGGATCCTGCCTCCTCTCAGACTGTTAATCTGCATTGCCTTTGTGCAGAACAAGGTGGGCACAGTCTCCACAAAGAGCTATTTTTCCACCCCATACAGTTTGTTTTCCATGAGCAAGGTACAAAACGTACCTTTTCTTCCTGGAGGCTTGAGCTGATTATTTCCTTCTGTGAGTGCCTTGCCTTCATTTTTGTCAACAGAGCAAGAGCCTTTGGTCCAGGCAGGCATCATTTTGAAAAGCCAGCCCCTGGCACTAAAAGGTAGAGGCATTTTTTAAAACTAATGGAGAATTTGCTTCATTAAGTAGCCCATAAAATCAGGAATCGCTGAGCACCGGGGGGAAGATCCCAGAATTAGTCAACGTTATAAATGCCTGGTTTCACAAAGGAGCACATAAAGATTTTAATACAGCTCTACCTGCTGATCTGCTGGCAGATATTCCTGGATGTGAACTACTCTCACTTGAGCAGGATCTTCATTCCTTTCAACACCACAGCAGCAAACCTCTTTGAATTAGAAAGAGCTTATTCTGCATCTCAGTGATAGTGCTGAACTTACTTATTAAACTGTAATGTAAGAAAGCCTTGGCAGAGCTGCTCTTGGACTCTGTCAAGCTGGTGCCTGGCAAGGTACAGAAATTTTTACGGGAAGTTATGCTTATAATCTCTGGCCTTAAGAAATTCCATAAAATCCAAAAATGGATGCAATGTGATTTGTTTCCCTTAGACTGGAAACAGAAACACTGCGAAACAGAATCAAACCAAGAGTAAGACTATTACGCACATGTTTTTCAGCCTGCAAAAGTCAATTCTCTCAGTGGTCCCATAGATAGCTCTGCACGATGCTTTCAGCAATAATGCTGAGGGAGGGGAAAATATTTAATTAGGAATAATCTTTTTTTTCCTTTTGAGAAAATTTATAAGGACTTTCCTTTACTCTAGTAATTTCACCAAAAAAAATGTAGGGGTCCTAGTGTGCCTTGCCAGAACAGATGTATATGTACACAGTTCCATCCAATGCAACATAAAATAGCTTTTTTGAAACAACTGCAATATCTATTATTTCTTTATGGCACATGCTGAGTACTTAAATAAACCAAAAAAAAAAAATCATTACCATTCATAATTCATTCTCTATTTATTCAAACTCTATAGTAATCTTGCTGGGCTACCATCTCTTTAGAAAGACTCTTTTGTAAGCTGGAATGCTCTATCTGTTGGCACCCCTGCTTTCTTTTAAGCACCTAATGCAAAATAATAATGATCTTGTGAACACAAATAATATTTACAGCATCAGAGAAATAGTTTTAAAGCAGTTAAAAGAAAATGCAGGCATTCCTTTCCTAAGCATGTTAGTCCTTTCCTATTCTTCTCTTCATTCTGTAAATTAACTTTTTTTTGCAGATGAAAAAGACAAATTCATAAATTATTGCATTTGGCAGTGGAATGTAGCAATGGTGGCAAGGCACAGCTGGAGAGTTTGAAATGTGGCAGCTTTCTTCGAGGCCATAATTTTCCTGCTCCTTTGGGAATCGCTGCTAAATGTGGCTACTGCTAATGTAATGAATATGAATCCATGTAAATCTCCGATGCAGAGCTGGGATCTGTCCCCTTGTGGGCAAAAAGAAAAAATTATTTTTTTCCTATGCAGATTTTTTGAGCGTGTATGTGTGTATAACTCTGACCTTACTGCAGGAGCTCACCTGCTCTTAAGTACCCAGGTAATGTCGAAGTTCTCATTTTTCATTCTGCAGCAAACTAACAATATGCACCCCCTCCCTTTTGAAGATCCCTGGCAGAATAATACACCACCTGTTCAGCCCCCCTTCCTGCCCCCCTCCTTACTAATTAAGCTCTGAAACTGTTTCCAAACAAAATTGGATTTCTTTTCTTCCGCTCCCCCCACCTTCATCCCCTGACTGCACCTTTGTAAACATTTTTGATCGGGCGTGAAAGGCACAGAAACAGCCACAAGTAAGAGGACCTGTCACTCCAGCCAAAGCCATTAGTGCTGCATGGTGAGAACAGGCTGGGCTCACACCGAGTGGCTGTGTGACATGCCCAGGAATGGAGAGTAACAGAGAGGATCCCTAAAAAGTGTCCAGAGGGGTCTCAGAAATGATGGGGCTGACAGGACAGAGCTTCTTGGCTCTTTTGCCCTGCAAAGGCTACTGCTTGACTGACTCATTTTGAAAGTAAGATCTCTAAATAGCTGACAGACATTTTCCAAAGAGGGGTTGGCTGTGCGAGGTGTGCGTATTCAGAGTTTGTTTCCAGCACGGAACAGGCTGTTGGAATTTTAATCCGTGTAACTTTCGTCTCTGTGGTCGTACAGTGCCTCGCACAATGGGTCTTTGTCTGTTGCCAGGGTACTACTGCAATACATACCATAAATAATAATTGTAATAACAGTTATAAAGCTAAGATCTTTTTAATGGCCTCTAGAGCTGGAAGTCTTTTCTGGGTAATTGGCATTTTTGAAAATCAGGTCACCTAGTTAGGTTCCTAATTCTGAATGCAGAGTCTTATTTTACCACTCATTTTCTTTAAAACATAAGCCTCCAACTTGGCTCATGTAGATAAATATTAAGTGAGGGGGAAGCAATGGAAACACTTGTCAAAATAAACCAAGAAAAATTGTTGGATTCCATTCACAAGATTTTGGAGAGGAAAGATCAGGCCAGCCATCAAATAATAACAGCTTCAGCCAAGATCTACAAGCAGAGGGACATTGTTCTGCTTGACAGTTCTTCACTGAGGTGATTAACAAGCCTGGCTGATGACCCTTTGGGCTCAGATGTACAGTTAAGGTATCACACCTCAGCTGAGCTATTAGCACACTTCCTATGTGCGTGGCCTTGCAAATATAAAATCATGTGACTTAGTTTCACGTCCTTCACTGGGACTAATCGAAGTCATGTTGTCTTATATTTGCTGTCACTAAAACTATGGTTGTGGCACTAAAGCAACAGATAGACTGCAGTTGGGATTCATATAACCAAAAGCAGAACTACTCCTGAGACAGTCTGGATACCATCCACCTTCTCCTCAAGTATGAGTCTGGAAGTCAGAATTTCACCTGAAAAGCGCATATTTTTCTCTCCATATCATGAAGTGAGCCATGTCAATTTTCTCAGACAAACAACCAGACTGGAAGCAAATAATGTGACCTGGTACAGGTCCTGTCCCATGTGCCTGAGCTCTCAGACAATTGCTGTGTTCTCTAACCAGAAAGTTCCAGTTTGGACTCCTATATAGAGGAGGTCACCTCCTCTAACATATTTCACAAGAAATTTTATTAGCTTAGATAGGACCTGGCTCTGCCACACTTCCAAGCACACTAAATCACAATTCTGCCACTTCTTGATTCAGAAACCAATGCAATCAATTTCAGCTAATTATACATCCAACTTGTGAGCTTGTAAAGAAGTTGTACAGAGCTTATGTAAGCATGGATAGCTGGACCATTGCTGGAAAGCAGGGTTTTTCCAAGGATATTTTGTGTGTGAAGACATGGTTTTAAATGAATAAAAAAGTGCAAAGATAGTTTCAAAGCAGAGTTTCGTTTTAGTGTTTGTGGACCCACTTCATAATATCCTGCCACTGACATCAGAGGAAGAACAGCCGAGGTCTTCATTCCATAGAAATTCTAGCACTAAAATGCAAGAAATTCATTTTAGCTATTATATTTTGGAAGGCTGACAACAGCTGCATGAAGAACTGAACCTGCATCTCCCAGGGAGACATATAACACTTAAATCACTAAGCCATTCCCTTTGATATCCATGCTGTATTACAAAATTAATCTTTTGTAGCAATTAATTAGAGTAGTTATGAGAAAAGTCATGCAGTCTGAGACACACGTTTATTGCTCAGTGTGGCCTTGTTTGTTTAGTCAGATTCCCTGAAGCCATTAATAGAGCTTTATGTTAATTTCCTTAATGCTTCCAATCAGCATGTTCAGAGTTACAACTCCGCTAGGGCTTCACAGATTATCTCAACATATAGTACAAGCAAACAATAGATGCTACTTCCCTCTGCATGTCAGTCTCCCCGGGTACCCTAATGAGATTACATCTATGTCAGTCAAAAATGTTAGAGGTAAGTAAACGAAACTCCTTGGGCTGTGACTGAACTTTCTGACAAATTCAGCCCTGAAGAGGTTAAAAATAAAAAGCTGCCTGGGTTTGTTGCTGAAACTGTGAATAAGTAAAGAAAGCAAGTACATTCTTTAGCCAGATTTCTTTTCTCCAAAGGTATTTCTCTGGAAATGCTTGAAAAGCTGGGTAAAGCACAGTCACAATTTTCTTTAAAGGAAGTGAGCTACGAGTAAATCTTGAAAATGCCAGACCTAAATACTGAACTGGAATTTATTCAAATGCCTTTCATGTCTAATGCATAAAGCCTGGTTGTTCCATCAAAGTCGCTTTGAATCAACCCCGGGTGCTTAAACATGTGAAAACCCCTAAGCTCATGTAGGAGATTTTAAGCTTATGTGTGTAATTTAACAACTGGCCCAAATCTCCCATTGGTCTCAGATTCCAGTAGTGATATGGAAACAGCCAGGAACTTGACTCACGATTCCAGAGAATGATAAGTACATTTGTTACACTTTCCTAAAGAAGTCAGTCAATGGAAAAATTAAACACTACTGTGCTAAAAATAAATTATTGTGTCCCTTAAATACAACCAAGAAAACAAAAATCCCCAGTCCAAAACAAGCGGCAATCACTTAAATGGCTGCCTAACGCACATGGTTATGTATCTTTTCTTCTTCAGACTGTAGAGCAGCAACTCATAGCTGGAGACCTGAAGTGATGATCCTCAAGTCCTTCGTTTCTGCAACTGTGGCTGGTAAAAAGGGACTCTGAGGCTGTTTCAAAAAGCCAGGAAGCCCTTGGAACAGCGTGCAAATGGCAGCTCGAAGGCTGCAAATCTCACATACAGAGAGACCAGGTGCTCCATTCCACAGAGGCAGAAGCTCCCAGTGTGGACAATGGGTCAGATCAGGGCAGGCCAAGTACAATCTGCCTCAGGCACAGGACCGGGGAACCCCAGCATGGGCTAACTGACCTTCTCACCCAAGCATGAAGCCAATGGATTTATGTGCCTCTCCCCAGCTCCTCAAAACCTGCAAGTCACCTACAGTTAAACAATCTCAACATCCATTGATGCATTTGTCACAGATAGTTTAAACTTGGGCATGTCAGCATTACTTGTGAGAAGAGGTTTGATCCTTAAATGTCTCTTTTTTGCTGAGCAGAGGACTAGCTCTTTTAACAGTCTTTTGTCTTAGCCCTGATTAGCAAAATCATAAGTCAGCGTCTCCATTTCCATGCTGGATTCTCTTATTATTATGTACAATGGTGGATGGGGTTTTTTTCTCATCTTGAAAAATTATTTTTACAGCTTCATTTAATTTTTCATTATTTTTTTTCCCCCCCAAACCTGAGCTTCCTACTTAGGGTCAAACCTTACACTTTGCAGATATATATGTTCACTGCAGTTCAAAGGCACTGCGTTTCCAACATTTTGGAAGAGGCTGCACTAAAGAAAAGCTGTGGGATGAAGAACCTACTATTGAGTAGCTCATTGAACTCTGAGATCTTTGCTCTAGAGATGAACCTAGTGAAAAAAGATGAGACATATATTCTGAGAGAAATGGATATGTGCATGTCAGTGGTATATCAGTTTCTAATCAATATTAAACCTCTAACTGCCAAGATCAATAACAGCTGCAGGGTTATCGCTATCACATAGTTTCTCAAACATATCAGCTAATAATGATTTTTGCTTTGTGTTTTTTGTGTCGAGCGGATGAGGAATCTCTACTTTCATCTTTAATATTTTCAATATTGAAATTCATATATGCTCTCATGATCAGATGTCAGGGCCAGGAGTAAGCTTATTCCCTAGCTTAACAGACAATAAACACACCACAAAGATCCTCCACCCCTTCCTAAATGTAGTTCTGTAATGTTGGGTTAATGTGGAGTCAGAGACTCTTTTCATAGCTTTTGGTTTGGGGAACTGTCTGCCAGCAGCAAAAGCAATACTGCAACAGCTCAGCATGATGCTTGAGTGGGAAGAGTTGTTCTCTATCCTATTGTTTCCTTTACCTTAAAGAATAGCTGGTAAATTGTCACTGCCTATGGACCCTTAGGAATATGACAGTATCTCATTGAATGTTGAATCTCACCATCTCACAGATAAGTGAAACAATTGCATTTCCTGGTGAAGGTGTAGCTTTGTTGTAGTTGCAAGGTACAGAAGTGGGCAAGGTCTAAGCAAAAGCATAATATATTTTATGAGACTAATCACTGTTATAGGAAAAATTGATACACTTTTAGGCATATGATTTTTTAAATATGATGTTTAACTGGATGATTGCAATTGTTGGACTGCCTGAGAGAAAAAGTAATTAGTTCCATTGGAAAAGATATGGATTACAAAGCATCAAGGTTTTCAGCTTTAGAAACTTGGACTATTCACCTGGGAAACTGCAAGTGCTACATGGGTTTTGCTCTTCAGACGTACTATTCCTTGAAGTCTATGTATGGGAACATGGAGTTGCAGTGTGCCCTGATGGAGAAGCAACAAGAGATTTTGTAGTGCCCCCAAAGCAGAAAAGGAAATTAATTTTATGTATTTCTTTCCTGTCTCTTCTCTCATTCTGATAATAGAGTGGCTGTGAACACTCCACTCACTGTGTTCAGTCTACGTTATTACAGGAACTTGAGAAAAAGCCCCACACAGTAAGATATCTTTGCCAAATTATGACCCTCAATGCCAACTGCTACACAGTGGAGAAGATAAGATTTCCTTTATTCTGCTGTGTCCTACCATGAAGTAAGGGCACAGATTTTGTTTAAATAAATCACACTAAAATTTGGATTTAAAATTTAGCATCTTTTTAGAGAATAATACTTTAATATGCAGAGTGTATAACTGATGTACACACAGTGGGAGCAAAGATATTTGCTTTTATTGTTTCAATTCATAAATATATTACAGGAAAACAGACATGATCACCTTCAAAAGTGGGCAACATCTCAAAAAATGAAGAGCTCAATTTTTAATGCAACCCCCCTTTCTCCTTCTCTTATGTGTGAATTTTTGAAAAAAACAAAGCCTATCAGGAATGTCTGTAAGAGATTGTCTTTGCTTGATTTCAAAAGTGGTTTTCTTTGTTGGTCTTCAATGGTTTTACAAGAGAAAATAATGAAAGCAAATAAAACCTGTAACCATCCCCAGCGGGGCAGAAGTCAAATGAGAGAAAGCTGATGTCTTTGAGCTGACCGAGCCACAATAGACAGGTTTTAACAGAGTAAGGCATTCCAGCGACTGCGTTAGGAACTGTCAAACCTACCTCACTAACACCAATTAACTGGGAGATAGAGGGATCTTAGAGTTTGGATCAAAGCCTTTCTTGTCCAGATGAAAGATCACATCAGCTTTGAAAGAAAGCTCCAGATGTCTATGGAAAAAAAAATAATCCCTCTCCATTCAGCTTGTTTTTCAGCGAATTTTGAATTACTTTGTCAAGAAGAACAAAATAACATCCCAGCTGGAGAATGTGTCAGATGTTTCATTTAAAAACAATATGAAGTCAGGACGGTGGTAGCCAACTTAGAGGGACTGTTTGATCCTTTCCCAAGATTCCACTGCTTTTGAGGCTGAGCAATATTAAATCATTTGCTCTAATCAGTTCTCCAGTTAAGAACAAGCAATCTTTAAAAAAAAACACCAAAAAAACCAGAAAAAAGACCAACTAGCTGCATTCTCCTACTTCATACAAGGATGTCGTGGCATCAGCATGTAGTGCATGATACAGCAAACCACATCCAGGAATAGTGACCTCATTGTGCTGTAACTTACTAAAAAGGTTACAGTGGTTATCAACCAAATTGGCTTAATAGTGTTCCATAAAAAGTTATGTGAATAGTAAATTCAAATATATTTGATGCATTAGTGGATCAGAAAAACTTACCGGAAAACAGTATCTGACACCATGTTCATTGCCTCATCCATTTTAGAGAGGATATAGATGAGCTGATAGTTTTAGAGATTAATACACGCAAGTGCTTCATTGCTAGCAAGGAACAGACATATCAGGCAACATAAAAGAAATGCAGTCAAATGTACTACAGACTATTTTGGGGACAGAAAGTGCACACTTAGGGTCAGTGGGCATTTGCAGGGTAAGACTGCAATATGGACTCACCCTCTGTTTATTTATCGCATATGCTTGTTTTAATTCTCAGTGAGAACACAGTCAAGGGACGTGAGTTTCTTTGTTATACAAGTGGATCAACAGTCTTGAGTTTTTTAGCATTTGTTGGGAAGGATTTTCAGGCAAGATTTCACAGAGCACGTAAAAATGCAAGATGTCAAGTTGAAATTGTTGGAGCAATCAAAATGGATTTAAACCTAGGCATTGAAATTAGAAGGTTTTGTAGCCTAGAAAAAAGTACCCAACAGCTGTAGTCTGCTAATTCAAGAAGGAATTCTGCTGTGCTGTACCAGCTACATTATGTCCAGAAATAGTTTGTCTCTGTCTGCTATGACTCTAGGCATTATTTAGACTCCCTGTAGAAATATATTTACCACAAAGATGGGTTTATACCAAAGTCAAAGAACAAAGTACCCAAGATGTGGGGAAGTATGAAATGAATTCAGAGGTGCCTTTCTCAGCTTCTTCTCTCTGAGAGGTACAGGAGGCCAGTGTTCCCTCCTAGACTCAGAATTCACCTGTGTGTGGGAATCTTGTTTGGACAGAGACTGGGATGTCAAAAGCACGTGCTGAAAACTGCAGAATGGAAAGCACAAAATGGCTCGAAATGCAGGACCTAAATTTATGGCTCCTTTGAGGTGGGCAAACATTAAGTGTTTGGATCAGAAATGTGCAGTTCAAAATCCTGATTTTCAGCTTATTTTGAAAAGAAACAAGCTTTCAGGTATGGTGAACACTTGTTTATATGGTGCTACTGCTGCTTATTTTTGCTTTGATTTAAAATAGCAGAAGCAGAAGTAAAAATATTCCATCCTTTTAAATACCAATAAAATGCGTGAATTATCTTATAAATAAAAAAGTCCATAAAATAACAGATTTAGAAATACTTGTATAAGTATCCTGCTGTAAACAAACCAGTCGACTGAGCAAAATAAATTTATAAATTTAGGGGAGAGCAACAGCAGAAAACAATGAGCATTCATTCCCTTTGGAAACCAAAATGGATAAATAGGTTTAGTCATCTCTGTCCCAAGGGAGTCTCAAAGCATGCATTTTTTTCAATGTAAAGTGCAAAGAATTGCATTGCATTTTGAATTCCATTTTAAAACTAATTAAAGGTTTGATTGTGCCACTTTCTCTGTGTTGGAATGCACTTCAATATGTACTCAGCTTAAGGCATGTGCTCAAGGAAACTACTCAAGCACTTAACATCATTAACTATGATTTTATGTGCTTTTCTGGATCTGGGCCAAAATGTATAGAGTATTACTCATCTTGCAAGTGAATGACAAAAATTAATGTCATCTAAGCAATTAATGAAATGGATTTACTCCAGATCGAGGTTGCTACATCTCAGAGCAGCCTCCTTCTATTGAATTGAAATGTTGAGGTTATTTAAGTCAGCTGTACAGGATTATATGGAAGAATTCAGATTTCATTTACAGAAGCACCAAAATAGCATCATAAAAATATATTTAGAGGCCAGGTTAACTAACGGGGATATTTAAAATCTGGCTTGATATTCTTTCCTGTCCACATGGTATTTTTGTTTGTTACTATATTTTAAGTTAATGTCATTTGCAACAATTGTTTGCTAAGTATTTTTGATTGCAAGCAAAGAGCTAAAAAGCAAGTGACAATTCTGATCTCAATTTATCAGTAAGGCTTCCTATCTTCCTGTATTCCCCAATCATGTGCCTAAAAAGCTCTCTTAAATAAATATCTCATGCCCCCATGTGGTTAAATTCAGAGACTACAGAATAAATCCTTTGGAGCTGCTTTTGTTTCTTTTTATTTGCGCCCAAAGGAAGAATGGTAACCAAACTGCGTAACAGTCTAATTTAGATATTTTACCTGAGTTTTTCCAAATGCCAAGGTCAGTTACTTCCATCAAAACTAAAAGCTTATGGGCATCCCCTACCTCTCTGTTCAAATGCTTTTAACTCTCCTAAGCAGCTCCCCAGTACTGCTGCCGAGTTTGTGATGCCTCCGCTTTCAGTGTTTGGGGTACAATAGATAAATTGTCCAACTGAGCTGATTCTTAGATGCTTATATTTATTTATTTGCGCTACGTAATTGGCAGAGTTACCCGTGGAGTGGAGTATGTCTGTGATACTAGAGCAGCCTAGTGCATGGCACTTAAATTAGCTACCTACCGCGTTCATCCCCTTTTGCTGTGATTACCTCCCTGCCACATTCACAACTAATCAAATTAACGGCTACGTCCATCTGTTCTGAACCCAAATCCATCGCGTGGCATTAGAACAGGATCAAGCCCAAGACCTGCCTCTTGCTCCGACCTGGCACCTGCCTGTGAGGTACCACGCTGACCGCCCCTCAGCCGCCTATTAAGGTGACATCCTGCGCCAGAGGCTGCTGAGATGAACTTTAATTGAGAAATTAATATGCAGCAGGGGGCAAGAAAGCAAAAAGAAAATATGTGAAAGTGGGAGTCATATAGCTGTCATACAACAATGGGAAATTGGTAGTAATTATGCCCTCCTGCCTCTGGACAAATTGTTGCTAAATTAAACAGTCTTTAAAGAGACAAAACTATGCAGAAAAGGAGCTTCCCTCCTCTGGTCCCAACCTCTGGCAGCTTGTTCCTAAAGAATTATTTTAATTTTTCTGCAAAAACACATGCAAGAGTATAGGGAACTATACAATAGAACTAGGTGACTGTTATTAATATCTCCAGTGATGTCCTGTTGTAAATAGAAAAATAAACAGCTCACTACTGTAAAAAAAATACAGGGCTGTAAATCCACCAGGGAGTTGTGGTGATACCATAAACTATAAGAGCAAAGCTCAAGTGGCCTTATACAGTCACCACAATCCAGCGATGGAATTATAGCCCTATAACTCACAATTTACTTAGTTCTTACACTTTACAGAGCAAGGAATTGAGTTTTGGATCAACGCCCTGCACAGACTGTCCAGGTTTGCTCTTCTTCTCCTGCTTTTTTCCTTAAATCTTACTATCTTCCTTCGCAGGCACCACGCACAGTTCTCATTGCTCCTAGCGCTTCCCTTTCCATGCAGCAACTGCCACCGGAGTCCCTTTGCTTCTGGGACTAAAACTCCCTGATTTTGTCTCTAAGAAAATCTGTGCAAGGTTCAGGGAACTGAGCAGTAAATGAACTGATTTGGCATCTTATAAGAATTCTGAGGAACAATGTGGTATTAAAACTTCCTCCAGCAAGTGTTTATCTGATGTCCAAACTAATACATCAATAATTCAAAAGTGACTCTTCCAGGCCATTGCCAGCCCATCCCAGCAATATTGGACACTACTGGTAACTCCTAGGAGGACTGAGAAATGTTCTTTACTCATAAATCAGGGAAATATTGTGCAAGTTTTGAAATGTTCTCTTTCAAATAAAAGCACACACAGCTGTTTCAGTATATATACTCCCCAAATCAACATAGCAATTAAACATGTTCTAATTCAAAGCACACCAGCAATCCTGTTTTTTTCTCTAGATCCTTTCAGTTGAAAATGGCACGTTCCATCCTGTATTCAGATAATAGATTTGTCCTCTCAGCACTTGTTATGCATTTTTTTGTGGACTTTCCCAATTCAACTGCCCTGAGATATCACAGAAGAGTGGCAGAACAGCTCCAGAACATGGGCTCCAGTACCCACTTGCACCTTAACCACTCCCACTCTTCCCATAAGAAACTTACTCATCCCATGGTCACACTGAAGAGGTCAGTGATCAGATCTTCAGAAGAATCTGTCCTCTGTATTTCAGATGAACAGGAATACATAGACCATTAAAAAAAATAAATAAATTGAGAGTGAGGGAAAGTAGTGAAGTGACTCTTTTTTTTCACATAAAGAACATAAAAATTTCAGTGCTAAAGCAGCTGAGCTGTCCCAGCAAACTTAGCATCCCATTTCAAGCAATACCCAGCACCACGTGTTTCTAAGAAAGCTGCACAAAATCTGCAATAATGGAACAACTGCCTGCATTGTTAATCATCTTGCCTGTTTTCAGTCAAGTTGATACCTCTTATCCCAAGCCCCACTTTAATCAGCTGAGAACAATCACCCTTTTCCTGGGAGGTGGCCCTGGCAGAAGGCTTGCTGGATGGCTGGTCCTCATTTCTTTCCCAGGTGAGATGACAGCAGAGAAGACTGTCAAGACATTTTCTGGCTCCAGCTTATTTGATCAACAGCAAGGGGAGGTGGCAGGAGCTGGCAGGCCTCTGGAGCTGCCAAGGAATGTCAGTCTGACTCTCGGTGGCCTGGTTTGTCAGAGGTGAGCACAGCCCTGACCCTGATGCACCCTGACCCTGACACACACTTGTAATGAGGCACAAGTCCACTCCACCTCTCCCCATACTCATGGTGGTAGGATGGGGACCTTTGGAGCTAGGACTGTGAATTATTATTCCTATGCAAGCATCAAAAATAACTCCCAATTGTGGACCATGGTCCCAGGGTGGTGGCTGTGCTGCTTCATGTTCCCTGTCACTTGTCCATGATGTAAAGAGATGTTTCAGGCCTCGTAGCTAACACCCAGCTCAAGGTTAACTGATGGCACAGTCAGCTCCTTCACCACCACAGGCAAAGTCCAGACTTCCCAGTGAAATGCTACTTCCCGTTCCAGGATACTGTCTAACATCACTGTTGTAAAACTGCAAGGATGAAAAGAACCGATTTTTCTCTCCCTTTTTTCCCTTTAAAAAGCTAACATTAAGAAAAAAGAGAGAGAGAAGCTTTATTTCAAATTAGCTGGACTTGCTTCTCCAGCTTTGCCAGTAAAATTCTTGCAGCCTCTTCCTCCCTCCAAGAAACATAGGTGTTTTCCTTTAATTTTTTCCTTTCCTAAATTGCTTACAATTTGTCTTAAAGTGAAAATCAGACCCTGCAACCTACAATTCAGCTAATAAACAGTGTAATCTTCGTGCTCCTCTGTGTTTATATACAAGGCATAGGGGAACTATTAAATGAGCACAATATTTCTAGAAAAATATCATTCTGAAAAAGGGGAGAGCAAGAAATGAAGGTATCCGTACCTATAACTAACACAGAGTCCAAACTGAAAAAGGGAAGGGGGAATAATGAATCTATTAAGAGTTCCTTGGTTAATAGTTAACTTGAATAAAAGCTGCTAACTATTTTTTAAAGTCCTGAAAGAGTTTTTAAGACATAATTTAATGTTGTATTTTTCTTCTCAGGCACTTTCCATTGCTGCCTGTGGACCCTAGATTTAATCAGATTTCTTGTTCTTCTAAGATTTTATGAAGTCTTTCTTGATTTGCAGCCAACCAAAGCACTTTTAATAATGTATGGTAAAATGATTTAATTTTTAATAGACAAGAATGGGCTAGAGCTGCTACACACTGCAGTAGATTGGTAAGTACAGTATTACACTCTGCAGAGTAGTTAGTAAAAAAGAAGAATGTATTTATATCCCAAATGTTATTGAAAACATGTTTATTTTATTACTAACACGAATGTATAATTGAAGAACCTGTCTAACCCGGAATTATTGTTCACACCTTATTTACTAAGAAGATAAAGCCGTTTTCAGCTTGTTACCATCATAATTCAAGCCTCTCATTGTTTTCTGTCTCTCAGACTGTTCTGCTGCTCCAAAAACACAAGGAAAAAAAAATTAAAATATGAAGTTACACATACATATTCTGGATTCAGCTAATCAAGTGGGAAAATGTCTTCTAACACTGGAGACCAATTCATAGGGGTTAAGCTTAAAATAAGATTATGTGTATGTTGATATTTGCATACACTTGTCCTTTGTTTACTACTACCCAGCTAGCAGGAAAGCTCAGAGGTACATGTAGATGAAAATCTGGTGCAAAACTGAGGTTCTGATTCTGCAAATCAGAGAGGGCTGTTTCCTAAAGGTTGTTTTTCCTTACCAAGATGAAGCACACAAACAAGGGGGCTTTCACAGTGGACTAAATTTCCCTATACTTCTGCAAAATCCCAAAAGCTGCACTAATGCCTCATTAATAAAGACAGAAATTATCACTGTGCCCACAGTAATTGTACAAATGTTGAGGCTTCATACCTGTGGTATTTCAGCAGAGTTATTCCTGATTTAGTATTCGTTTCCTAATGAAATGAGGCAAATCTCTTTCTCTGTGCATGTGTGCCTGTCAGTCACCCTTGATAACCTTCTAGTCTAGAAGCCAAGTTCAGTTGAATTTTGCAGGGAGAAGTCTCGCTGAAATTCCATGATAACAGGCGTGGCAAGAGAGGATAGACACGTTGCTTATGCAGGGATCCTACAGAAAGATTAATCCTTACTGGACCTCAGAGGATATATACTGTCATTAACTCTTCAACACAAAGTCACAGGGAACCAAGCTTCACTGGTTCCCCTGATCACTGAAATATATATTATCAGTACGAGAGGGACAGCAGGCCTACAGCCATATACAATGCCAGGATACTGAGTGCAGTGGAGGTATGACTGTCTGCTTAGAGACATATATATTCCGGGCAAATACACCTTGGATTGTGGAGCAGACCTGAAGCACAAGACAGCAAAGTCTGCACAACCCACTGCATGACATAGGAATGGGTGAAAAATGGACAGAATGGATTGCCAATGAAAAAAATGATACATTTTTAAATCTTCTTATTTCAAAATGAGCCATAGAATAGGTCATATAATACATAATGGCAAAAATGAATATATTATGAATGATTTATCGTTATGGAAATGTGCAGATGGTTATTGGTGGCATGAGTCATATAACGTGCAATTTTCACACAATATGTTGTTAATAATGGATAAGGATTTATCAGTATATTCTTATATAAAGAAAAAGCAATATTAAAACTTGTTCTTTCACTGGAATCAAGTAACTACTGTGCACTGAGTTGCTTATGAAATTGAGCTACTCTTGCCATTACTACTAACTACATTTTAATGTCAGATTTTTAAAATGGATATACATCAAGTCACTGCAGTAACTCATCACAGATCAGATCCTCTTTACTGTTGCACTGCTAAGTCAAAAAAATATGCTCTTTCCTGTGCCTACCTACACTAAATGAAGAGAAAAAAACAAAAACTGCCTTGTCCAAGTTTGTACCATACACCTGCTGGAAGACTCTTAAAATTGGCCTTGCCTGTCAGGCTTGTTTCACATATAGATGGGAAGGCTCTCTCCTATTTAAACAGGGAATTTTCAAAACAGAAGTTCAGTTATCATCTGAATAGCTTGGCTGATGAGTGATGTGAGATAACAAGACAAAACAAGCATGGGACAAGAGACCAGGACCTCATAAGCTGTTTTCAACAGTGCTCAGAGCCCTCTCCCCACCACATGCCTTCAGCAGACCCTTTGTGGATCAAGCTGAAGCAATTCAAGACAGACAGCCCTCTTCCCCAACACTGTTACCACCAACAAATGTGCCTTCCTTCCCCAAATAAATAATTTTAATAGATCATGCCAGGATGCTTCAGCTGCCTCAGTTTAAAGTTAGCTGGGCCAGCTTATGCCGCTACTGAAGATAGTCTAAACACAGCAGAATTTGCAGTCACATTGATGAAGGGTGCTCACATTACACATTCTGGTACTTCAGGTCTAGGGTCTGGTAAGTCCTTACTCAGTAAAGATAATGCACAATCATCTTAAATGCTTGACTTGAAATTTCCAGAGGTCCTGCTGTAGAGCCATCAAAGGCAAATTAATCCCTAAGAAAGTACAGGGACACACAACTCCCTGACTGCCTGGCATGCAAAACACCTGAGAACTTCACTTTATGTTGATTACAAAATCAACATACATAAGAGACAAACTGAACGTCAATAAAACCTTGTCAGCTTTAGACAACAGCAATACATTTTCCTATTCTGTCTAGGGAAAACAGAATTTGTATTTGTGCCAAACAATGCAGGAGAGGTTTTGGATCTTGCCAATTCCATTTAATTTAGAAAGCAAATATCTTCACACAGTTAATTGAAAGACCATTGATCAAAAGAGCTTCATAAACCAGTAACTAGGTAAAATTACCACATGTTAGATAGATATTAGTGCATGAATTGAATTCATTATTGTCTTTATTGTTACCATAAAGAAAAGGAATTTGGAAAATCCATCTGTTCCCACAGATGGAAGCCCCCTGACATGAGGCTCCAGAGAGTCAGGAACCCACACTCAGCCCTCGGTGAAAAGAGGCAATTGCTGCCCCTGACCTGCCAGAGCATGAAGAGGACATGGGTTCCTTATAGAGGTCTTCTCCATTGACACCTTCCTTTTATTCCCTCTGTTTTCCAAATAATTTGACCTAGATTTCCAAATACCAAAATGTTGGTATTCACAAAACTCCATTTCCCTGCCCAGAATATTTATTATTTAAAAAAAAAAAAAAACCAAGAGAGAGAAATCACCTACTCTGAAAGGAGGGCTATTACTGAGGTACTTGGAGAACAGATGAAGCTTTCTTATTTTGTACACACATTTGCTTATGTATGTAAGGAATTCTTTAGGAATCATTACTGGTCCAGTACTTTTTCCCTCCCCATCTATCACACCCCACTCTAAAACAACATCTTGTGGAACAGTCTCAGAGAATGAAGATGGGAAGCATTGTCCCTCGAGACTATGCAGAACTGTGCTTATTCTCCCATTACACTTGATTTTTTCTAGCAGTTTCCTGAAGGAAGAGCCAGATCTTTGAACCTAACCTTTTCTGCTGTCAGCCAGGGCCACAAGGATTACACACAGCAAAGAAACAAAGAGGAAATGAATGTAAATAGTGTCTAAAACAACAAGGGAAAGCTGCACACAAAAGCCAGTCACTAATTAAAATGCATTCTTTGCTCACAGGAGCTCCTAATTAGTTTACTAATACTGTTCTCATCTATTTTAACAATTTAATGGTCCCATGTCACATAAAAAATGGACAGAAACATTCACATCCTCTCCACCTGGTGAAATTCACCCTAGAGAAACTGCTCCCTTTTCACTTCCAGCTCTGTTAATGGGATTTCTCTCTCCCCTGGGAAGGGAGGCATTTCCACACACACACCGTGCCAGGCAGGTTCACCTCACATACCAGTAGCAAGCCAGCTGGGTAGACTGTCCCCACCAGCTCTCCTCACATAGCTATGCTTCCAGATGTTATCTCTCCATCTGGCTCCCAGCTCAGCACTTGCATCTGGTTGACCCCTTAGTCTCAGTCCCTCTCCCTTAGCTCAGCTGGAATGGCAAACCAATGCTCAGGTGTCCAAAAGTCTAGTGGCCCTTATCTCGGGCATAGGATTACTCCTGATCCTTGAACTCATCCCCCAGAGTTCAGAGAGCTCATGGGAGAAAATCCAGCACCTTGCTGATGCAGTTACACTATTTATCTTGAATGAATATGGGGAATAAGGGCAGCCTGTATCCCATTCTGGGACAGAACACACATGGGCAGTCCAGTGCTTTCACTAAGTGCAGAAAAGTGGCAGATGCCTTTTTAAAAACCACTGTTGGGAATTTGGTCTTAAGAATATAAATCTAACATAATCTTTGAAAGTTCTAAAAACTTAACTGATGTGTAGAGTTTTAAAAGCATGTTCCTAATTCAGTCTGAACACAAATTGACATGTTCGATTTAGAGCAGAGACACTATGTATGTCAATAGATCTTATCGATGCATAGCATGTCTCATGCCTTGATCAACCACTTCAATAGTTAGCCCTTGAATTCAATGGGCCAAATATCCCTGGTTGTACATCACTATAAACAAACATTATATGGTCCAAAAGGACCATTTAAGCAGAAGAGTCCTTCTAAGGACACTGATACAAAAGGAAGAAGCAAGGTGGTTTTGTCTACAAGTGGATGGAACATTGTGGCTTTTGTAAGTCCCTAGTGTTTTGGCTCTCAAATTTAGCTAATTAAGACATATTTCACCAGAAGAAAATGTTTGTAAAGTCAGCTATGTAGAAGAAGCTATGTTGGTTAAAAAGGTTCACAAAAGAAATTCCCAACATTCTTCAAATATATTCAAATTATTTCCCTAATTAATATTAAGAATTGAAGCTTTTGAGACTGATGTCAGAGGGAACAAAATCTTTTTGTTTTCTGATCATATAAAATGATGGCAGTTTTCTTTGCTGTACAGATTCTGAGCTCTCTAAGTAAGATTAATTTGAGAAAAATGAAAGTAATTTCAACCAAGGAGTTCATTTTATTTGCTTTAGCTACAGTAGTCTTTCTAACATCACATAGTATGTGCCTAGATGAACCGATGAAGTCCAGCCTGCAGAGCAGAGAAGACGATGATGATAAATACTACGAGGTAAGATCTGCATTACTATGACATTTTAGGGGGAAACTGTGGGTCAGATCCTGAGCACCTTCAATTTTTTGGCAAAGGCTCTCCTAAACTCATTGCACGGTACTCAGCATTACAGCACTAGCAGTATGAAAAAGGCTTGTTGAAAGAATTTTCAGGAAATGCACTTGCTCGGACACACATAGTGTGTAAATCAATTCATCTTTCAATTTTCTTGCAATACAGTCTTGTGACCGGGTTGAGACTTTTTCTGAAATGTTTCTTACACAGTGGGGCCTCAATTAACATTTCTGTCAGGCATTTTGTGTACATAATGTAACAGATACATTATTAATCAAAAATTAATAAAGGCATGCTTATAATACTCAATAATTATAAACAGAGAACATTATAAATCTCATATAGTTAATGGTCTTAAAATTCTACTCTGGAAATGGACTATAAAAATATCTTTGCAGGGCTGCACATTTATTATGTCTCAACAGATGACAAATCAAATTTGCACAGTTCCTCTGTATTATTTTTCTTGTCTGCCTTGCAAGTACTCCCTGGGAAATGACAGCAAAACTCTCTTCTTGACTCATCATGTAATAAAGATCCTTCAAATCAAAATACAACTTTAATTATGCTAGTGAAATCCTCCGGTCTTAATCTCACTGTCTTTCATATACTTCAGAATGGGTGCGCAGGTGCAATCAGAGGGATAGTTTATTTAATATTTTGATCACAGAGTATGAATTGCAATGGTTCATTCCCCTTCTCTCCCAGTAGCTGGAGAAGTTCCTGGGAAAGTCACCAAATGGGAATAAGGAACTGAAATTAGGATTAGTAGCATTTGTGTCTTTAACTGAAATTAAAAAACATATTTGTACATACTTGCTGTTAAGGCTTGGAAACTTATTTTTGTAACAAAAATATTTGTATTTGTTACAAAAATAAGTGATTTTCAATATTCTCAGGGAAGGAACACTGCTCTATAGGAAAAGGTCATGTTGATATTACTATTTTTCAGGCAACAGCTGCCCTTTACATCAAGAGACAGGTAACATACTAGACTCAGTTCTTCACTGTATGCCAGCATAGACAGAGAAAGTAGCTTTTGTGCTGGTTTCACAAAAATTAGGAGCCCAGGAGCTCCTAATGCATCTTGTATACTAGTGGAGGTCTAAAGCAACTTAAAGCTCAGGGCATTCTTTGTGCTGCAAGGCCAGAACAGGTATGATATGGACTTGACCTAAACGCTTTCCATTAATTTCCCCGGTTGTTAGCCCAGCAGGATATTGGGTCAAAAGCATCCACCCATTGCTTAGGAAGAAAGGAGCTAAACCTTCAGTTAGCTTGGCCCATCCTCTTCTTCATCCACACTGCATAAATTAGAAGCTGGCCCTGCATCAAGTCACTAAATATAGTTGGCATCTTCCCCTCGAGACAGCTTCAGTTGGTGATATGAGCAAATATGGGCCTGAAAATGACTCCTGCCCACATAGAACTGATGGCACAGCTACTGGCACCCATGCCCAGAAATACTTCTGACTGACACCATTTGAATAGTTGTGGATACTGATGCAGAGATGTGCTCTTGTGGTCAGTGTGCTGAAAAAGTAAGCAGGATAATTTCTGCTTATGAAGTAATCCATGTGGAGTAGTTCACACTGCAAAGGAGTTTAGCCAATATAGCTAAAAAGCATTAAATATCCAAAAAAGACTGTTACCCAGCAGCATTCTCAGGAGATATGAAAATGAATACTTTGTGTGATTGGTAGCTGGAATAATGCCCTATAAAATGATAGCATCCTTTTTTTAATTATTTTTTCTTCAGATTAAAGATAATATCTTGGAAGAAAAGCAGAGGAGTCTCAATTTTGAAGACATGAAAGACTGGGGATCAAAAAATATCATTAAAATGAACCCTCCTACAGAAAACAAGATGCCAAATTCAGTTGCTAATTTACCTCTTCGGTTTGGAAGAAATTATCCAGAAGAAAGAAGCATTAAACCAATCGCTAATTTGCCTCTGAGATTTGGGAGAGCTTTTGCAGAGAACATACCTAGGCGTGCTCCAAAGGTATCATACAGGCTTGGGAGGTCTCCACTTGTTAAAAATTCCAGACAGTCACTTCTAAATTTGCCCCAGAGATTTGGGAAGTCTCTGTCTCAAGATGTTCAGGAATCTGACCCAGGTAATACGACACAAGCATTTGAGCCATGTATTAAAATGCATATTGAATCAGGGTAGCGATGATCAAACACAACCACGCTTCCTCGAGGGATATTCCCTAAGCATTTCAATATGAGTCCAATTTGCCAAAAGAAGGATTTGCAGTTCACCAAATCAAAAAGTCTCATCACAATAACTAGTAAAGAATCTCTTCATGAAATCTTTTCTAATGAGAAGATGCCAAATAGCCAAAGCTAAAAATATTCGTATGACATGATTGGGTTTGACAATGCTTTTTCAGATCAGGTTTCATTTTCCAATGTTTAAAGCTTTGGCAAAAAAGGTTCAGAATCATTAAAATATCCCATTTCAGTACTGTAAAATGACCAAGCAAAACTACCTAAAAATTACTCTTCCATTTTCTAAATTTATGCACATTAAAGTTAACGAAAAGACAAAATTCCAAGCTGAATTGCAGGGTTTTGAAAATGCTGAGGTTTTTTCTTATCCAAATCTTTTCTTTTTTTTTTCCAGAGTGTCTTACTGAGACATTGTTTGAGATTTGGATTTTTCATTCCAAGATAAGATGAAAAAATTTTTTTGACATCTCAGAATTTTTTTTCAGGATAGGAAAACTATTTCCTGCCCATTACTAAGAATAATTTAAACCAGCTCTTCAATAACAGTCCTTTTTATCATATCTGCTGCTTTATCTGAACTGTCCATCTGTTTCAGAACCAAGTTTCAGTTGGCTACCCCTGACTTGCATCTGACACATGCGTAAAGCAGAAGTTCAGGACAGGAAAGATAACTTATATATCAGAAGCCAAGATTTTTTCTTATTTAATTTGATTCCTTTCATTCCTTTCTCACTGTCTCACCTGATTATGTTTTATTTGTCTGGTATTTTTAGGGATATGAAGTCTAACAGTTATGTTAATACTGAAAGGAAATCATGAAGACAGAAGCTGAAAGACTTGGAAAAGCTGCAATGTGTTTTCAAAACTAAAGGTCATGAAAAGGAAACATGAGAACTGAAATGCAAACCGGTCTTCATGTTATGAATAATTTACTTATTCTGCAGAAACCTTTGATGTATAAGGCAATGATAATTGTAATGATGTAGTAGTTTACTTCAGTGGCAGTGTAGCATAAATTCTATTTACTTCTGTGCGACTTATGTCCTGTTGGTTGTAAAGCCTAACTTCAGAACAATGGCTGTATAATTGAAAGCATTTTAAGCTAAATTAAAAGAAGCATAGTATGAATAAAGAAGCATAGTACAAACAAAAAGAAGTCTACGATGTGAATAACAAACAGAAGCAGGATCAAAATCACGGGTACCCTTTGTGTCATGTGTAGCTAAAGAAAATCAAGTAAGATGTAGAGAAAACACTTTTCCTGTTCGTTATGAGTCCCGTTAGATATAAATCTGGAAGATGACTTGTCAAGAATTTGCCACAAATAAAACCTAGCTTCTTGGACTCCCACAGAGGAATAACATCTAACCAAAGTCATATTGTAATGCAATTATCTTGGGTTTTATATCTGAGATAATGCCCTCCCTAATGTCCTACAAGATCTGCCCTGTGGGTGTCCCGAGTCCTTTGTTAATGTGAATGACATTACAGCTACCAGATAGGGTACACACAGAAGGGATTGGTCCATTATAAGCCCATATTTCCATTTCATATTTCGTATGAAAACCATTCCCTTCTAAGTAGAATACTGTGTTTTTAGGCCTCCTCCAAAACTGAGTTTTCAGTAAGCTTTGAAGACAAGCTGAATTTGTAGCACTTAGAGGGAAACCAAATCTGGTGGACAATGGGATCTAAGGGCTTCTTTCTTCTGGCCATCAAATACTGCATTACCTTGACACCAGGTCCAGCAACTAGTGGGGACAGGCATCCCTAAAAAACTACACCACACATGCTATACAGCCACAGCTGACTACTGACAGACAAGAGAGCAGCATTTTCACAGTCTCCATATACACACCAACAAGACTCATGTAAACATACAAATGGGCTGATCCTCTTCTCACTCACAGGCTAATCAGACTAAGAGTTTGCTAGCACATCTCGCACCCAAAAACAACACAAACAGGTCCCTCCTGTAGCTGTTCCTGACCAGTGGTCTGTCCAGCAGCTGGTCCTCAGACCCTTGGTCCCTCCACTGTTCCAACTTATCGTCTCTGGTAGCTGGCTCCCACACTTTTCCTCCTGCTCACCAGTTATTCCAGCTTTAAATTCCTATTAGAACTATACATGCAGATGGGTCCCTTCATCAGCAGCAGTGAGATTCTTAGTCTGTTCAATAGCTGGTATGCAGATAATCAGTCTCTGCAGTTGCTAGTGCTCAGACCTGCATGTCCCTTCAACCCTCAGTCTCTGTCTGCAGTTGCTGGCACTCACTCTACTCACCAGCTAGCCTGGCTTGAAATTTGCCAGCAGGTCATAAAGACATGCACAGAGAGTAGAGGGCACACTCACAAAGGAACACATTCAATTATTTAGTTTAACGAGAAGATAGGACACGCTGTAATGATCAGGCACAGGGCATAGCCTGACAAAAAATACTGACAGCTGCTTGACTGCGTGCGGATGACCTCTTCTATCCCCCCTCTTCTCTGTTTTCCCATGCTTGTTCATCCCCTATCTAGCTTGATCCCTCCATTTGACTGTCTTTAGCTCTCCCCTACACATCCCAAAGTAAGTTTAACACTTTCCCACATCCCTTAAAACATCCCATAGTAAGTTTTATGTGATCCTACAAGCCCTCTCAAATATCCCATTGTGAGTTTGCTCTTTCCCATGAGATCCACGATAACCAGTTACAGAGCTCTGGCTGAACCTCCTGGATGCACTGAGAGGTTCCTTTAAGGTCCCATCAATCAGTGATCTAAGAGTTCTGCTATTTGTTACAGTCTTGTTATCTCCTCTTCCTCAGGGTATGGGTATATGAGAGTTTAATTTATTACTTGTCCTGTCTCGTGTCTTAGTCTTTTATGCTGAATAGCCAGTAACCACATATCCTTATATTTCATATATTTTAAAGGACCCTGGAAAAAAAAAAAAGAAAAGATCAAATTGATCTTTTTTATCAGGTAAATTCATAGTTGGGGCAGAGCCTGAGCTGCCAATCCTCCACAGTTAATGTGGCTGCTTGAAACACAACACTATTCAACCTGTGGCCACTGAATTTAATTCCATCCAAAGTAGAGAGACCAGAGTCCTGAGAATATCTAGTCTCTTTACACACTCAGACTTGAAATATCAAAGAGATAGGGACATCTAAACAGATTATAAACAAAGAGAATGTACCCTTTGAAAGTAAGAGTCCCAAATCAATCTTTGGGCTTCTCTCTGAGTCTCAGAGAACACTTTACCTAACAAATGCTGGTGAAACATTGGTTATGCAGCAAAACACGTGGGTACTGCAGCCAAGTCCATGCTGAAGGACACTTGTCAACAAATTATCTATGTGGAGGAAAGTCCAGAACCCAGCCCGTGAAGCAGAAAGTCTTGCCATTGCCTTCTACCACAACAGGATGTTATTCTTTCTGTAGTCAGGAAAACTGGGATTTTTTAGTGATTTACAGCCAAATGAACAGCAGAGAGAAATGACCCAATCTTTGAGTTGTGTTCTGGTCCTGCAAACCTCACTGCACATCATGTGAATCAAGAGCAAACAAGATTTGTGAGAATCCCTGAGCAGCAATAGGAGCTGCTTTTTTTAAGGCACATATCACCTAGCAACAGGGAAAGGGTACACATCAATTGGCATTAATGATGGCTGCTATGGGAGGAAAGCAGAAGCTCAAACATTGGCCCAGCAGCAAGTACAATTAGGTTGCCTTCTTATTGCAAGCTCCACAGCACGGATACAGGAGATGGCTGTTGATTTATTTTCCCTCAGCAGAGGAAGAGCTAGGTGAAAAGTACATAAAGGAGGAATTATGCTATACTGTGCAAAATTTCTGTTTGGTTTGAGAGCATGTGAGCCAAGAAAACAATCACTGGATAGTGCAACGGGAAGAGAAGGGGCACAACAGGCAACATACATTGCTATAGCTATTACTCACCAGGTTATTTATTATCCATATACAGATATTATTCATGAATTGGGAAAAAGCAAGGAAAGGACTCAAGTAAATCAAGTGACAGACTATCGAGGCTTACCAGCATGAGTTCTAGTAGGGTTCAGGAGCTCCCAGCCTTTCCTGCCATACACGTAATATTTATGTCTGTTATTAAAGCTTCCATGCAAAAACAACACCAGGCTTATTTTAGATTCTGACTTAAGCTTAGAGAGAAGACAGATGACAATCTACTGATAAATTTATAAGTCCAAGGGCTCATCATGTTGATTTTAATATATCATTTGGACAGATTTAGTGGAATGTAAAGAGACACTGTTGTTTTACCCTCAGAAGGAGCCAAAGGCTTGGGCATCAGCATTTGAAATCTTTCAGTCTTAGATTCACTTCAACTGATTTTGCACCTCCCTTTTGCATTTTCTTCAAAAGATGACAACTGGACTAGCCTGGGATATCACAGAGCACTAGAAATTGTCAAACACCAAACAAGGCATTTTAAAAATTGCCCCCTCTTGAAGAGTACCCATTAGCAGGAATTTGAAATGTTTTCATTAGTGGCACCTGCTAAAGTACATCTAGCACAGATGCATGGACACACATAGATACCCAATTGTGCTGCTCTCCCGACGACATCAGGTGTAGAAGGGCCTCAGCTAGCACCACTCAGATCTTTTGTAGCACAGAATATTGAGGAGAAAAATCTGTGCTATTAAGAAGGAAAAAAGAGGCTTAAGATATCCCTATGTGTGTTTTATCTCAAAGAATGACAGACAGTGTAAAATATATTTTTTCTTCTTTCATACCTATGCACATGGAACCTACGAAGTTATTAGCAAGAAGTCCTATGGCCTTACCTGGAACAACACCTAATTAAAATTTTGGTGAAAACCAGCAAAAAATGGGTTTATCTTATGAATGTCATCCCAATTATCCACTTAGAGCTCTAGAGTTAACTGATGTGAGAAATATTTTAGATAGGCTTTCAGAAAACTCAGATGTTTGTAAGCTACTGTTGTATTATAAGAAAAATATATGATTTCAACAGTTTTCTAAAAATAGAAGGTAATAAATGCTATTGACGTTCATTCCATACCTTTATGACCATCCTGCAACCTGCTAATAGAGCATTAAGTAAAAGGAAAAACCAGAAGGTTTTTTTCTATTGTTTGCAAAGTCTTACAAATGATTAAGACAGACATACATTAGAAAAACCTTGCACAGGAAAATTCATTTTGCTACATCCCAGATTTTCAGAGGCACCCAAGTACTGCTTTGACTCACACAGCAGCATCTCAGCAGATCATTATTTCTTTTAAGGTCCTGCTTTCAAGAGGAGGTTGGATGACATCATCTCCATAGGACTCTTCCAACCCAGGCTTTTTTTTTATTCTACTATTCCTCAAGTTAGGGAGACACAAAGCTAAGACAAAACTGTTACTTCACAAAGGAATCTATATTTCTGTTTCCTTATATATTTTTATAACTTCGACCCCAAGTCCCTCATCAAGTGTAGGTCAGTTGCCACAGCAGGTTTCCTAGTCAATAGCAGTAATGGTGCTGACAGGTAGGAGCCTTTAACTGTCCCCATCTTCTGGAACTTGCTGACCACTTAGTTCTTTCTCCCTGATTTGCCATATTTAGGACACTTGTTCTGGTTTTGAACAAATAGAGATCAGTTTATGGTTCAATAAATGGAGTTGAAAGCAAAGCATGTATCAGAAACTTCCCTCTTTCACTTCTCCAGGAATTTCTGCAATTCAGAGGGACCCAAAGGGTTGAACTTACACATACAGCTAAAGGCAGCCAATAACCAAATAAGGAATATTTTCAGTCATTTCAAATACAGTTTCAGATTCTACCTATTGCAAAATACTTATTCTCCTCTTTCCTCACATATATTTGGTAGGTCAGCCATAATTAAAGAAATGGTTAAATATTAGAAACAGGAGCTAAACCTCCCCCTTGCATACCATAGCACAAATGTACAGACGTGCACAATGCAATACATACATTGTAAGGCACATGAAGTCATTGTATCTGACCTCAAAAACCACATTTGTGCATACACTGGTAACAAGTGATTGATGAGCAGTGGTTCAAAACCAGAGGCAACTATTCGGCATACCCTAACTCAAAACTGTGCTTGGGTTTTGACCCTCAGTTCCTAAAGCCATCTTGCCTCACATCAAAGAGAACATATTAAATTACTTTGTATCACTGAGATTCAAAGTCTGCAATAGGTCATCTTGTATATCTGAGGAGTTTATAGTAAATTTTTCAGTTGAAAACAAGTAGATTTACAATTTGTGGAAATGCTAAACAGAGCCAGCAAGGTCTGATGAGCTCCATGTGCTGTTCACTCCCAGCAGGGCTTAGCTGGCCCATTTGCATGAATTAGTGAAGGAGAACAGAGACGAACTTTTTAAAATCAGCTGCTTCTCTTAGCTGCTCAACTCTGTGGGTACATAAAATACATCTGCATCTTGGGGTAATAAAACTGTTTAGAATTAACTTTATTATATGACCAATATGGAAAATTTTATTTGCAAAAAAATGGAAACAAACTTTCTTTGAACCCTGCTGTTGAAGAAAGAGGCTCAAGAAAAAAATAAAAGCATATGTTGGGTGCTGAGCTTGTTTCTGAGTGTGGTTACCTCTTTGACTAAGGACCTACTTTGCCCTTAGGCTCATCAATTCTGGGAGCAGCAAGTTTGCCTCTCCCTCAGGAGGCATTTTAAATGAAATGGTACAGCCTAATTCAGCAGCTGATTTTGTTTGGCAGCTATGAAAGAAAAGTCAGAAGTTTAATTTAGTTGCCCGTGAAGAAATTAAATACGAGTGAAGGTACACCAGGTTACTTACACTGGGATCACATATG
This sequence comes from Tringa tobata, assembly GCA_033628505.1. Lineage (NCBI taxonomy): Eukaryota > Metazoa > Chordata > Aves > Charadriiformes > Scolopacidae > Tringa > Tringa tobata. The sequence goes on from JAHREE010000259.1 coordinate 880,787, forward strand.
GCTTATGAAATCTTGAAATAAGGAAGCACGAACACAGGTGATTCTGGATTGCTTTCGAACTAGAAGTGTCAGTCTTGTGTGGAAAGAGCAGGGGAGGGGAAAAGAGCAGACAGTCTTCAGAAGTACCTTCTGAAGGTACCTCCCCTCTTCCCGTGCTGGCTCAGCCACCACCATATGCTCCTCAAAGATCCATATTTCAAGACATTTCCTAACAAATGTATTCCTGCACATATTTATACTGCATATGAATTTATGAATCCCCAGGAGCAGAGGATTGCAGAGCCTACCCCCATCTCAAATTTAAAACTCGTGATAAATTCTTTCTGGGTCTTATTTCCCTCTTGGGCTAAGGGCAGAAGGTGCACAGTTTGGCGCTGGCACGCAGCTGTACCTGTGCAGCAGTGATTTTCCTAGTTACCCCAGAAATCACAGAGATGAGGACATGGTAACTTGAGCTGGCTGGGAAAAGGGGTACACAGGAGAAAGTTTGCAGGTAATGTATAAAATAATGGCTTCCCCCTGACATTTAACAACGCATAACAGCAGAATATTCTCACCTCGTTAGTATTATCTTGACTGAATAATCTATTCTTGTTTTGTAAATACTGTTCTCTTAAATCACTATTGCATTATATGCTCTGCAACATCTGCTACAAAATGCCTCGTTGGGATCCCCACCAGCTAAGAAGCCCTAGAGATGCCACTGTGCCTGCATGTGTACCTATCCTGTCTCTGGATACTTGATTGTCAGAAAAGGTGATAAACTGCAGCAGTAGCAGCTCACTTGGGCCTTAACTGAAACTTTTCAACTCTCTACAAGCCTGTATTTGACAGCATTATTCAGACAAGGCATATATGGTAACCTTTAAACCATACAGGAACTTTGTAAAATATAAATTGGCATCGTGGTCTGGTCCTGCCCTCAGCCTGGGATAAATCTAAAGTAACTCCACCGGAATCAATTTATTTATTGATTTCTTGACACGACATGGAAACTGATTGCAATGTAACTTATTTATAAGTTAAATAATCACTGAAGGTGTGAAGCTGCCACATGTAATTATGCAACAGTTTTCATGTGAGCAGGCCAAAAGTGAGGCACAGATCTTAAGGTAAAATTACCTTAGTGGCTAGAAAATAAATTATTCTTACCTGTTTCTTCTAACATGCAAGCCACATCTTCATATTCTGGGTTACGAGGTACAAGCAAGAAAATTGTATGTAATTAACTTGACAATCTAAATAGTCAACTGCTGTACTTAAATGGAAAAATTGTATACAGAAAAACTCACTCGGGGATCTAAAATTTTATGTTTGTTCTCTAAAGCAAAAGCAAGACATTTGGGATTATCGAAATGCAATGCAAGTCTTTGAAATTCCCGTCGCTGCAAAACTGGCGTTTGGCCACGAGAGGGCAGAAAGAACGTTCCTTGTAAAGCCTGATTTTGAGGAGAATCATGTATTCCCCTACAGAGCCCGGGCTGAAAACAGAGCCTGGGCTGCGGAAGAAGTTAGGAAAATGCAAACTACATAGTTAGCTTTAAAAAAGTATCTCATGTACTTTCAACGTTAACAAAGTCTGTTCATATTCACCTTTCCATTTTTAAATAACTATTCCTAGAACAACTAAAATAAAAAAAAAATGAATAATCACAATAGCATTTAACGTAAAGCCTGAGAAGAGCATTTCCTGAAGTGTGTATTAAGCTGTGTATCAATGCTTTCTAACTTCTTCCTTTTATCACCGGCTTAAGGACTAGAATATGTATCATTTTTAACTTCAATAAACAGTTTGTTTTGGCTCTTTTTGGATCTAAATGCACACGTAGTTCTCACAACAGTTCTCTGAGAGAATGACATCTTGGTCCTCTTCACTGAAACACTCACATCCCTCTACTTTCTCCACCACAATTAGGGGAAAAATTTGGATTAGAGAAATTACTTTTCTTCCTATTTAGATGAGCTGGCGAAATGGAGGGTGCCAAGAGTACAGAGCCAGGCTATTTTCAGTGGTGCCCAGTGACAGAACCAGAAGGAATGGGCACCAACTGAAACACTGGAGGGTCTGCCTGAACACAAGGAAACGGTTTTGACTGTGAGGGTGACTGAGCACTGGCACGGGTCACCCAGAGGGGCTGTGAAGTCTCCCTCCTTGGAAACATGGTCCTAGGCAGACTGCTTTAGGTGGCCAGGCCTGAGCAGGGGTTGGACTAGATGACCTCCAGAGGTCCCTTACAACCTCAACCACTCTGTGATTCCGTGATTTTGTGATATCTATCTTTCCCTGACCCCTTTGTCACATCAGCACAGAATAGCCGCTGGAGCCTGGTGAAGGAGCTATACAGTAAGGTATCAGGGGCCTTAGTCCTCTCAGTTTGTTTCCTAAAGAAACTCACTAACCTGGAGATAAAGGTGACAGAGATCCATCCAACTTATGTATAATAGATTTATACGTGGGGTGACCTCTTCTGTGTGAAGATTTAGAGGGTAAAAAGTGATGTACTAAGCCTTTTCCATTCAGTCAGTACACCCTCTATAATAACAACTAAGGCAGGTCATTCCCATAGTATCTTAAAACTACAACTCTAAATCTTCCATACTGGCTTTTTGGAAGGAAATAACAGAGTTTTTCAACAGCTGAATAATTAATGAAATGAAGGAAAAGGTTTTGCTGAGCCTTTCCATACATTCAGCTCTAGACTAAGATGAAGCATGAAAAAAAAAACATTGAAAGTATTTTTTTTTTCAGAATATATTAAACTTCTGAACTCTGGGAACTATTAATACAGCTATATCACTTGTACATGGCACAAACATCAAAGTGTACTTCACTTTAATGTGATGGCCAAGCCATCCATGTTAAAAACAAACCAGCGATCCAAAATCAAAATAAACCAATTACCAGCTCCACTGGAAAATAATAACATGACAGTGCATTTAGTAGGTATTCAGAAAAGCTATTTATGTATTATCACTTGCCAGAAGACTTGCTTTTTTCACACTGCTTTTCCAAGAAAAGTAGGACCTCCAGCTAATTTTACGCTGTCTGGTGAAAGAAACAACAGAAAAAAACCACTCTTTCCAAACGCATCCATTTATTTTGACACTAATTCAACTCAAACAGAAACCACATTGAGAGAAAAGAAAAGGTCAGCAGAAGAGAGTAAAAGAGATCAAAATCTATCACCATGTCTGTCAAATACAGGAAGGCAGAAACATCTAGCATGCCAACTAACCCTAATCCAAGCTCCACCAGTGGCCAGGTCCAACTGTTTTGAAGGATGGTGTGAAAATCCCACACAAGACTTAAGCAAAGAATATTGATTATCTCTGAGAATGGGAATAAGAAGTGGCAATTCACAGAAGTCCTGCTGCTGTGCTGCCTACTTTATTTGAAATCTTCTCGGCTCAGCCAATCTATCACGAATTGAACTGACACCCAAATGACTTCACTCAATTATTCCCAATCGAATTTTCTGTAATGAACTAGCTTTTGGCTTGGCTTTCCTGCTTTATTCAGGAAAGGTAAAACACCCCATCATCTTCTTGTGTCTTAGATCCTAGCTCACAACTGTGTTCGAACATCCTCCCCCCTCAGGCACTAGGTAACCATCTGCTGACATCACCAGCTGCCTCATTCTATGTATCACCCCAAAAGAACCCAACACCCTCTCACTGTGATGTCAAGCACTAGCAGAACACCAGCCAAAGCACACTCACAGCACACTGCACTGAAGAAGGTATGCTTAGTTCATAGATCTGCTCTACACAGTTTCCTGTGTCTTCTGAAGACAGACAGACAGACAATAAAGCTTGGGAGGAGAGGTCTCCTGCTTTGGAATAGTATCTCTTTGGGGGTTTGTAAACACAATATTTGAAGGTTGTTACATTTAGAAATTAAGTTTTACTTAGGTATCATTCCTCAGGACATAAATGTATTGTTTTCCTGTACCTTCCTGCCTTCCCCCACTAGAAGCTTTTCCTCATCAAAAGGCTCATAGTGAGATAATTCATTCTCTTAGCTGTGGATTTCTGAAAGCTCCGGGGCTGAAATGTGAACAATCATGTTTCCTGCTTTGAGTGACATCATCCTGGAAACTAGTGATTTCCTTTCTGGGTGATTTCCCCTGGATTAATGAAGACTCGGGGACTTTGGTCCTGCTAGCACCTGGCTTCACCTGACTTCATCATCACTCTCCTACTGTCATCCTCCCCTATCACCAGCCCTCTAGCCTGAACAGATGCCAGTTTGCCAGGGAAGAGAATTGGCAAGCTGTCTGCCCAGACAGCGGGTGTCCTTTTGGATGCATTGGACTGTGCCCAGGGAGCATTGTTCATTGGAAGCCTTGACCCTTGGTCTGAATCCTGCTGCTAAGGGCAGGGGTCAAGGGCTGGGAACTTGAGGTTCCCAAGCCAGTCACCTGGAAATGCTGTGCAATGAACTATGTTTCTAGAGCTGAAGGTATGTTTTAGGATTTGTGTGGTGGCCTTGGGCTAGTGCAGCTGCAGGGACATGTGATGGATATGTCTGGAACCGTTTTGATGAGGGGGTATGGACTGCTGCCTATCAGTGGAGCCGGTGTTGGTATGATGGGTGAGACAGCAGATGGGTGTAAGTCTGTATGTACATTGTGGATTTGCATAGCTGGATTGGGATCAGACAGATCCCAGTCTGGTGCTTTGGACGATGGCTGAAATGCCAGGAAACCGATGAAGTAAAATTGGTGGTGTAGATCTCTGCCTCAGTGGGCAGTTGCTGTTATGGAGCTTCAAAGAGAAGCTGTGAACTGTGGTACCTCCCTATATGTGCAACAGGCCAGGGCAAAAAAAGGTACTAACCCCAACACTAATTCTGGCAGCCAGAAATAGATTTCTCAGAAAGGCTAATCAAGCTGGATAGAGAGGAAATTCTGCTCGGGTCTGAACAGTGTGGACTCAGAACTGCATTGCATTACAGAAACACAGTGGTGCCGCTGGAAAGAAAAGTCTCACTTTTGTTTCTTGCCCACATGCAGATTGCAAATCAACAACTCTGAACACTCTTCTCTTTGCAAGCCAGTAATACTTGAATCTGAGAAATCTGCGTAAGATTCCCATAGTGCTCATGTAGATACTATAGCAGACCACCCAACACTCTAGAAACTGCCAGCAGGACAGAGTTCATTTGAATTTTTTCACTTGAACATGCTGCATCAGCTTCTTTTCTTACAACACATGTGGCCCAACCCCACTAGACATCCTACAAAAATAACATATTTAAAATATTTTCAAATTAGTTTCCTATTTTAATAAGGCAAAGCAAAATCTTTTGCATTTCATTGACACAGGCCTGACGAGAAAACGGCTTGATCAAAATACCCTTTTTGTCAAAGCTTTGCCAAAGTCAGGATAGCAAACACAGCAGTGAGATGAATGTATATCACTCCTTTCTCCTTGAGACTGGCCTCAGACTCCTCTTGCCATTGTAAGATCCATATCCAAGAGCTAGCAGACCATTAAGCACCGAGAAATGCAGAAGTGGCTTGAAGGTACAACTCAAAACGTAAGGAGGTAAAACAAAGACCTCCCAGCCTTCTCCATGTGACGAGCCATTGGGTTTTAGTCAAAAGGAGCCTTGTCCCAGCTTGTGGAGAGCAGAATGAATTCAGTGCTTCCCTTTGTACCTGTGAGCTTCTAAACATTATTAGACACCCCTACCGGGCTTGCCATAGAGCAAGCAGGTTCCTGAGGGCTTCCTTAGGAAAACCAAGGATTCTCCCAGAAGAAGCAAGGAACAGATAGATACACAGAAATTCTGTGCTGAATCCTGGGGCAGGGGGAGGAAGCAGTTGTCCTTGTTCATATACTTCATGTAAGAAGTTGCTAGTATTTTTTGAGAGAAGACTCTCGATGCTGTGAACCAGAGCTTCACTGGGTAGAAAGTACAAGTCCTGGTGCTTTTCTCTCGCACAACAGAGCAGCTCAGAACAGAGGCAACTTGTTCAAATATAAACACCTGCATGGCATTAGAGAGAGCAGAGGGGTTTATACTGACCTAATATAGCACCCTGCCTCAGAAAGAGCTAATCAACCAGTGTTGAAATACATCATCACTCAAGGGAAAGGAAGACTAAAGCATTTTCCCTTGGCACAGAGGTAGAAACAAAAATCATGGCAATTAAGGCAAAAAAATATTTGTTATGAAAAGTATCATGGATTTAATATCATCCTTTTCAGAATGGGACTGGAACTTTACACTGAATGCAAAATCACCAAGTGAGACTTTCACAGGTGAGACCTTCTGAGTGCTAGACCAAACTTTCTCCTCTCATTAACTTAATATTATTTCTAGCTTCTGTTCATCAGTATTACAAAGCAACAGTATCACACCTCTTTAATCTGCCTCTTTCTTTTGTTCTATTTTGTAATCTGGTACAAATAAGCAGTAGCAGTAGTAAAAGCAACCATTGTTTCCTGTTAACACTTCCCAGAACTCATCTATGTTTCCTCCTCAGCAACTGGATGCACTAACAAAACCTTTGATATTTGGTATTTTTTATCCCTGTGTCTTCCCCTAGAAGCTCAAATATGAAACATGATGCTGCTGCATGACCTGCCCTGCTCCTATAGACAAATTGAGGGACCTTGCATCCTATCAAGAGCCTTCGAGTCCAATGAGATACTAACTCCGCTTCAAATTCCTTCTCGTCCAACTGTCTCACAAGACAGGTAAGAACAGAACTCAAAAAGGGAAATGATTCCATTAAAAGTATTTGATATCCATTTGTTTTAATGAAACAAAATGTTTTCTATTTAATGCAATAGTCTGTCAGTTCCCTGGGAAACATGAGGATTACAACCGAGAAGAGAACTGCTAATACTGTGGCTCTAGGGCTCAAAATCTCTTGAAATAACTTCATAAAGAATAAAACCAACATCTATATTGTATTTCTAATTTGAAAAAAATTAGCATATTTTGCAAACCAATCACTAACATTTATTATGTTATTCTTTGATCCACTCCTGTTTTGAACATTTTTTCCCCTAGATTACAGGTTCACCTAGAATTACTGAGATAAACTTTAAAATTATAATTAAAATTACAGGAAGTCTGCATTTTGCCTTCGTAACCATCAGTGTGTAATCAGGAAGTTTCAGAAATTAAGGCATTTTTGCTATAATTTACAGGTCCAATTATACTGTTCATTAGGGGGCAGGATACGGCAGAATTCCTGCAGTTTTTCAGATTCTGGAAAGCTGAACCTCCATGCTGCTCAGTACTCATAACAGTTTTTTTTCTCTAAATTTCTATTTTTTACATACATACCAGATTCCAGAGTTCAGTGTTCTTTTATGTGACATTTTATCTCTTTTGTTAGCAAAACCGATTCTTAGTTTCCATCTTACTGACAGCCTTCTGATTTACTACTAGTTCTAACTTTTTCCATTATTTGTAATGTCTCGTATCCAACATCTGAATTCCAGTCAGACTATTTTGATATTATTGGATTATCACACTTGTCAAACTGTGTCTTGATGCCTCCCACTTACATATCTTCCCTGAGGCAAGTTTTTGTTTTATTCCTTGCATTACAGGAATTTGGGTGAATTTCCATCTGAACTGTTTTTACTATTGACTTGAATTTTTACTGAATTATAGGCCTGATCTAAATTTTAGTGAATGTAAATTTTAGTGCATTCTGGGAGCACGTATTCCAGTTAATTTCATCCAGAAGGAACCCAGTACATGTACTACAAGACCAAGGCACTGCAAAATAAGAGGCCATCAGGAGACGTATGTCAGAAGTGCACTCCTCAGCCAAATTAAAATGCCAGAGTCAATATGCCCCATGTGAACTCACACAAAGGCAGGTCCTAATCCTGTCCCTCTAAAAACTCTCTTTCCACAGACCTTCTGGAAGCTGTTGGCAACATACCCCATCAGTTGTGTTGGCATCACGAACTGATCAAATCAATTACTGGAGCCCTTTATAAGCTCAAGATCTAAGACACTGTATTCATACACTCCCCACAGCAAAACAAATTTGCATGGAAAATTGTAACTTTTTAAAAGCAAAAGAAGCACTAGAGAATTAACGTTCTGATTCCAGAACATTAGATCTTTTTTTTTAATTTTTTTTTTTTTTTGTAAGAACAAAAGAGACAGAAAGCTGGAAGTTGGCTGTCAGAAGTCAGAATAAATCTATAATTGTGGAAGATAGAAATGGTGATAGTCTCTATTAAATCACTGACTATATTGCTGAAACTCAAGGATTGTTCATGATACACTTTTAAAACAAACTTTGTTCACCCCAGTCTTCATTTGATATTCTCTGGACAGAGCTATTTTTACTGTGTCCTTGAGGTCTTCAATATCACTGGATCAGTATTATCACCTATAAATGTTTCTTTGTGAGAAGGAGACTCAGACACATTTTAAGCTTAACGAAGTCCTGTTTGGGCTGAATGGATGATCGGACCTTTGTGCGTCTGTCTAAGATAAAGTGGTTATTCTGCAATTTAGTAACCTATCGATAGCAGTCAACAGGAATGATTTATTATGTTTCCAGTGAGAGCCAGCTTAATGAATACAAACACCACAGCCATGCAGGTGACTTGGTATCTGCCTGCCTGCTTTCAGAAAGGGGAAACAAGGCTTTGGACAGAACATAAGAAATGGATGACTGAGTTCCTTCAGAAACTTAAAACCAGAAAAGCTTTCTGATAATCTACGGAACATCAGATTCTTATTCTGATTCATTGTCCAGTACAAACATATTGCAAAATGGATAAAGGAAACAGCATCAGGCAGCAGCAGAGTGGTGCTGAACCAAACACAAAGGACTACGTGATAGGAGGGCACTGCACTGCCAAAAAAACAGAGAGAACAAAACAGAACACAGCAACACTGTCTGTCTTGTAGATCATGATCTCTCCCATAGATTTTCCTAAGATCTGTTTAGATATCTAGGACCCTGCCACAGTCTGAGTTTAAATGTACTCTAGAAAAGGTTTTAATAGCCATTATTTTTTCTTCCTTAAAAGCCTATACTCACAATGTCAGGATTGTAATGCTCATGGAAATGCTCATAGCCACATAATAGCAAGCTTATTTCCCCTCAAATTTAAGGAGATGCGGGCTCAGGGATGTTATTCTACCATTGAATCAATGTAAGACAAAGTCAGAATTAGGGGAACTTTACACTTGAAATACAGCATAAGCCTGAATCTTGCTAGTACCTGCAGAGTGGCACTTTTTCCCAGTATAGCTTCATAAAAAACACCCTCTCCTTCCATCTCCAAAATAATGATCAATACTAGCAAAGATTAATAACATCTCTGCTTTAACAGGGATTTCTTTAGCTGATACCCATCGCTCCATCAGGAATCACACATCCAGAAACCTAGAGCAACACCACACTTTGGAGCACAAGGCAGAGAAACCCAAGACATTGGGAGCGAGTTGTCATATCTGCATGATCCACCAGAGCCTGTGCTGTGACAGCAGAGGCTATATCACAGTCAGCAGGGGCACTCCTACTGGTCTGCAGCCATGTCCATCTGCTTCACTCATCAGTAAACAAACACCCAACACCAGAAAAAGATGGTAGTACAGATGAGGTCTAGTTAAAGCAAGAATTGGGGCCACTCGATGATGAAAGGGCTAACAACACCACAGAGATGGCTGCTGGTTTCCAACCCACTCACCTAAACATCACTCTCTCTGGTTTCATATAAATGAAGACAGCACACCAGTAAAATATCTCAAGGGTGACCATCCCCATCACAAACCACAACAGTTCATTACTTCCTTGATAAGGTTTTCAGAAAATCCTGGAAAACTAAGTCAAATTTAAATCACTTTGGCTCTGATGAGATCATAGAATCATAGAATATCTCAAGTTGGAAGGGACCCATAAGGATCATCGAGGCCAGCTTCCAGCTCCTTGCAGGACTTATCTCCTTAATAAGAAGACCATTGGCTGTGCATGTGTTGTCCTGACTGGAAAACTGCTGCCACCCAGAAGAAAAGGAAGCTTTACATTTTCATTGAGTCTGGTGTCCATCTTTACAACACTGTAAACCAAAACTATAGGAGATAAACATGCATTTAAAGCACAGTGAACTGCTCGATTTCACGTGACGTAGATGTATAGAAATGTACTGAACATCCTCAGCTATTAGCACGTCCATGTGAAGTGCCTGACACAGCTTGCATTCAGTGTGAATTACAGCTACCAAAGAGTAAAATTTCTCACCTCTTCTAGAGATGGAGGGGGGAGGTTTTCAAAGCCACAAATAGAAAATCTGAAATCAGTGGGAATTAGATCCTAAAGCTTCCATCTGTGCCATTGCATATATTTGCTATCCATATGCCACCTACACAGTACTGAAGGGACACTGCAGGTATCTATGTGCTGGCAGCTGAGACTCAATTACCCTGTGAGATGTACACGCTGCACTCATCTATCAGCTTCTTTCTTCCTCTCACTGACCAAAACATAATAGACTTAACTGAGCATAATAGACCTTCATTAAGCAATTGCCAGCCACTGTTGTTCTTACTTCTCCTAGTGCCAGTTCACTGTAATAGCATTACCTAGAGTAAGACTGAGTTACTCAGAACCAAGAAAATAAAGCTAGTCGTTGTTTAAAAGATTTCAAGTAACCATTACTGTTGCTGCTGTTAAAGGACAATTTGGGTTTGGTTTGTTTTTTTTTCAGATATAAAGAGTTCAGGGAATCCTTTCACTGCTGCAAGCTTCCCTGGGAAGTAGAAAAGGAGCATGGAGCAGTTGCACTACCTGTATTGCCAGAAGACCACAGGGCAAAGGACAAGTCTCCGTGTACATTTATTAAAAGATGTCAACGTTATCATAGTGGTGTAGACCCTTGGCCAAGGTAGGCTACAGGAATACTTCTCGCAATCAAAATAAAGGTTTAAGTGACGGGTTTTTAACAATAGCAACATACAGCTAACAGGTTAGACAGCAATGTAGACTGAGACATGCAAACACCTGCATTCCAAAAATGGGCAATTTAAGCTTCTACCCTTTTCACATTACAGAATCACAGAATCTTCTAGGTTGGAAGGGACCTTAAAGTTCATCTTGTCCAACCATCAACCTAATTCTGACAAAAATAAACACCCACACAACAACAAAAAGCAACACTATCACTAAACCATATCTCCCAGCACCACATCAACCCGTCTTTTGAACACCTCCAGGGGTGGTGCCTCAACCACCTCCCTGGGCAGCCCATTCCAATGTCTGATAACCCTTTCGGTGAAAAAATTTTTCCTAATATCCAGCCTGAACCTCCCCTGGCGCAACTTGAGGCCATTTCCTCTAGTCCTGTCACCTGTGACTTGCCCTAAATATTAATGTGGAAATATATCAGTACCCACAAACCTCTGAAAAGTGGTTTCACCGAAACACTTAAAGTTCCAAATGACGATATTTTTTTTTCCCATCATTTGATAATTATTTACTGTTGGCTGTTGTCCCAAACACCCTTCCTGACCTTAAAAATGTCACTACTGGCCTTAACTTACACTGATGCTCAGCATCCACAAATCCCATAGGCATAAACATGAAAAGTCAGTGCTCAGTTTTTTCAGAAGAGATGTGTCTAGACATCAGCTGAGGGGAAGAGCTCTGGCATATGTTAAGTCGGGGCTCCTTCTTCTAGCCTCTTACCTCAACAAATTTATTCTTTAGAATATATTGGGGTTGCTGCCATTTCCATTGAAATCAGTTCCAAAATTTCTTGTTCATCATGATGTCATAAGTCAAAACTAAAGAAAAACAAAAGATGATATCAGAGAAGTTCAAGGACAGCATTCAGCCCTGCAGGCTTCCCTGGATAACAGGAATGGAAGATGTAGACTAGGCTTCTGCATGGCTGTTCAAGGGTTAAAACATGACTCAGAGACTGGAAAGTGGCCTTTCTGTCCTTGCTCTGCTCTGCATTATCTAGCCTCTCTGTAAAATGATCACAGAATCATAGAGTATCTCAAGTTGGAAGGGACCTATAAGGATCATTGAGTCCAACTCCCTGCTTCTCGCAGGACTACCTAAAATTACACAATATGCCTAAGAGCAGCATCTACAAGTTTTGATATTAAGGCTTATCTGAGAAATCAAGACAAAAACATAACAACTGATTAGGATTTTTATAAGCAAATAGAGCATAAACTGTCTAGATCTATGCTTTCTCTTTGCACAGAGGCCTTCCCCCCAAGCAGTACCACGATGTCACCCAGCTGAAAAAAAGTGATACACGTATCAATGATGAACTGTAAGTTTAAACTGCGCATTAACCAGACTGTGAATTTAGTGACTATAACAGCAAACTGAATATTCATTCCAATCCGGTGATAGTATGCACATATGAAGTGCAGATATGATATGAAATCTGAAGGGCTGTGTCCTGTAAAAAGGGATTTGCTAGTAACAAAAGAGAGCAAACACAGTTGGGAAGAAAATTCAGAATATGGCATTGTACCACCTCCACAAGGGTCTCTGAATTTGCTTTACAGGTTGTCCATTTTTATCAATTTGTAATACCCGAAAATATTATCCTTTCTACTAGTTAGAATCCAGATTAAACTGTAGTAACTGAAGTAACCATGTCATTGTGGATTTTAGTCTGTTTTTCTGGTGTGGATATATATATGTAGATGTATTTTTGGAGGAGGCTTGGCAAGCGTTATTTTTCTCACTGCTGCTGTTCAAGAGATATCAGAGTCAGTGAATTTGGATGCTGCTGGAGTTCTGCAATCTAACATTTTCCCACTTGATGGCAACAGCAAAACGTTTAAACTTGATCAAACTACAGAGATTTTAGATTAAGGTAATTTAAAGCGTAAATGTAAATTCTTCAAAAGCAGAAAATGAACAAGTTACACCTCTCATATTAGCATTGATTACTAGAGCATATTAGAAACCTGAGAATAATTCTGTGATGATTTCTCAGTTATCTTTATAGGGCTGTGAGGTGCACTGTTTGACCCCACCACTCTCCTTTAGCCTCCCTGCACGGGAAGCACCTGCTCCCTATTCTGTGTAAATCCAGCCACTCTAGAAAAGCAGGACAGCTAATTGTAAACAGGCCACCAAAGCTACACAAGGAAACCTTCAACTCTGTTCTTTGCAATCCACTGCTTTTTGCAGGCTTCTCTCTTTATTATCTCATTTGAGCACACAGCACAAGCAGAAGCGAGTGTGGTTACCTACAAGAGTGCGCAAGCCAAAATTAATTTTTACTGGGACAGCATGTGGTCTTTGACCAGCAATGTACATTAGAGGCATTGGCTGTGCTGCTTCTGCGGAATTTGATTACAAGCTACAAGGAAGTAACAAGTTTCCCTCCAAGTTTCTTCTCTAAGTTTCCTAAGCACCAAGTGACAAGAACTGGCCCGCACACTTTTGTAAGATAATGGAGCACTTTTAAAGTTGTTTTAAAACCAACATCCATGCAAAGTGACACTCTCATGTCACACAGTCACGCTGGGTGGTTCTGTTTTCTTACCTAACCCATCCTCAAGAAAACTCCATTGACTGCAGCGGAATGATGCTGAGCAACAATTTGGCCCACTGTGACTTGCTAGTCAAATACGTGTCCTGTTATGTGATGTTTATATTGGTGTCCCCAAAACAGCAGAAACACAGGCAAATTGTAGAGTAAAATTAAAAACTGTGGTTCACATGGGTTAGGAGGCCTGCTGCGTTTTCAGTAATTCCTAGGCTGGCCAACCTCAACTGCTTCTTGGTTAAGGAGGTTCTGGGACCCATTCACTTCACAGCAAGAGTGTTCTTCATGCCAGTTGCTCACCAGACTGGATCATCCATGTACACAGACTGAAGTAGAGCTCAAAATACCTTTCTGGGGATTTGCTTCCTTAAGAGGAAGCAACCAAGGACTGCTGTGACTCTATGCCCTTGTGCTAGCTGTATAAAGAGGAAGGAGGTTTGACACAGGAGCAGATCAAACTCTGCCCCCACACATACTGAAAAGTACACAGCCTTGGACTCTGAGTATTTGATCAACAGGACATTGATCTATTTCTCCATTATTTTGCACTCACATCTTCACCTGAAACATTCCAGGTCTCTCAAAATATTTTATGGTCTATGCTTTGTCTTAGCTTGAGCATTTTCTTATCCTATAAAGTTGTATTTTCTCGGTCTTTGAAAGACTTTTAAATTGAAGGAAATAATATATCCTTCAAAACAAAAAGTGAAACACACACACACACAAAAACGTCCACGTTTACAGTCCAAGGTCTTTCAGAGCAAATACTCTTCCTGCTGTCAAGGACTATTACACGGTGACAGCCAAATGGAACCTTTCGTGAAAAATACCCTCCGAGTGGTGCTCTGCAGGTCTACCTGGGAGCTATTAACACTCAGTTTATTTACCTTATAGCCTGTGAGGGCTCCTTTGAGCCATTACTGTCTTTTGTGGGAAATGAATTACCAGCCATTTGCAATAACTCTGTACGCTTTCACGGGACAACTATGCCTTTGCCTTAAGTATGCACACTACGTATCCTTGTGCAGTTCTGCCCTAGAATGAATCACTGGGTTTGTGCAGATGTGCTTTTGTAAGTGCATTAGCAATGGGCCACACACGTATGCCCTCCCAGCCAAATGTACTGGAGAAAAATAGTCGCCTCCACCCATCTAAATGTGTAATGAGTCCTCAAGTTCACATCAAACAAGACTGCAAAATCCTGAAAGGCCTTGAAAAACACCCTTCAGCCATTGCTGAGAAGCCTAGTTACACACACGCACGCTCTACCTCAGGCTACAGCATTTGCAGCTGTCCTTCCAAAGACAAGTCACACCAATAAGGTTTTTGGCGGGTTCAGTGACAGCACAGAATGAATGAAAACTGGCTTTTTTTCCACGTGGGGTTTAATCTGCTTTCATTGTTTATCATGCCACACAGTGCTCCCGTTCATCTGGCTGTCCACCAGCTCCCCGACCCCTGGTGGGTCCCTGACCTGCAGCTCCTTGACCAAGCAGATTTTAAGGTTAGGCAGATAAGCGATTGCCTCCCGTTGAAAGAACAGAGGGCTGCAGGGAAAGTCAATTTACACATGTGAAACATTTTATTCTTCTGTCATAATTTCCTTCCTGCTAAAACTGGCAAGAGTGATACATCTTATTCTCTTAATAATTTACTGAGTACATGGGAAATTAACAGGAAAGAGCAGCAAAAAGTTTTCTGGCCTGATATAGAAAAGAAGCTGAAGGTCATGAGGCTCCTCACACTGCATCACTCTCAGGCCAACACCACACTTGGGAGAAGAAATAGCTCTTCAGAGGCTCCAGCCATATGTCAGAGAGCAGAAAAATAGTGGGAAGCGGGAGCTCATCACGAAGGTCACACAGGTTCCAATGTGTCTTTTATTACCATTACTGAACAAGTGTGTCCCTGCACCCCGTGGTCGGCACCACATCAAGAGGGGAGCCGCAGAACTACTGCAGGCAAAGCCAGTGTTTCCATGAGGATTCTTTCTCTCACATGAAACTATTTTTAACAAGAAGTGTTTGCTGAGTGCCCACAGTACACTCATTGCTCGGGAAATGGGATGGTGTCCATCTGAACCACTGCCTGGATTTGTTCTGGGGCTTTCCAAACTGGGAGCATCAGTCCCTCCAGCTTAAGACTGACTTCTTTTCAAGAAACTGATCGACTCCGCATCCTCTGTGGACTGAACATTAAAGGGGCAGATAACATAATACTTAGCAACTGCTTCTTTTGTGATATTGGCAGACTCCAGCAAGAACTCCAGTGAAAGCTCAGTGCCAAATTTGGAAAAGCTGCCACTCCTTTCTTCCTTTCCAGCTAGAGCTCTCCTTTTCTATAGATTCTGGGTGACTTCAGGCTTACTCAGTTTGAGTTTCAAAAATATAAGGAACACTCTAAACATCTTTGAGCTTTGCTGGCTGTTACAACCTGAGCTCACAAAGCTTTTCTAAATCATAGTAGAGACATGAAAATGCATATTCAACCTTATTTTGTTGCATCCTTAAGTTTAGATGTTATAATGAAAAGTGGTCTTCAGACACCACTTAAGTAGTTCTGCCATACCAGAGCACAAAGCAGACTGATTGTCCTTATTTTTGCATATTTGTATCAGGAATATGTCCAATGAATGCAATGAAGAATGTAACAATCCACATTGTAACACAATGGAATACAATGGAAATGGAAACTGAGAATACTTCTTAGTGTTTCTTTTCAATTCACATTGTGTTACAATAGTACTGTATTATATCTTACAATTGTAATATTGTAACACAGTGTGAAATGAAAAGAAACACTTAAGAAGTGTTTTCCTTCATGTCTACAGCACCAGTAGACATACAGCACCAGTTCTAACTGTAGAAATGGAAAAATCAATTAGAACTATCTGTGGAACAAACTTTTAAAGATTGGTGTTCTTTAAGTATGTTTATTTCTGTAAAAACTTTCGTTTTCAAGACAGACACAAAGTTTGAATCAGAGTCCCAGGTCATTATAAATGTAACAATATACAGATGGTTGTCAGAATCCAACACTTTGATCAATTCCTGTTATCTTTGTAGCATCATACATTAAAAGTAGGGGTTTTGTTCAACTCAGCTGAGGCATGAATTACGCCGGCACTGTAATTTGTGAAATATCACACCTCATGTTGAATGCACTGAGTCCCATGGCACAGTACAGATTTCACAACGAAATGCATGACTTCTGCATCTTCTATTAGAACATGTGAGCAAAATTGATCTGGCACTTGAAGTTTATCTCCAAAACACTCATGCCAGTATGGAAAGAAATAAGCACAGTACTTATTCTTTGAGCAAGAGGGCATCCTTCCTCTTTGTAACTGTGCAACACCTATTTTTACGGAGTCTAATTCAATGATGGAGTGGCCAAGTTGCAGCTCTTGAATCACAGGTGACTTTAGAGAGCCTGGCTGCAGCTCCTGTGCCACGGCTGGTTCATTAACCGGGCTACCGAGTAACCCCCAGCGGTGGGAGGCAGAGCGTTCCCAGAGGAACTGCTAAGGCTGAAAGGATGACATCCACGTGGGACCCACTAAGATCCCACACGGCTCTGTCCTCAAACTGAGCAATAGGAGGAGCCCTGAGAAGTTACCACTATCATCTCCTGTATGGGAATGAATCTGGGACATCCCTCTCCTCACTGAAAAAAACAAGGGGTTTTGGCAATATGAAGATTTTGGTATACGGCTTGTAAAAACGAGAAACTTTGTGTGATCACGGTAAAAACAATAAAGCTTAAAAAAAGACTATCAGGAGACAGCCTCTCCCACCCATATACGGTAAAGACCCTTTTAAGCAAGACCTGGTAATTAAGGCTTCCTCATGAAATACGTGAGATTTTGGAGCTCCAGGTGAACCACTTAGATTAGTCCACTAATACTGTCTTTCAGTCATTTTTTTTTCTTTTTTTTTTTATCATACCACAAAGAGCCATTAAGCAAATTAATTAATTTTTTAATCTTTGACATTTTTCTGACTTGATACAGTTGTCAAGAGACTCCTAGCTCGCCTCAGTGATGAAATTTTTGCCCTTTAAACTTAGTGCTTTCTTTTGATTACGTTTTTTAAAATTTATTTGAAGCATAAAATAAGACTCCATGGTAAAATACGAATAATTTATCACCATGGAATGAATAAGTATTTTCTCTGCAAGTAGGAATGGGATATGTTTTCTATTTGGCATTACTGATAAAATGATTTATTTTTACTAATAGCACATACCATTGTTAATTAATATAGAGCTTATTACACAAAAGTGTAAGAGGATAGATCTTTCCCTCACTTCTTTTAAAAAGACATTCTGCACATCATTTATTACCAGTGCCTTTTCAGCCTTTGGCACCTGGCAACACAAAACATTCCTCATGGAATGAGTGGCATCAGTAAGAATATTGTCTGCGCTGCTTACACATTGATTTGTCCTTAATGTATATAGATTGCACTGATGTAGATAAAATGTGGGAGGTGCAAATGAACATGGGTGACTTCAGGTAACTTATTTATTATTTTTCTTCCCTAACACAGGCTTCATAAACCATCAAACAGTTTGGCTAAGTAAGTACATTTCTCCTATATTATATTTTACCTTTCCTTTATGAAATAAAAAGTCATAATTGCACAGTGCAGGCTCCTCAGTAATAAGTAGCAGCAACTCAAACAGGCAAAAAACTCTCAAATGAAGCATGTCGTGTTAGGTTTATCAGGTTACCAGTGTTGGCCCAGCACACCCACACTCCTAACAAATGCTCATCTTGCCAACTTGCCTATGGGCTAATTGGGTTTTCTCAGCTGTGTTGTTCAGGGCCTCTTTACCTAATGTGAATTAAAGTGTTTTGGAGCATCTACCAAGCACAACTAAGGGAACTAAAGTATGCATAAAGCAGATTTATGAGAGAGAAGCCTCAGAAAGCCCAGCCTGGTAAGACATCTTGTTACGTCATGATGCACAGCCTCAGGAATGCAATGAATCTGGCTCCTGTTTAAGGTTGTGACTTTGCTCTATAAAGCAACTGGGAAAAGGCATTTGCTCTCAGTAAGCCGCTGCATGCAGCTGTGGTAAAGTTTAGCAGAATCCAAACAGGATGCTAGTCTCTCTTACTGGAGTAAATCGCTGCTTTCATTTTCCTCAGAAGATTTCAGGAGTCCCCTGATTTCCATAAGTTTTTTAATTATTCTATGATCAAAAACCGAAAGCCAAAAAGAACAGCCACAGGAACATGGGCAGTCCATGAAATCCCAGTTCTAAGTAAAACTCTCCAGTTTAGCTTTATCCTCCTTCCTCCCAGAAATAAATGTCCTCTTAGAGGCTAATTTTGAATTCACCAGCACAAACTCAGTTACTATTAATCGCAGCTGTGCAAAAATCAGAAGTCCACATTTTCCTTCCATTAAGTCCCATAAAAGTAAACGTGAATTGGTACATCTGACTATGTACAAAAGGTGCAAGGGAATCATCACCGTGAATTCTTTGCAGGCTGCAAGCAAGAGGGAATTAGAGAACTAAGATACCTCCTTTCTGATTCTCACATCTCTCCCAGTTCTTGCAGTGTTATATTTAATGCTAAAACTCTGTGAAATGCAAAATAATGAAATTTTCTCCTTTCTATCCTTCTTCCTGCCAACTCAAACCAACCCAAGACCACTGTGCCTGCCATTTCCCATCTGTCATCCCTACCAGACACACATCTCTAGGTACGCCATGTTCCCAAACTTCAGATCACCTGAGGATCGAGACACTGGGACTGATGCAAGCAGTCATCAGCCTTTTCACCCCAATATCCCCACCAAGGCTTTTGATGTGGTTGTTCTGGGAAAGACCAGAGGTAATACAGTACTCTGCTGGTTTACTATTTATTATTGAAACTTACTTAGAAACACTACTGAAGTCACACTCTTTTCTACTGAAGCTTAACAGAGCCAGAATCTGAATATATCAGTGGTCAAGCTAAGCATTTTGGCTTAAATTAGAGCTCTATGTGCTGATAGTTGCAGTCTCCATGAAGGATACCTCAGCACTAAGAATGACGAATAAAGCCAACTCACATGAACACCTTGAAGCCTCAGAAGCCAACAGAGCTATTAACATAGCTGCTAATCCCCACAAAAGCAAGGTGGATCATTTACTGTATCCGATATCTTCTGTCAGACAAATAATTCTTCACAGTCCAATAGAGTGGAGGAGAAAGGAAAAAAAAGGCATCAGTGAGATCAAAAACTAGCAATTTGGGGGCCAAAGTAATGCCTGCCATAGCTTTGCTGAGAACAACAGAGGGACCCCTGAAATGGGAGCTGAATGACTTACACAGATGATAGAACAAGGTCCATAGAGAAAAAGAACTCTTCTTATCCCTTACGAAGAATGAGATGAAGCCCTAGAGGTTCATTATTTAAGGAACACCATCTAAGCTATCATGAGGTGTTTGGTTTTAACCCCAGCAGCATTTTACCCTGAGAGTGGCTTACATAATATATTGGAGGGAAAGGGCATGAAGTTTTTGTTCTTTTTCTGCTTTTTTTCCTGGAGGCATTCTATTACACTGGGATTTTGACAGGTACTTTGTTTTGGAAGACTTTAAAGACCACCTGCACGAACTCATGAGGAGTCCTTGGCAGCTGCTGACCACACAGGGTGATGGGGAATTTGGGACAGTAAAAAGCCAGCACGTCTGTGTACCATGGCAGTGCTTGCTGGGAAGGGTTTGGAAATAACTGTGTGAAACAGAAGAAGCATACACTGGCAAGGATAAGAAGCTTTTCAGCAAGTAAAAGCTGATAATGTTACGTAGGAGGTCAATTTGCATTAATTAGCTGCCATTCTCAGTCATCAGCACAGTGCTGTACAGTTATGTATATAATTGGGTACACGAGCCATTTTTAGTGGAGTATTTGTCCATCCAAACTAAAAATCTTTCCAAAGAATATGTAGTGCTAGGAGTAGTCATTTTTAGTCAGTTTTCATTGATCATTGGTCAATTTAAGAAACGCTAATCATTTGTGGAGGTGGGCTTACAAAGCCTATTTTTGCACAACAGGAGGTCCATCAGAGGCCAAGACCTATTTCCAGCAAAGCTTAGCAGGTTCAGAATTAGTAGCTAAGGCAGCAGCTACCATTGGCACTCAGAAAGTACTTGAACTTCATTTGCTGTTCCCTCTATATGGTTTGACTTCCTTGGAGTCCAGGTCACTCCAGTTTCCAGTGACTGAAGGAGAAATCTCTGGTCAAGTATAGATAACCCAGACCACATTCTGGTGACTTTTATGACTAGAAGGTTGTATTTAAAAGCTTTATGCCCTTTATACATCTCACCTTTGCAAAACTCAGAGTAGCTATTATGTAGTAAATGTTACATCATTGTGAGGTAAATAAGGAAACTGAGGCTGGAGAGAAAAAGCAGTGATAGAACCAGGGTTGGAAATCAAGCTCTTCCAAGCATGCACTACAGTTTCATTTGTAAAAGACATCTAGTAGCACTCAGTTATTTCTCTGATGGTGACACTATGAGTACAGAGCCAGCTTCACAATTCACCAAGCTTTACTGTTTGTTGTTGCTGTTTGTAAAAATCATACACAGAAAATGCAGTAAGAATCTTCCCTGCTGGTGTGTGAATGAATTCAGAGCTCCTGCAATTGGCCATGGGCAGGTGCCCTTCTGCAGAGACAGCTTTATCTGGTGTAAGATCCAGCCCTCGGCTCCTTGTCACCACCTCTCTGCCTGAGACAACTAGCCTTGCAAGTCTGGTCGTGCAGATAATCACATTGAGTGCTTCCAAAAAGACAGCTGGGTTAATTTATGCCAGTTTAATGAATGATCTGATCTAACCCTGCTGATTTTGTGCCAAAAGAGTAAAGATAAGTTCTGTCTGCAGATCCATGAGGTCAGTCTCCCAAGAAACAGCTCACAGAAAGAACCTCTTCCACCAGCACAGCTGACTTTATAGTGAGCGTACATCTACAGCTTAAAATGCTAATCCATCTGTCATTCTGATCAATGATGTTCCATTAGAACATGTTAAATATTTCCCCTATAGGTAATCCGTATAGGCATGAAGTTGTCAGTATACCCTCTGACTCCCAGAAGAAGGCTGTGCACTGGCCAGGACAGCACACATACTTCCAAGTATGTAGTTCAGACAGAAAAGAGCAAGATTTTGTTTTGTTTTGTTTTGTTTTGTTTTGTTTTGTTTTGTTTTGTTTTAGTTAAACTTCTCTGTATCTCTTTCATGGGAGACATTTTTACATAGAGAGCTCCTGTACTGTTCTAAACACTTGAAGGCCATGAATTAGGTGTCACGCATACAAGGAGTGAAAAGCTTTAGAGACAGTTTTCAGCCACTTCAGCAATATATAAACAAGATGAGAAGCTGTCCTGTGACTGAAGTCCTTTAAGTAGTAACTAGCTCTCACAGGATGTAGTCAAGTAGCTCTGCAGATAAGAAGAACAAGAAGAAGTAAAAATAGCTGCTGACCATATATTTTGGGGAGCAGAAAGGGAGGCTTCATTCAGAAGCCCAGATTACACTCTGCAGTCCTTCAAAGAAATGGGTTTGGGCAGCAGTAGATCTTTGGTCCTCCTCTCTGCAAGTCCTGCCAACACACTGACAGGCTGGTATCGCTATTTCCATGTCTTCAAGAAAATACATGTCCTCCTTGTGGACAGTCTTTGACTTCAATCTTGCCTTCCCCGGTGTAACAATGGGGACTGGGCTGGTCCATAAAACAGTGAATTTGTTCATGAATCATCATGTTTCTACTCTTCTTCAGCTTGGCTAAACATTAGTTCTCTTTCCAAAGGGATGTAGCCCGAAGTTTGATGACAGATAAAAGTCATGAATAATGTAGGAAAAAATAGCAGTGAACAAAGAAAGATACATCCTTTGCAGACACACAGTCTTAGGCATGTGGCAAGGGAAACAATAAGCAATTGTTTATTGCTTATTAATGGATAATGGATAATTAATTGCTTATTAATGGACTGTAAAACAGTCCATTTTAAGGCACTCTATAATCGTAACTAAAAAGAAAGCTTATATAATAGGTAATGTTCTGCCTAGGCACGACTACCATGGAGAACTTGATTCGAAGTTATTTGAATTGAGTTCAGCTGAATTTATGTACCTGTTGTATCTTCTACTTGAGTAGTAATACTGTACTGAAGACATTTTTCCACCACATTTCTATTTTATTAGCATTTACTAAAGATATAATTGGGGGAGGGGAGGGCAACATGACACATGTTATTTCAAAGCTTTAAAATAGTCTTTTCCATCCAGCACACACATGGCTTATACCTTACTTATTTCCTCTTATCCTTCAGCTTCCTAAGATTGCTGAAGAAAAGGGTCAAATATACTATCCGAATCCACCAAAAACAGTGGCCCCTAACTCCACTTTTGAAGGGCTAGAACATAATCTCTCTCGAAGAACCACCAATATGCTACGGAACACTGAAAGGACTCTGGGGATCACAACATATAATCGGGAGTTCACAGGTAAGCGTTTTTTGTTAATTTACTTGGGATAGCAATGAAAGACGAGAAAGTGTTAGCCCCTAAATTTCTTAAAGAAAAAAAAAAATTGTCATTAGTAGCAAAGGCCACACAACTGAAAATTATCTGAGGTTTTTCAAGGGGACTGTGCATTAATTCTGATTTTCCTAAGCAATAAAAATGTGTGACAATAAAATCTGTCTCCGTTAAGGAAGAGGTCCTATGAATCCCCTTATCCTGGATAACCATTACCTGAAAGTCATTGGCAGATTAACTGGAGAACTAGGTGAAGATGTGGAACTAGTAAGTATTGCATTTACTAAGAACTGATAATACTTAAGTACAGAGCAAGGCTCGCTCTAACACAGGGGCAAAAGTTCAGTGTACTAAATCAGTCCTGACACAACTGGCTGACAGAACTTCTGTAATGGATTAATCACTTGTTCAGGGTTTGCAGAGGGGAAAGTTGTTGGGATTATCTGCTTATTTTTTATCTTATCATTTAAAGTTGCCACCAACACATGACAGCAATTGGAACGACCTTTTGCCTTGAGAAGTATGAGTAACAGTCTCCATAAAATGAGTTGGCAGCTCTCATGTGAATGGTGCAGCACTGCAGAGACCAAAACATTAGCTAGATATTCAGCTCATGTTAATCAGGACAACTCCACTGAACTCATTAACTTACTGTCTTTATTGCACATTGTATTATTTGATAAGTCACCCATTACCATTGCAGGCTATTCCCTCCTTACTGACTATACCAGTTGAAGTTTGGCAGGGTTTCTGTGATTGTTCTTTCTCCATTTCTGTGAGTGCTTTGCCTTTCTTCCATAAGGGTGTATCAGTAACATTATCAGATTCTATTTTAATGCAAAGATTTACTTTAAAGAATGTCTAAAACTATATTGGAAAACTCCATGTTTACTGTCCTCAACAATTTTTATATTCTGTACAAAAGTGAAAAGATACTATTTGTATTAAATGCTACTCATGCAAACAAAGCATAACATGGTATATAAGCATAGTAAATCAAGTTGAGCTGCTTTTTGCTAATGCATCATTACCTGTAATGGTTTAAGCCGTTCGGTGAAACCTGCACATTGTCATGCAGAATACATACACACCTCTAATTTATTCTGACTAAGCAACTCTGCAGGTAAAACAGAAGGAATGGATTCCTGCTCACCCTTCCACAGCCCTGCTGGCTTCGCAGCACTATGCTTTCAAACTGCACAGACATACAAAAAGCAGGGTAACTAAGTAAGATGATGTCATTTTCTTATAGTCCCAAAATGGCCCTGGATAAAAAGTCCCCAAATTGTTCTGCTTTTTTAATACTGGATTAAAAAAAATCCAAGTAAGGAAATCCCTTTTGAAATAGCATTTACAATTTTCTGATAATTGAATGCCTGTATCTGAAAGGGAAAAGCTGTTTAGCTATTTCTCTAGTGTGATGAAGAAACAATGTCTCACTTTATGATGATTAACACCTTAAAGAACAGTTTCAACAGCTGGTCTCTGGAAATGGAAATCCAAACTAGCAGTTTACATTAATTCAAAACTGAGCCGTTTTGTTGCCCTCTAGCTTCCAAAATGTGATTGGCAGAGACCTACCCTGGGCCATGCTGATTTATCTGAACAACATTATTCCATTTAAAACATATATACATTAAACAGCAAACACTCAGATTGTTCAGCACAGTAACTGCTGAAGTCCATTCTTTGGCTATAGGACTCAAACGTAGTTTATATTTAAACAATCCCTATACAATGCAGCTTTAACCCCGCACCGGTGCCTGAAGCCTCAACAGTATAAATCATTACAGGGCAATAGGATTCGAGCAGTGGGTGAGAGCGCTAAAAAGCCATGTGCCGGTGAGCATCCTCAGTCCCACTTGCAACAGCTCCTAAAAGAATTTAAAAACACACTAATGCAAGCCGCCATTTACACTATCATATTGCTTATGAGACCACAGATGCTTATAGAAGAAAGGAGAATAGAGTACATCTATACCCATTTATATCTTATGCATTGGGGTGGAGCAGAATATTTTCTTTTCCAAAGCATAAAGACCGACTCCAAGCTCCCTAAGTGGCAAGGCAGTAACGAATGTCCGGGCTGCTTCCCTTTGCTTGGGAGACCCCTAACTGAGCCATTTTACTAGTCTCAGACAATGCTCTGCTAAAATAAGCAAGCCCTGCTAAAATAAGAGACTTAGATGACAGTGTAAATCTTCCTCCTTCCTCCATACAGAGAGAAACATTTCTGCCTAGTCTCTCACAAGTGAGACCTCTTGAAGGGCGCACTGCACGCTTACTTCAAGGTCGACGTCCCCGTCAATCAATCCTGCAAGAAGAACACTCCTCCTGTGTTCAGATGCCTCTGCCTTCAGGCAGAGTTCCTACTGTTGTAGCCAGCCACTCGGACACAACGCTGAGTCAAATAAATACAGCTGCCAGTCTCGGCCAGCAGCCGGGCTTACCGCTGGATGTAAAGATTGAGGAAAGCAGAATGTTGTTGCACAAGGTTCAGCATCAAGAAACATGTCGGTCTGCACGCAGACCAGAGGATGGGCCAAGAGAGACAGCACTGCCTGAATGGATCCCTAGCTGTGAAGTTCCTCGGTGCCAGATAGGCCTGCTGGAGCGGCAGCGTTCCTTCTCTAAGACAGCAGCACAAAAACGTTTTCATACCATAAGAGGAGAGACAAAAGACCTCAGAGATAACAATACCAAGGGAATGAGACACAAATTCTATGGTTTCAATGCTTTTTATTTCTTTAACTGACACAATCCTTTAAAAATAGAGTAACAAATAAAAAGTACCTTAATACAAACTGTCTTTCCCTTCCTCAATAAATTCAAACAGTAAAGAGAAGACCAGCGAGGGTAGCCTAGGACATGTGCAGCCTATTTCAGAAGAGAAGACTAGAAGAGCTTGTCTTTGTCTACTTGTGAAAACATGACTTCTCGAGAAACACATTAGTGGGTTAAACACTGGTTAGTGAAAGAGCTGGTTCATTAAAGGCCCAATGGATTCACAAATGAGTGTTACAGTCTGATAAGGAATAAACTCAAGCTGGCCATCACAAGATGATTTTTAATGGTCACAGAAGGAAGGCTCAGGATTAGAATCATAGAATTGTCTAGGTTAGAAGGGACCTTTAAGATCATCGAGTCCGACCATCAACCTAATACAGACAAAACTGTCACTAAACCATGCGCTAAGCACCATGTCTACCCATCTTTTAAACACCTCCAGGGATGGAGATTCCACCACCTCTTTAAGCAGCCTGTTCCAGTGTTTGATAACCCTTTCAGTGTAGAAATTTTTCCTAATATCCAATCTAAACCTCTCCTGGTGCAACTTAAGGTCATTTCCTTTTGTCCTATCACTTGTAACTTGAGAGATGATTAGCTCTTCAATAGATGAGGAGAGGATCAGAACACAGGCTGCTTTAGAATGGACCTGGACAGTTCATGGTAGGAGCTACGGTACGGTTGTCAGCAACAGCTGGGAATTATAGTTGGTGACCCAATAAGGCCCTTTGCAAGCTCTCGCAGGCATCAAGCTTTCAGGTCAAAAGGACCCTCCTCTACTCTGCAGGGAGTCAAATTCCAATAACGTCAGCACTACCATGCACACACAGGGACAAACACGAGGCTCGTGAGCTGTGGAGTCTCTTTGTCTGTGCACAGCGTATTCCCAAAGCCTCCATGCTCTGAGGTTACCCATGGCCTCTCCAAGCCTACATTCCTATGTCAGACCTACCGTGGCTTGCATTTCAGACTCTTCTCTCTCCTTTTTCACCCATTGTCTAAGACAGAAATGTTTAAAAGAACAGGAAAGGCCACAGAGACTGTATTTAAACTGCAGTGAAGACTGGTAGAGGGAGAGTAGGACTTAGCATTCCCTGCAGGGTCTTGAAGAAGCTTTAGATTGAAGCAGGTAAACTGCAGAAAACATGTAATCTGTTATTAGAAGTTAGCCCTAGATGGCTGCAAGTGATCAATACAGCAGCTAAGGATTAACAGAAGGCATTAACTTGCTGGTTATAAAAATAGTTAAGAGCGAGAGATACGGACAGAACAGCTCTGCTGCTGTGTTGTGCTTACTGAGCTGTTTAGGATTCCTCAAAAGTGTGAACAAAACCCAACCAAACCAAAAAGTCCCCAAATTGAATATATTTAAACATCTTAAATAATTTTAAAGCCTTTTGAAGATAAGAAAGCAGCAAAGGAAACTTTAGTGGAAAGCTATCTCATGGATTAGTAACTGGCTTTGCAAAAAGAATGCAAAGAATAAGCTTAAATTTTCTGTGTGCTAACAGATTAATATTGCTGCTGCCCAGAATTCAGGAACATAGCTAATATTGGTTCAATAAATATCTTAAGGAGCTGCAGCTAAGTGAGGATTAGAGAAGCAAAAACAGCACATGGGCATTTACAGGGGTTTTTTTAACTGCTTAATTAAATGAGGGATTATTCAGTTGTTTCCCAGAGAGGACCTGAAGAGGGAGCAAAATGCCATTGTATTTTTCACTGAGAGTTTTTTCACTGAAGTCTTCTAAACTGCCACATTAAGAGGTCAGATATATTCCCCTCTGTCGTCAAGCAAATCACCTGAGTTCAGGAGACTGCCAGGATCATACACTGAATATACAGCTGAAACAGAACCATGCTTCCAGCTAGTCATTATCCACTAGACTTCCCTTTACAGGAAGAGATACTAGCAAATAATCCTGGTAGAAACATAAATTCCTGATGACTTTATTCATGTGTGAGATCTTGTGGAGGACAGTCAGGACACAGTGCCCCAGCAGTGCACTATTTTCTGTGCAAGTATTCAGAGTACAAAGGGCTCAGTGGCTACCAAGAGGATATAAGAAAAACGATGTGCAGGAGTCAGAGAGCTTACTTTCCATTCTATTCCAACTTTACACATCTCAGAAACAATTAGACTTTTGCTTCTTAAAACAGAGATTATTAATGCATTTATTAGGACACAAGAAGAGTCCAGGAGAGTATCTAGATAACTTAGCACAAAAGTAACTGGGCAGCATAATAACAGATGAAATTTAAAAATGAAGTATAAAGAAACATGCTGCAAAGAACTGTTGAAAACTCAGCCAAAAATGGGTTTTAAAATAGTTTTTACCTCCTGGATTTCAAAAAAAGTGCAGACTCCTGCCTTTTGCTCTGCCTCTTGCACCATTCAGGAGAGATTAATCTTAAACTGCAGAGAAGACAGAATATTATGTTATTTCAGAACCCTTGTGTATCTTGCCTTTAGTTTTGTTCAGCACATTTTGTAAGTAATAAAAAGCAAAAAAAAACCACTCTTGAAAAGAGCAACAATTACTAAAATCAGGGGATTAGTTACACCCCAAGAAAGATATGTTAAAACTGAACTTGCTATTTCTGGGGAAAAAAAAAAAACAAACAAACCAAAACTAAACTAAAAAGAAAAGCAATCACACAAACAAACACCTCCCCCCCCAAAAAAAACAACCAACCAAAAAAACCCCAAAACCAGAAGCTATAAACTACAACTTAGCAATGAGTACCTAACATATGTACTACAGAAACGTTTCATCAGTCATTTGTATCTATCAAGCCCCTAAACAAAAAAGCTCTGGGACTTTGTTTAGTCAAATTCATCAGACAAAAGAAACTTAGAAAGTACACTCTAATTTATTTGTGTAGTTTTCTGTTTGGAATATGACAAAAGGAAAAAGTTTAATATCATTTGAAAAAAGAGGTTTAGAGACATATCCTAGAAGCATAAGAAAAACATTTGTAATGCTAGTAGTTTGGACTAAGTGTTCTCAGTGCTCTGAGACTCCATGCTTTAGGATAATAAACTCATCTTTGGCAGTTTTTAGTGTCCACAAAACATCCAACATTGATCATTGTCAGAAACAGTGCTAAACCACTCATATAACACTTGACACATTCCTAAAGTCATATGTAAAAAGAAGCAGACAATCAAGCTGGGATATTAAAACCTGATTCTAGTACTAGCCAGGCGATTACAGGCAGTTAGTTACAAAAGTCTTGAAAACTGGACACAACAGGCAGCAAAACTAGCATAAGATCTCTGGAGGGAGGAATCCCACCTCTCCACTGACAGAAAACCCCCATTTTTCTGGTGAATGATTTCCTTGTAATGAAGACGACAGCCTGTAGGTCTATAGATCATGAATATGTTGTCTCGTGACTTAGTCTGGCTTCACATTCAACAGGTCCTCCTGCTGCTATACACAGAGCCCTTGTAGTTCTGCAGAGAACTGGGTACACACTTAAAAGCATGAAACCTGCCATTGCACATTACTTTTATTTCTATGGGAGAGCACAGCAAAATTTACCAGTTTATGGCCTTATTTCTCCTTATGTCATAAATGGTTTCTCCTTTGAAAATACCAAGGTAAGCTCTCATGCACACTGCTGCTCTTATTTCAAGAAAGGTCCTGCTGTCTGGCCTATAGTTTAAATACAAGAACTGTATAGGCTTTACCAGATTACATTAGATTAGCATATCATCATTACATAAGCAGACCTAACCATACAAATCTCCTTACAAAAGGAGTCTTAATTTGGAGCTTTTCTCAGGGCTAAATTGATGCTTTGGAGGCTAATTTGACTACATCTTTATTTAAGCTGCTGCAGAAGTACTTCTTACTCTATAGCTCGGATTATTCAAAAGATAATGTCCCAACTGATCATGTAAATGAGAGGACAGTAATCTTTGGCTCCCACAGATACACAAAACAAACATATTACCAATGTAGGCAACTGTCAGCCCCTCCAAACAGGATATGGCTGAAATTGTTCCATCTGTTTGATTCATTAGAAAGAAAAATTATTAAAAATAATTCGAAAATGTGGTAGCTTTGACCAATTACTTGACACCTAAAAATAGAAATCGAGGCTAGTAGAAATTAGTAGCTTTGTATTATGTTTTTTTGTCAGATAGAATCAGGCTCTCAGACAATGCGCAAGGGCATTTATCATACCTCTATTATTTTCAGCTTTCCAGTAAGCTGCGGCAGATTCAACAATAGCATGAGACTAGATTTAAGGTCGAAATCATAGTGGACTTAATAAAAGCATACCCTTTTATTTGTCTTTTAATTCTTGAGCCCTTAAACTTCGTTTCCAAAACCTCAAAAGCAACAAAATTATGTTTTTAAGAAAAGCTAAACTTCTGACAAATTTCTAGGTCCTGAGTCTTTCAAATGTGAATGTCCTTGTGAGTCAAGGTAATGAACTTTGGCCATCAGTCCAAAAATGTTCTCTTTAAAAATTGCTGTCTTGAATCACCTGTTTTTAGCTACTTTCACTATGGGAACTGGTTTATAAGGATTCAGACTGAGTTTTCTGATAGTAAAAGAGAAGTTGATGCAGTCCTATCCTAGACCAACTCTTGCATTTTTAAGTCCTTTCTTGTTATTCCATGCTTCATTGCAAGTTACCTGATTTTATGTATTTATGTTTTGTACCCACTACTCCTCTATACTCATCCAAAAGAGATGCTGCTGTTGTGTTACTTGCCTCCAACCAAGAACTGATTACAAAGAAGTTGTATCCCACACTTCTGTCTATCATATACTGAGGTCTGAGGCCTCATTATATGCTTCTGCAAAGTCTACAGATAACTAGACCTCTATCAGTCTACAAGCAGCTACTAGAACAAATGCTTGAGCAGGGCAGTCCAGTGCCTCAACACCAAAAAGAGCTGCATTGAGTCAGTATTTTAGGTTGATGAAGAGTGACTTTGAACCCTGGATCTTCTTAATTGTAGTGGGTTGACTTTGGCTGGAGGCCAGGTGCTCACCAAGCTGCTCTATCAGTCCCTTCCTCAGCTGGCCAGGGGAGAGAAAATATAACGAAAGGCTCATGGGTCGAGATAAGGACAGGGAGACCATTCACCAACTACTGTCACGGGCAAAACAGACTCAACTTGGGGAAATTAATTTAATTTATTGCCAATCAAAATCAGAGTAGGATAATGAGAAATAAAACCAAATCTTAAAACCTTTCTCCCAGCTCCACCTTCTTCCTGGGCTCAGCTTCTGATTTCTCTACCTCCTCCCCCCAGCGGCAGAGGGAGATGGGGAATGAAGGCTGTGGTCAGTTCATCACATGTTGCCTTTGCCACTTGTTCCTCCTCACTCTTCCCCTGCTCCAGCCTGGAGTCCCTCCTACAGGAGACAGTCCTTCACGAACTGCTTCAGTGTAGGTCCTTCCCATGAGCTGCATTTCTTCATAAACAGCTCCAGTGTGGGTCCTTTCTATGTCTCCTTTCCACTTCCAGGGTGCCCAGAGAAGTTGTGGAGGCCTCATCCCTGGAAGTGTTCAAGGCCAGGCTGGATGGGGCTTTGACCATCCTGGTCTAGTGGGAGGTGTCTCTGCCCATGGCAGGGGGGTCAGAACTAGATGATCTTTAAGGTCCTTCCAAATCTAAGCATTCTATGATTTTTCATTCACTCTTCAGTCTGTGTTTTCCATCTTTGTTCCTCACCTGTTTGGGTGAATCAGTTCCTGTCTTCCATTCAAAAGCCCTGTAAAAGACATAATAAACATAAGGCCATCAGTATA
Source organism: Tringa tobata (assembly GCA_033628505.1). NCBI lineage: Eukaryota > Metazoa > Chordata > Aves > Charadriiformes > Scolopacidae > Tringa > Tringa tobata. The sequence goes on from JAHREE010000259.1 coordinate 912,421, forward strand.
TTCCAAATGACAGGACTTGCACCCTAAAAGTGTTGAAAAGTAATCCTCAGACACTTGCCACTGCAGAATATATAAGGATCCTAGTATCAAGAATTTGTCCAGCCCAGCCCAGAATCGTTCTTTCATGTTGATAAACCAGACTTTGAAAAAACTATGGGGAGATACTTCTTTCTCCCAACATTTTCAAAGGCAAAGATAGATAGATGTCTACATATATATATAAAAGCAGGTCCTCTGAACAGCTTCAGTACAATTCAGAAATCATAATGGTGATGTGGTAAGATGGCTCAGGGTAAAGCTGTTCCCTAAAACCAGCTCATGGCACTGTGACTGCAGCACAAATCATGGACTCGCCAACACTGGCACAGTTCGCTGGCAACTAGCAGCAGCTCAGGCTTGGCCCACTTCCATGTGGTAACAGGATGAAAAGGTACTGAAGCACCTTATCCCTAATGATTTCAACACAAGAAATGGGTTCTAAGGTATTTGTCAAAGACCGAACAAGAAGTTTAACACAGAACCGAGAAAAAAACAACGTATGTTTGTCTGAGTTCCAGTCTAGGCCCATAAGGCCATCTTTCTTCTTTTATCTGCAGTGTATCTCTTGAAGAGAATGAGTTGGCTATTCTGCCATGTTTCCTTTAGTACTGGACTGCAGCACATATTTGGTTTATTTTTCCTTCCTTCGGGACAGAATTACACAGCCGTAATTCTGACTGCAAAATAATCATTGTTCTAGTGTGTAATGGCCTGATGTAGTAAAAAGACAAAGGTATTTCAGGTGTAACCACAATAAATAACTGAAAGACTAAAATGCAAACCTTCTAGGCAAACCACACCAAGGCAAACATTCTAATTAATGTTAATACATGTAGGAAAGTAATAGCGCACCGAAAATGTGCCCCAAGTCATTTTAGTTTATTCCAGCAATGCAAACCCACACAGCCAGAAAAGCCCTGAGTGTCTTCAGCTTTTCCTCTAGAAGCCCCACAACATATTCTGTCCTACAGAGTAAGTCATCCAACATGTGCGGAATTCATGCTTACACTACAGATGTTATAATTAGCAGACAAGGGCAAAATTTCATTATTGCTCCGTCCTGTTGCAGAATGTTTCAAAACTTAAAACACTGGGTACCTTGAACAACAATCTCCCTTCCTGCACCATCTACTTACAGACCAGTTCTTGCCACTGTGTTGCTCCAGACTCACAGTCAGTAATGCCCAAACGGGTTAAACACGTTAAGTCAAGTCTTCTCCATTTGAGATACCTCTTCTTAATGGTGAAAATAAGTCTTCTAAACTAGTATATTTTTATATTAGATAGAACCTCTGCTTCCACTAGCAATACAGTATGTAAACCCACAATTACTCTGTATAATTTACACCTTTGTGAAAGGGTATCGCACTGTGACTGCTGGCAGTCACACAGCAGACAATCTGTGTGGTCAGGTATAAGGCAGAGAAGACAACAGTTCACTTTACTGGTCTTTAGTATATTAATCTTTAGTGCTGAAAACCTCACGGGTTCAGTATTTGTCCTGCGAGCATTATCTCCTCATTTCAAAAGCTTAACAAAAAATGATTCAACTGTCTTGAATTAGGAAAGTTTTCAAAAACAGCTTCCTGAAGAAAAATCAAAATATTGCTACAATATCCCTCCACATGCATCAAAAGGGTTAACTGTGAAGCTCAACATGCAATGCTCAGTATGGAGCATATTTAGAAGGCAAAACCCAACAGAAATTAAGAGACTTAGATGCTTGAAGTCTGCATTCTGTGAAGAAAGGGAGAACCTTTGAATGCATGTCAGTGGGTATCCATATCAAGTGCTTAAAGAGGGTTAAGAATTTACACTACTGTAATTTCCTAAAGCAGCTTAAAAGGTACTTTCAGCTCCTTCCTTATTTAAAGATAAGAGAGACCATGGGTCTTACGGTGAGTCTTGTTACATACGTCTGGCTCCTGGAATCCTGTAAGACACAGAACCCTTACTAAAAAAAATTACAGTCTTTAGAATCATAGTAAAAAAATCTAAAAACATGAGTGAAGTGCACCTTGAAGGTTCAAAACCAAAGGGCAAATGAAGGAAACAGAGAATGCCTTTAATTTAAACTAGTATCTTTCCAGTTAACCTCATAATTCTGGGAGTGTGACATGACTTGAGATTTGAGTTGGCCAACAACAGGAGAAGTCATGGTGCCAATTTAAAGTGGTTCCGTTGCATGTATGTTACTGCACCCCCCATGAAGCGTATGAATTTCGCTGTATACCATAAGCAAATTAGTTTTATTGTGGTAAGCGTACTGCCAAGATTAAAGTGTTGTTAAAGCTTAGGAGCGTATTACTAAAATATTTTTATATACTGTGTGATGAAACTTTAGAAACTGGACAAACACGTGTCTCATGCTTCAGACATCAGGAGCACTGGAAAACATTCACTCTCCCCAGACTAGGAAGCAATAATTTGCTGAATATTCTTATGGATTGTGTGCAAATCACTAATGCTTTTTTAGCAGCTCTTCTTCCTCCCTGCCAAGGAGAATGAGATGGTGGTCACGTCTGAAATTCACTACTTCATTTCTGTTTAGATGTCCACAGTGTATGGATATTGACACATCCTCTCCAAGCACCACAACACTGCCCAGTCTACTGGGAAGACATCTGGGGCATCTTCTTTTATTGTGGTGGTCCCTTCAATAACACTCACATCTACTTCAAAACCGTAAGATTTTAGTATCCTATAGATGTGGGATCAAACCACGCACCCACAGCCCCTCCAGCTCCATGTGGCCACACGCTGGCTGGCACTCCGGGACGGCCCTTCTCAGCTCTGGAAAGGCTTAGCCTCATTCTTGCTACCTGTGATGCTTTCACCTCTTTATTCTCTAGGCTCCCTTCACAGAATCCCAGAATCATCTAGGTTGGAAAGGACCTTTAAGATCCTGAAGTCCAACCATTAACCTAGCACTGCCAAGTTACCACTAAACCATGTCCCTAAGTGCAGCACCTACCCATCTTTTAAATACCTCCAAGTGATGAGGATTCCACCACTTCCCTGGGCAGCCTGTTCCAATGTTAGATTACAAATTTTTTCCTAATACCCAGTCTGGAGAAGAGAAGGGGGACACCCCATAGCAGCTTTCCAATATCTGAAGGGAGCCTACAGGAGAGCTGGAAAGGGACTCTTTGTCAGGAAGTGTAGTGACAGGACAAGGGGTAAGGGTTTTAATTTGAAAGAGAGGAGATTTAGATTAGATACCAGAAGGAAATTCATTGCTGTGAGAGTGGCGAGACACTGGGACAGGTTGCCCAGAGAAGCTGTGGCTGCCCCATCCCTGGAGGGGTTCAAGGCCAGGCTGGATGGGGCTTTGAGCAACCTGGTCTGGTGGGAGGTGTCCCTGCCCATGGCAGGGGGGTTGGAACTCGATGATCTTTAAAGGTCCCATCCAACTCTAACCATTCCATGATTCTATAATACTATGAACTTCACCTGGCACAACTTGAGGCCGTTTCCTCTTGACCTACTGCTTGTTACTTGGGTGAAGAGACTGACGCCGACTCGGCTACACCCTCCTTTCAGGCAGTTGTAGAGAGCGAGGTCTCCCCTCAGCCTCCTTTTCTCCGGGCTGAACACCCCCAGCCCCCTCAGCCGCTCCTCACAGGACCTGTGCTCCAGACCCCTCATCAGCTCC
>JAHREE010000259.1:926092-951820 GCA_033628505.1 Tringa tobata
ATATATATATATATATATATATATATTTTAGGCCTGCAGGTTTGGGCTTTAGTTTTTCAGCTTTGGGGTTCAGTTTTTCAGCTATGATTATTTCTTGCTGTTATATACTTTCCTGGATTATTTCTCTTTAGCGTCAGAGCTTGCCTCAGAAAAGCTCAGAGGCCAGTATTTGTATTCCTATTTAAATTCCGTGTTATGGAATAGCAATAGAAGAGGCAATCCAGTACTTTAAAAAAAGTGAATGTTTTTCTGCTGTTGCCTTGAATCCGTTATAGCAAAAATATCTAATTTAATGACTGAAGCAACAACTTTGGTTAAAAAGACATCCTATACCTGGAATCCCAGATTTATGTCTTAGAGGGATCAATTCTTCATCCTGCATTAAACAGTCTATACAGAAAGAGCTTTTTTACAGTGAATGGATGATGAACCATCTCCCCAGCTCCTTCTGAAAAACTTGTGGTTTCTCTGTTCTCTCTGAACAAAGTCTTTTCTTGGTGTTGCTCTGATGTTTGCTCATTGATTACTATTTCAAATACATATATGGTCTATATTCTCTTGCTGCTTCACAGTGTATGCACAGATAACTGGAGATTAAAAGTCTGCACCATGTAAATTACTAAAATAATTACAGATTCAGTGCCCTGAGTGAGTTTTTGTTTTGGTTTGTTTTGTTTGTTTGTTTTTGTGGGGTTTTTTTTGACTAATGGTCCTATCAGTTCAGAACTGATAAATAGGTTGTCATATAAATATACCCAGCCCAGGACAATGTTTTCAGCAATCCTGGTTTTGCAGCTCCTTTCCTACTATTCATATGCATTTTCTCAATCTGTGTCTGAAGCACAGGAGGAAAATAATCAGCTTTTGTGGGATTTAGACGTTATAGTGCTTCTCTATTTCTAAGCACTCAAGTAATAAAGGCTTTGGTAATCATCTCCAGCATACAGCATTACTGGCTTTCCAAAGCTGTCATTGCTGTTAAGTTTAATGGCTACTCTACAACTTAGAAGCAGCTATGAAAATCAAAAAGGATGGTACTACGGCTACAGACAGAAATCCAGAAAGCCATGGTTCTTGCTCCAAGAAAAATATTGAATGCATTAGCAGAACATGACTTCATTAACAGCATTAAAAGTTATCATTTACGGGAAAGCAAGCTCTCCTTTGGCACATATTTCAGTGAATGACAACAACTGAATACTTCAACTAACGTGCATCGACAGCGAGTTTAGGGCAGCAGATCTAAAAGCATTTAAGATTACAGCATTGTTCTTCAGAATAATATGAAGAATTGTCATTGCACTGGGTTTTTTCATTTTAAAAAGACATTTTGCAGAATGTTTAGTGTATACTAATGTTCATATATAATTAAAACCACAGGCGTGTCTTCTAGCTAATTATGTTGGCCAGTATCTTTCTGAAAATATGGGGGGTTGTACTTTTCTTTTGTTCTATATAGTAGAAAAAGAAACGTATTCTAAATTTTGCTCCTTCATGGCTTTTATAGTTTTGCTTAGGGTTAACTCAGTTTTGGGATTAGGGCGTTGGATTGTTTCCTTCTGCTTCTCCTACATCCTCACCTCTATACATGGAACCTACATAATTCTCATCATTCCTTTCTGCAGCCCTGGCTGGGTTTGTTTATGATCTCTCATTTCTATCTAGCCAGCAGTGAATCCTCTCCTAGGCTGAGGTCACTGCTACTGCTACTGCCACGCTGAGATTTAGCTTCTGTGGCATTATCTGTTCTTGGAACAGCAGGACAGATTTCTTGGATTTCTGCAAGCCACCTACCAGAGTAAGATTATAAGACTCTGCAGCTCAAAAACTGCTACTGTTTCCTGAGCCAGCAAAACAATATTGATAATATTTCTTAGCTGTTTTGACAGGGTTTTTTTTCTTCAGTCTCATGATTGTTACATGAATAGCTGCTATAATTTTGATTTAGAACAGCACCATCCAATGTTTCAGAAAATCAAAATCAATTTCAATTAGTCTTTTCCAATTATCTTTTACTTAGAGGAAAACATTAAAGTGGGTACGAATGCTATTGTGTCTCTGGAGATTTCTTGTTTACAATTGTAAGGCTTGATTCTTTTCTCTTTCACAGTGATACAAATCGGGCATAAATGTAAGGCACAATGTAAATGTACACTGGTGTAAAAGCTGGAGGGGAGGGGGAGAGGAAAGAATTTGGGCCTAAGATGGGCAAATTGGAGAGTGTTTAGATGCAGGTAGAGTGCATGATCTTCAAAGCAGAGGGGGCAAAAACAGAAGGCCCATGAATACGAAGTGGACCAGGAATTTGAACTCAAATCCTGCAGAAAGGCACGAGAGGCAGCTGGTTTGTTGTCCCTGCCCAGTCTTACCACGATTACCTGGTCTCAGGTATGGCTCTTCAGAGAGGAAGACATACAGGTAGGACACCTGGCAGACAGAAAGGAAATATAACCATGTAACACAAGCCAGGAACTGGGAAAGGAGAGGAAAGGCAGACGGGCTGTTCCCATGTCCTGACTGGTTCTGGGTGGCTGCAGAGACCAAGCAGACCTCACCATAGCTTAGGGTACCTTGGGGTGTTCTGGAAACCAGCAGAGCCTCTCAGCAGCCGTGGTGCCTGAAGTCCTGCAGATCCACCAGTACCCAGCTTGGCTGTGCCCAGGCCTGGGAGGGGCTGGCATAAAGCAGACCTCTCTCCCAGGCAGTTAGAGACATCATGTAGAGCCTCATTTGCTGTCACCGCATCCTAACGGGGCCGATGGCCTCCTCTGTAGGGGAGCTGAGCCTGCCATTATCGTACTAAAAGGGATAAAAAAATGAAGCTTAAAGAAATGCGAGAGGAAAGCAAAAAAAAGATTTAATTTCAACTGGAAATTATGTTTGTTGAGAGATATTAGTTGTTTGGCTTAAATAAGTAAATTTTAATTAGAATAAATCACTTAGGGTTATAATATGGTGTGATTTACGCTGTTTGCTTAGCTTTACTTAGCGTGAGTAGCTAGATTTGCTGAAGCCTTTAGGCCGCAATAGAGTTAATTTTCTTAGTAATTTTCTTAGCAGCTGGTCCAGTGCTGTGTTTAGTCTTTTAGTATAAGAAAAGTGTCGATAACACACTGATGGTTTGGCAGTGTTTTCCCTCAGCCTGAGACTTTTCGGTTCCCCATGTTCCGTGGGGGGCGCAGGCGCACAAGACGCGTAAACCAGAAGATAAGGAGGCTCCAACCGTCAGCAGAGATGGCAAATCAACAAGGTAAGAGCACCCAACGGGCTGTCTGCCCTCCTGGGCACACAAAAAGAACCCAATAAGGTGTTAGAAGAGCCCGGACCAAATATCACTGTTGGACTAAAAGACAGGTGAACAGCATGTGAGGGGCAGGTGTCTAATTACAAGAGTAATAATGGGATTTCTTTGTTCGAGGTCCCTCCCTTTTCAGAGGCACCCAGCCCAGGCTGGCCTTGCTGCTGTATTTTTTCAATTAAATTACTTATTTTTTTTAAAATCTGATGCCTGGGACTTTGCTGCGGGAGACCTGGGGTCGAGCCCTGAAGGAGGAGGGAGCGTGCCCGGAAGTAAGTGTGTGTGTGAGGAGTCGAAAGGGGCACACATCAGCTGACTGGGGTCCCAGTGGTGACAGACCCGGGTGGTGGGTGTGCGGCTCCTCGAGTGGTGTGTGAACGCTCGGGCAGCAGCTTCTCCTTTAATGTGTTTTAAAGTAGTTGTCATGCCTCACAGGGCGGGTACGTTCCTGGGTTTTTGATGATAGTATTTTCATTTCTGATCAGCTTTTGCTATTTCTTGAATTGACGCTTAGGAGAAGATTTGGTTAAAAGGATGCTTCAGCAACCAAGTAAAAAGCCCTTTAGGAAGGGATATTTCAATAGTCCAAGGTGGCAGCAGAAATGGGAGCTTCTACTACTCTCTCCTGCTCTAGGCTTGCTCTGACTTTTCGCTCTAAGGGTTAGTTTTACCTGTGCTGCACAGCGCAGCCCGACGGAAAGATTTTCAGAGGGATTCTCACTGAGTTAGCATTGCTATCACAGGGGTAAGAGCCGCATTAGCAGAGCACCGCACAAAAGCCACGTTCTTCTGAGAAACCAGGCTTGGATGCCTCTAGTCATTTAGCAGAAGGTCAGACGTCAGAGCCAGGCACCGCGTTCTGGCACGGAGATGTGGGCAATGCTTGTGAGGGGAAGAGCACTGACCGCTTCCCCAGCTGACTCACCAGGTGAGCCTGCCCATTAGCAATGCCGGCGTGGTGGCCTTCCAAAGGACACGATCGGTCACAAGCGACACAAGCGAGGCCAGGAGACCTTCGCATCTTTGGCTCCTGACCAAACTCCTCTGTGAGAGGAGAGGCGGGTGGTTGGCAGCAGCTGACCGGGAACATCGATCCGGGTATTGATTTCTTTCTTCCTCCAGGCTGAGCAGAGCAGGATCCTGCCCCTCCTTTTGAAGGGAACTGGCTGTGCTGGGACCCGACGCCAAGCAGCGCGTGTCAAGTGTTGGTGGAAACGCTGGGAGAGGCTCCGCAGTCATCGCAACCAAAGCTTCACCCGGCACCAAGAGCAGTGCCATCCATTTTGCTCCCTTCTCTTGTCATCCAGCTGAGTCAAGACTGAGATCTCCCAAAAGCTGCATTAGACAAATGCCAGCAGAAGATCTGCTGCAACTCCATGTACTGTTCAGAAAACTCATGGGATTAGCTGGGCCTGATGGAGTAGAGAGTGTATCATCTTTCTCTTCGATTGCTGGAAATCTGTTGTTATGCCAGGCTCTGCCTGTCCTGAGAGAAGTATTGTGCCAAATTTCATACTGAGTGAGTGCAGTTCTATAAATCAGCACTAATGCTTAGCTTATCAGAACTGCAGGCAAATAAGAGAAGGCTAAATGAGCAATACTGTGTATTTAACTATGTATGAGGCCCAATGCAAACAGCACAAGTTGGATGTACTGTCAGTGGACTCAGTAATGACGCCATTTACTCGGGAACACTCACTTTCCTTTAGCCAAATGACAAGAAATCCTTTTTGGCATTGCACAACTGTGACGCTGCAAGTTTTGCAGCACAGAAATAAATTTGAAAATTTAATTTAACACTGAGCAATAGCTTGTTGGTCACAGACTGTAACTTTTATCTTAAGGGAAATCACTTTCCTTTAGACAACAGCAATTAATGCTTAGACGTGGAGCTATAATGGGCAGTTCAAAAGAAGAGTAATGTCTTCATCCCTGTGTCTCATAAACTCATTGTCTGCAATGTACATAGCTCTGCTTAACCTTCAGTGATGTCCTCTGCAGAACACTGCAAGTGTTCCGGACATTTGCTTGTTAAAGGACGATGAAAAATATAATCAGATTAAAATGGTCATGACTGATTCTTGAAGCTGTTTGTTGCAAGATTCTGACCCAGATTCAGCCCTCCTTAGGGTGGTTTTGCACTGCCCTCTGGGCAGAATGCCCTTGAAAAGGGCAGAGTTGGTGGTGTGTTTGTGGACTACACTCCAAGGTGTCTAAAGCAGCAAAAGTCAAACTCTGCTTGCCCTGTGAATTATTTTTTTTAAAGTCAGATCAACACTAACACGAAAAAAGAAAATTATTTAGTCTGTAAAGAATATGCTGGCTAAAGCCTGTGTTGAGATCATGTTTGGTAAACATTTCACAACAAGAAATCAACATGATTCCTGTCAATAAAACTGAAATCAGACCTCATTGTTAAAAAGAAAAGATACAAGAGATTAGCAGTTTTATCTAGCACCCTTTGGGTTTGCACTTTGGTACTGACCCTGAAAGTGCCAAGTTGGCACTCAGAGTCCAGCTTTACAAACATGACCTTACTTCTACCTTGTGCTGAAATGCCCTGTGACATAACGGGGCTTCATTTCATTTTCCTCAAGGATGGGCTTTTGTCATCCTAATTCTGCTAAGAAAGGCTCATAGGAAACATCATCTCCCCTGGCTTTAGCTTAGACCTGAAGCTTACTGTTCTTCCTCCAGCCTGTCCTTTCTGCACTCTCCTTCCTCACATTCCATTTTCTCTTCTTCACCCTCTCCCTCTCCTTTAGCAGGTAAGACTGCACACCTCCCTGACACCTGGATTAGAAAGCTGTGCCTTAAAGAGGCTGAATGTTAATGCCAGCTCACCAGATTTCACAGGCTGTGGATTTAACCTCGCTGCAAGGGTGCAAGGAGGAAGCACAAGCCTCATCTCTATCTCCTGCACTTTCACTCTGCTGTGTCCACTTCATTTTGTCTTTGCAGAAACCCAGCTAATTTCTCAACAACTCCCCAGCGAAAGACTGTGTTACCTGTTCTTCTTTTCCAGAGACTCTTCAGACATGCTTCAGCCTCTGGCATGATCAGGTAAGAGCATCAATAAGGATTCCTGTCTCACTGCTGCCAGACCAGACAAATTCATCTTGATACAGAGAAAATCAAATTTGTTTGTTTTACACACACAGACACGTATACACGTACAGCTTCCTACTTGTCCTTTCTTATTCCTCTGGGCCTGATTGTCACACCAGCAGGCTCTAGCATGATAGAAGGAAGTTTTCATTCCTGTATTATTAGATTTATCCAGTGATAACCCACATCATGAAAGAGAGCCAAGATCCAAAGCAATGTCCACAATCTGCTGTTTGTGGCCGATAAGGCACACTGTGCACTGGGAATATCAGCAGATGTTGTGTTCCCCTACCGGTAATGAACCTGTTCTTCAGTATTTGACCTGAATTGTCTCACTATCTGTCCTAGGACTGAGCAGGTAGTGGTAGCTGGACTCAGCACTCCAAACTACATTTAACTATTTACTGTCATTCAGAAAGATGATTGTGCCAGCCCTGCTCATTCTCCTGGCCTGTTTCATCACCAAAATGGGCCCAGCGCTTGCCACACAAGTATCTTTCACTCAGAGGTTATTATATAGGAATATAAGAGCATTGTTAGGACTCTTCTGCACATACCTGTTAGAGGAGGCCAGCATAGATAATCTGCAGGGCCTTGGGCCTAATTCTTCAGCATGAGCAAAGCTGAGATAGAAATTTCTCCCCACACTTCAGCTCATGCAGAAGTCAGAATGGAGAAAACACTTGCTGTAACTCCTAGCAGAAGCAGACCATAGACAATCCCAAACTGCAGGTAAGTGCATGTTATCAGATTGGGTAAGCACGTAAAAAGATTCAAAGACTGATGCAACCTGTATGGTTTCTATCACTGTCACAGTTTTGGCTTTCCTCATTAGAAAATAAATGTTTTTGTATCTTCCTCAATGGAAGATTTTAAAACAAGAGTGAAGCAGGTGTGCAAGTGTCAGAAATAATCCCCATACTCTCCCTGCTGCCAATGTCTTTGGGAGCCGAGACAGGATTGACATTTTCCTCCTTTAATTATGTCCCTTTTAATTTGCTGGCTGTTCATAAGGAAGCCGCTAGCCTGGAACAGCTGCTGGGGCTGTGTAAAATTAACCTGAGCCATGTCCAGGCTCTAGCAGACGGGTGCTGCTCTGCACAAGCGGACACATTCGGTGCTGACATCCCATCTCGAAGCCGAGTGCAGAAGGCTGAACGCTGGATATGCCCTGGAGATCAGTATGTCCCGCCTTCCCCCAGCTTTATCTTCTTAGGCCTCGCAGAGATGGATTTGCAGGGGGGAATCAGAAGGACTGTAATTCTCATCTGTAAGTTCCATAGTGTATTTTGTATCATGAGATGTGGAAGTGAGCATGGGAGGTACTGCTTTCTCCCCAAGAGCGCCATCACGATTGCTTTATAACTAACCCTGAGCTATGGATATGTAGATGAGACACCTTTGGAAAACCCTAGCTACCTCCCACACTCCACTTTCCACCCCAGAGTTTCTTGTACTAAGGCAAACTTGTCCTGCCTGGAACTTTTTACCCCAACTAAACCTCAGAGTGTTTTTTTTTGTGGCAGCAAAGGTGGTTTGTCCTGGAAGCAGTAGCTCATGTGCTGTTGGTCCAGGGCGGCTACCTCCGGGCTTTTGCCTGGAATTTTTTATCTCAGGACAAGTTCGATTAGTGCTGTTGCTCTGGTTTTACCTGTTCTCTGAATGATATTATGCAGTCTCCAATGCTCCCGGTGCAGTGCTTGGCTGCAGTCTGCCCAAGACTCATTCCGTCCTGTCACTCTCAATGCTCTTATTTCAAATTAAGGCTGTGTTTCATGGGGGAAATCAGCAATGTTATGGTGAGTCAAAAAGAAGTATGAAGTCAGTTGGCGTAACTTAACAAGAGGGAAACGTGCATGTTGAAGATTTCCACCTACAAAGTGCCTTTGAATCAATTCAGAGCACTCTTTCACCAAGGACTAAATCCCTAAGGATTAAGGACCACTTTAGCCACATTAGGACCACTGTAATCCTAAATGAGGACATGCATTTGGGGCTTTAACGCATGTTGAATTCCCATGGTGAGATGAATTGGCTTAATTTACCAAGTGTCTTCTTGCAGACAAACGCTAAGTCTTCCTTGTTTTGCACTTTTGCCGTGTCCTACAGCAAAGGACTGCTGCATCACGCCTGCTACCCCACGTGTCTAAAATCCTCTTTCCTTCTCTAAGTCACTGACTCATCGCTTTCGTCAACTCTTGACTCTCTTTGCAAAGTTTTTTACGCTGCAAGCTATATAAAGAAACAAATTGCATTCAGCTGTATTAGCAAGCAGCCTGGAGGGAGTTTTTCTTTAATTTTTTTTTCTGTACAGTGCCAGAAACCAGTTTTCCCAAACCTTCAAACTTTCTGAAACACTTGACTCACATTCCTGAATTATCAGGACTACTTCATGCCTTGAAATTACTGCATATGGTCGGTTTTGACTCCTTCATTCACTGTGTTCTTTATTCACAGCTGATCATTTTTTCCAAAATTATTTAGATGATGCTACAATTAGCATATTTCACATAGAACTAGCAAGTCCGTCTACTCTCTCACTGTAATTAGAGAGAAATGTAACACATTTGAAAATAAATAGCCCAGGCATGAGGTGGTTTTGTGGAACAATACAGAACAAGTGGGTGAACAGGAATGTGGAAATAAAGCCAGGATTCTGAGTGGTAAAAATTGGCTCATCTCCATCAGCTTGTTAGTGCTACAATAGCCTGAACTCTCGCATTTGGCAATAAGCTCTAAAATGATAAAAATACATAGTAGAAGGACAAACATGTCCTTCTAAGCTGTTCTTTCAGTGGAGTTCTGCTGGCAGCAGCACAGCTTCAAGAACAAATGATCTAAACTTAGGTTTCTGAATTTGCACTCGTGGCTGTAACTCACGTGGAGTTACAGCAGGGAAACCGTGCAGAATGGGGGTTGTCTGTAATAGCTAGAATGACTGGAGATATACAGGAGGTAAATAAAGAGATTTCTTCATATTTTAGTGATCTGAGTGACCAGAAAGTACAATAGCTCAGACTGATACCTTATGATTTGCCATTGAGCAGTGGACAGAGGGAAATATTGAAAAATTGCTTGGATTTTTTTTTTCTCCTTCTTGCTAGCAAGTCTTAAATTCTGGAGTACTGTTTTCAAAAATGCCAACATATCTTTAGAAAAATCAGGATACAGGTTCCAAACTCAAGGTGCTGTTGGAAGTTGTAATCCCATCCTGTCAGTCATCCCTAACTTCATATCACGAGTCTCCTACACCACAGCTTCTGTTTATAGTTCCTCACAGGCAGATTTCTGGTTTGTGTAAATTGGTTGGTCTCCCTTGGCATCTTCCAGGAGACCATGGGCAGTGCTCAATAAAGAACCAGGCACCTAGAATCTGTTTTAGCCATCATTTGTTAGCACTAAGAGGAGAAAGGGAGATCTTTGTGGCCTGGCTTCCTGGTATAATATCTGTGGATAGAAATGTGTCTTGAAGCATGACCTTATCTACTTGTTTGTTGCCATTTAAGGAAGTCAGGTCATTAAATGTAGTTATTCACATTGATCTTTGCTGGAGAACTTTGTTCATCTTACTTTTCTGTAGGTCAAAAAATTTTACAACAGCTTAGAAAGACCTCATCATAGCTGTGCTATGTTTATTGGTCACAAGTCTGATAAAATGTGGCCTCTTCTCCTTATGACTCTCCAAATATATTCTTCCACTCATTTATTTGCTGCTTCTGGCTGACAGCAGCTCTTCAAATGGTTTAATATAGCATGTAAATATCATGAATTTGCAGAACATGGAGCATCAAAGAAAAGAATTACATAGTACTGTGTCCTCCCTCATTTCTCACGCTAATATAAAATGTCATATGCTTCTGATAGTGAATTGGAAACAAGTTGTTGCTTTTCTTTAAATTTAGGTTATGGTAAAAGGCTAAGAGTACTCCCACACTCTTACATGGAAAATATTATAACTATGAATCATCTTCATTGCGTTTTCTTCCTCCCCAATGCTAGCAGTAGGGCTATTGATCTCCCCCAGCAATGAGGTTGCATATACTGTTCTGTTCCTTGACGTACATCTGATGGCTGGAATTGGGACCAGCACTTGGTTTTCACAGTTGTCAGCTGAGTTTCACACGCATATTACTCCTATCCTGAAATTTGTAGGACAAAAGTATTCATGCAGAGCTCTACTGAGCTGTTAGCATAAGGGCTATTATTAGGCTAGTGTTGGGAAACAAGACACATTTTTCATTTATTATTGGATGAAGTGTCTCAACAAGATTATTTTGTGTAGCTAACTCAGGTTCCCTGCCATGCGTGATTCAACAGTCACCTGTGTTGCCACTGATCACACAGAGGGAGACCACGGGAACACCAGAGGACCAGAATTTGCTCAGAATTGTTAGTGTTGATACAGTTGAGATGTCTATGGCCTTTGAGACAACATCTGCACCTCAGGGGAGGCTGGGTAGGAAAGAGTCAGAATTAAGAGTCTGAGAACTTGCGTGATGCCCTCCTCCCTCAGATGAGATGGGCCTCCTGGGCTCAGTGCCCAAGGAGAGCCGCCAGAGACTGCCATCATCACTTATCTGCAGACGGAAGGACATGAGTAATGCTTTGGATGTCACCTCACACCTCTCCCGCTGCAGAGTGGTGGTGTTGCTGCAGCAGAGCCACAATCACCCCCAGGAATTCAGGGGGGAGGGGGAGACAGCAGGAATGCTGTCCCACTCATGCTTTGAATCTCAGACAAACCTCTGGGCATAAGCGACATTTTGGCCTTGTCTAAGAAGAAATACAGAGCTGAACCTGAGGTATTTTCCCTAGATCTTTAGTGGTTCTTCTGTTATTTGGAGCACCGTGCACCTGCAATCCTTTGCCAGGTTCTCCCTTGGGTAGGTTCTCACTGGTAGAGTTATAAGGATGCTAAGTGTTCACACTCTTCCTAGTGGGCTATTTTTTCTTCAAGAAAGAAAGAAAGAGCAAGCTGATTTGGTTTTTTTTTTTCATTTTGTGTCTTAAGGAAAAAAAGTCATTGTCAGAGTCTTGAACATGTTGGCAAATTTCAGCAAACGGGATGGCTGGGCAGAGATCTCAGAGGCATGGGGACTTGACAGCCCACTGGATGGGGGCAAGAAAGAAGGAGCAACAGGAGGAACTCAGCTGAGATTTCTCTGACAGCAGCTGGTTACCCAGTGACTATGCCTGTAGCTCTTTGTACCCTGTGTTCGCTCATGCTCAGCAGGAAGTCTGAAGGCTATAACCAAGGGACAGAAGTAGATCTTTAGATGTTGTATGAACAGACCAAGGGACTGTAAGAGGAGGTTGAGGGGGAGGAGGATTTAGGAGAGACAAGGATTGGGGGCACGGTGATGGCAGCTCTGCAAGAAACAAAGGTGAGAGTTGGATTACGTATATGGATTAGTGCTCAGGACACAGAAAATACATTTGTAAGACGTCAGGCTTAATTTGCTTTTGCTGCAGCCCCAATTGCCATAACTTTGTTTCCGCCTTGTCTCTCACATCAGCATTGACTAGAAAGGCAGAAGCAAACTTCCACAGTTCCTTTAAATTTTAGCATGGCAAAAAATAGTGTTTCCTGCCCAGAAAACAGCTCCCCTATAACTGCAATAAGCAAATGGAAGAGCCGCAGCTCTAGAGCACACCTGTGTGTGTGTCAGGAGCGGCGCTCCCTTTCGGTGCAGGGATCTGTAGGAATCAGAGGCAGAAGTCACTACAGAGCCAGCTCACGTAAGTAGAGCTTACCCAAAGTGTAGTGTTTAACGCCTTCTCCTACTCTTGGCTTTCTGATGTGTTCAGTGTGGGTGTTCTGCAAACGTGAATAGGCCTTATCAAGCTGTGACCTTGAAGGAGCTGCCGTTACGCAAGAAACAAGGTTAGGCTTGTCCAGTGCTTGTGTAAAAGTCCCTAGCAGCCCACCATAGAGTTATTCGCCACTTCCTCAGCGAGTGGAGGTTTTCTTACTTGGCAGCGTGCCTAGTTCAGAGTTGGTACCAACCAGAGACTAAATCTACATCTGTTACCTACTTCCAGGAATAGCAATTGCAATAGATCTGATTGCTGTTCCCTTTGTCAAGGTAACTGTGTCACCCTTTTGCAGTTCAGTCTGATGTTCTTAGACGACTTGAGCTTTACTGAAGGTCTAGGGCAAATGGCAACAGCAATAATATTTCTGTGACCCTCCAAGAAAGTGGTGGGATATGACAAACTGAAAAGACTTGGGATAATTACCCCCAGACTTCCAGGATCTGTGTCACTCATCCTGTATGTGATCTGATGTAAAGCTATATGAACTTTACAAGGACCTGCAAAAGGAAGCACTGTGCCTTGTCAAGGAACAAATGGCAGCTAGAAAGCCTGGTTGCAGACACCAAACCAGAGGCTTTGCACAATATTTATTTCACCGAGCTGAAAGGCGTTGCAACAATATTCTTTGTAAACAGGCAATGGACACAATCTGCAAAAATTGTCCAAAACAAACAAAAAAAAAGCACAAGTTTACTCTGCAGAAAATAAGAAGAGCATAATTTATTACTGTCCTAATCTAGGTCTGGGAAGAAACAGTAGTAAATAGTAAAACTTGCCAAACCAGTGACACCCTCCTTTTCCTTTCCAAGACTTACACTAGAGCTGGAGTCCTTGCTACTTTATCTTGTTCCCCTCACCAGTAAGTTTCAGAAACCCTCTAAGATAATTGTTTGCAGCTTTTATGATTACATCACCAGAATGTTGTCAGAAGAAAATGCTTGCACTGAGCTGCCACAAAGTATTGTGCTGCCAAAGAAAGTGGCTCTTTGTAACCGAGGAACTAGAGATCTCTGACTTTTCTCAGCTCTGCTTACAAGACTTGTTGAAAAGAGTGACAAAAGGCTATGTCCACACGGACAGCCTAACATGCTCATGAAGCACACATTTGACCATCAGAAAGAATTGTCAAGAATTTATTGTGGAGACAGAGGAGAAAGGAGACACATATTGCTAATACAAGACTAGTGCTTATTATCTGGATGAGCTTAATGCCCAGTAAGGTGTAAGATGTCATTGCAAATCACCAGTGCTTCACTTCACAAAAAAGACTTGGGCTTAGTCACTCAAAGGCATGTCACTGTTAGACAATTTTGCACTGTTAAGTAATTTTTTTGAAAAATAAGTATTACTATGACTCAGCTACACACTAATCAATTTTATTGCATTGTAAATCAATTGTATTCCCCATAAATTGTTTTTAATTGCACACATTTAACAGTTTGCAGACTTAATCTGAAAAAGGCCCTTTCCAGGCACAAATATTTAGAATACCGGCAGTTTTTTGATCCAGACTAGTGTTTACCTTTTATATTGCATTACTCTGGTTCAAGTGCCTACTTTCAAGGTTAAAAGTGTCAGCGTTCCTCTCCTACTCAAAAGTGTGCTTTGGAGTGCTTTTGTATCAGCTGAGAAATCTTTGGAGGGAAACAGTCTTTATATTACAATGTTCTTTTAATCTTTTATATCACAACAACAAAGAAATGTACAAAAGTCACACAAGCCAACACCGTCTCCAGCCCAGGAAACACAGGCTACTTTAAAAAGGACAATATCATGGACAAGACAGAGTAAATGATAACCCACGTTGGAACTGTGAACTGGGGTTTGCTTACAAGAAAGGAGATTAGAACTTCTACCCTTCTTAATTATTTCACACACTCACTCACTCCCACCACCACCACCCCAGTGTTATGATGACTAGGTCTCAACTTCCCTTCCCAGCAAGGGATATCACCATCCTTCCAGGAAGGCCATCCCCTGGCATTCACCTACACACAGCTCTCTGGTCTCTAGGGTCTTCCCTCACTCTCAGGACCTTTCCTCTAGCCAAGATCTTCACCTTCCTTTTTCCAGGCCACCTTCTTTTTATTGAGACCGCTTATTTTTGGGAACCCTTCATTTTATCACCAGATATTATTTCCAGAATTCCAGGACCTTATTTTTCCCAGTTAGAACAGCCAATATACAGGAGCACAATGTACATGATCGGCTCGCAATTAGTGGTTCTGTCTCCTGTCTCTTCTTTAAGTGCAGGATTCAGCATGTGACACTCCTGTTTAGTTCAGGTGTTACCAAAATTTACTACCAGCCTGTACCAGTTGCAGTTAGTAAGTAGCAGACTTCTGCTTGACAGTTCAGAAGTTCAGCTTCAGACATTGACCACCACAAACATACACCCAACTATCTGCTCCCTGTTCGCTTTCACAATTAAAGCCATTTTTTCACCTACAACAGGCAGGACAGAAACTTTCCACATTCCTCACCCGCTGCATTAGCTGGGACTGGGATTAAAGGGCTTGGGGTGAATGCTTGAGGACAACTAGATTTTAAAGTTTAACTGGATGGAGAAACACTGCTGAATCCTACCCGAGTTCCACCAGAAGAAAGAATCCAGTTGGGAATAACTTGCTCATTTCTGTCTTCCCCAGTAGAGTTCGTGAAGACCTCCCTCAGGTTGCTGAGCCAGATTCAGAAGCACAGTCCTGCCAAGTTAGAGTTGAAGGAGATGTTAGGATAAGCTGGACAAGACAATAACTTAATACAACACGCCAGTAAAGCTTGGCATTGGCGCATACAAAGAGATTTAATAGCAGGCAGCTCTGCAGTACAAGGTTCTCCAAGCTAGCATGAGCTCAACCCAGTAATTCCTAGAGTGCATCCCCATGAGAACATGGACATATTGCTTCCAGATTCGAGCTGGCTCATGTGGAGGCGGCGTGGCTGCCTCTGCACTGAGACCACAGTTACTGTGCCACCTACTCCATTCTCCCTGAGCTGACCAGGAGGAGATTGTCATTGTTTAGGGTGAGTTAATATAAACTAAAACCCGCTCACCTGTATTTCATACAAGCTAAGAAAAAGACAAGAAGGACTGGATCTGGTGACTATTTTACCAAAGTCTGCTCTGTATTTGCAAGGCTTCAACCCCGCTTTTATTAGAGACTCTTTTGCCTTTTTCTTCTTTTGTATTTCTAGGAGCTAATTTCCATTTACAAAGTTATTTCAGCTGGATCAGATAGCCAGGCTTTACCTCTTTTAAAATGGCTGAAAATTATTTAAGTCTATTCATTGTGAAAAGAGGCCCCAGAGTGTTGGGCATTCACAATGGAAAACTATTTTTAGTCTGTTTTCTTAAGGAAATGATGCCTACTCGGCCAAGTTGTTTGTTCACCCATCTATCAATCCAGTTCTAATAACTATGAACCCTCAGACTGATTTCAGGCAGATTTGGCAAATTTGCAAAGTTCCTGCAAATCATGTAAAAAAACTGTGATTAGGTAGAAAAAGCCTATTATTTCCTTGATGATGCAGGAAATGGAGGAAAAATTCAGCCATTGTTCTTTTGGGTTAGTTAGTTAGTCTGTACTATTAATTGACCAGGTGCAGAGCTCTAATTCAGTTACAGCACATCTGACCTCTTCCTTGTCTGTAATTAGAGGACCTGGAGTGAGGTGAGACTATTGTAGGAAAGCTTAGGGATACAGCACCTGAAAAGATGAAGGGAAAACTGTGGTTACTGAGTGGAGCTTTGTAGGAAACGTGTAGGGAAACAAATCAGTAGGAGATCAGACTTCATTAGCTCTGCTACCGTGAAATGCTGTCCTCTCTTTCCCTCTGGAGTTTCTTATTCCTTTTTTTTTTTTTTTTTTTTGCCATTTATATTCAGAAATCTCACCTGAATGACTCATGTCTTTTCAGCTGGCAGTTTGAAGATGTCATTGCCATTCAGCCTACATCTGCTCGATAAAAATGACAGCCACCTTTCCTGGCACCTTCTCCCTGAGCTACTTTGAGAACACAGAAGCCCAAGAGGCACACTCCATTTCCCCCCACACACATTGTCTGTGTCACTTTGCTTCTTTTTCTTCTTTTGGGGAGTGAATACTGAATATACAGCTCACATGGACACTGGGGAACTTTTATGCTGACAGTCATGATTTCTGAAAGTGTCAGCTGTTTATCTCTGGATCATTTTCTTTTAATTGTGAGATTTTGAGAATTGAAAGCACAGAGATTTTTAGCATGTACCTACTAAACAAGGTGCTTTTCAAACTCAAGTTATTCTCAATCTCAAATGCATACAGACGTGACAGGGCAGCCACCTGAGGAGTTGAGAGAGGATCTAAGGGAAAAATCAAGGAAAAATAGTAGAGGGGATGTTTGGCTCTGCATTTATGGCACATGTGAGTCTGGTGAAGGAATGAAGGCGAAAAGAGGTAGATGAAATGAGGGAGTGAGAAGGCAAAAAGCTGCACAAGAAAGTAATGTGGGATGTCTTTGAAAAATGCCTTTAAGTTTCAAACCTTCTTTGTAGCAGCCTTTTGTTAACTGACAAAGTGAAGACCAGAAGAACACTGCATGGTATCATATTGTTTTGTTTATTACCTGTCATTTTCTTCTTACAAATGTTAATACTTTACTCACTGTTCAACATCCGCTGGAGCACTTGGCAGGTGTCTTGGATGAGCTGTCAACATGCACTTGCATCTTGGGCACCACAAATTGATTTGACAGCTAAACTGGACAAAGTTAAACAAAAATTGGTTACAATCAAGACTGAAGTCTATCTTCTCCTTGCCAAAATAAAGCCCTGAAAAACACTGTTCATTTGCCACAAATATTCCATTCAGCCTTAGAGAAAGGCTCTGCTTAGAAGAACAGTAGAGGAAAATATAATCTAACCCTCCAACATGACTTTTCCTTCTTCTTCAGTGAGTAAGTGTTAGGGCGCCCACGTTGGGAGCCATGTTAGGGCTCCTCTTTTTTTCTCTGAGTAACCCCTCAACCCACACCCTTTGGCACAGCTTGTGCTGTGGTAGCTCTGGCATTCCCCATGAGACACACACCTTCCTCACAGGGAAGAACCGGGAACTGGTTCTCCCATATCTTTGCCAAGTGCTCCAGTTACTACTTCACTATTTTTAATCTGGTTCTCAAATATTTATGGGTCTTTTCATGCTGAAACTATTCGGCAAAGTTGGTTCATGTTTGCAAACAGTTTTGAGATGACAGCAATCACACTGGCAGTTTTACTGGTGTTTTTTATTTTATTTACTGGTGTTCATTCAGAGCCCACTGTGTACAAGTGTGCCGTAGCCTACGTTCCTTCCAACAAGCCTTGTCTTGAACTTTCTCTGTTGGCATTTCATTTACAATTATATTGCTTCCAAACGTTTACAATAGCTTTATTAGATCCATCTGGTATTCTTCATAATCCTCCCAAATTGTGCCAAACCCAAATAATCTGTCTCACAAGCAAATTATACTACCAGACCATTCATCCTCCTGGACTCTGAATAATATACAGAACACTGGCTCCAGCCAGGGTCCTTGGGGCATCCTGCTATTAACCTTTTTCCATTTTAAGAGGTAGTAATTTATTCTAGCTCTTCGTAGTCTCTCTCTCAGCTAGTTTTTAATTCATGACAGAACTTTACCTTTCACCTCTGAGTCTCAAGTTCCCTTACAGCCTCTTTGAAAAAGACTTCATTGACAGTGTTTCAAGGCACTAAATTAATTGCATGCCCTCATCCTTCATTAGCCATTGTTTTAATATTGAAATAATGCTTACATCTTAGAAAAGAAATGCTTTTCCCACCATTAGCACATGGTTTTATTTTTGCTTATCGTAGCCAGTGCATGGGAGGCCTATTTGCTTACCTTTCTTCCCCTATTGTTATAATTGTTTGCTTCCAGCCTGTAATAGTCACCCAGCTGCCTCAGAAATCCACCTTTAATTCTTTACCTCCACACTGAGCTAAAACTCTATAACCCATTTGATTCTTAAAATCAACATGAGTTCCCCTTTAAAGAGTGAATACTATGTTTTCCATTTTCTCCTTGCAAAGTAAATGTTTGCCATAACACATTGCCTTAGCTCTTTTAGGTCAGATAAACAGCCCATTTAATTCAAAATGCTTTTTTCATTTTGTGGGATGGATTTTCCTGAATTCAGCTGCTTCTTATTTTAGCTCTCACTAGACTTTCCTATATCACCTGCTCCCAGTTAAGGAATGTGATTTAATTTCATCTTTTCAAAGATGTCTCCAGGAGCCTTTTACCTTTATTACTTTTAACAACCAAGATAAAACCCTGAATTCCCCACCGGTAGTTGTTTCCTTCCATTCCATTACACTAACTAGTGTGATTATGAATGTACATAAACAGCTCCCTGTCTCTGCCAAATATTTTTCTTCGTCAGTTATAAACAGAGGACTTTCCCTTTTTAAAGACTTTAAAACACACTTGTTCACTCTTGGTTCCTACAAACACATACAGACCAAAGACCTCAAAGTTTTGCTATACTGTTTGCTTATTTCATCAGTTTCTTTGTTTTTTTAAATTCCATTAACAAATAGCAGCTTATTAAAATAAAAACCTTAACAGCTGGTAAATCCATGTCTATCTGTATTCAAAAGGAGATTTAAAAGCGGCTGGCTTTAAAACCTTGTAGTGATATCCCTTTTCCACACTTCTTCTGGAGGCAGGGAAGCGGAAAGGCAGCTGCACATCTCTGTCATGGCTGAGGGCACTGTTAATTGAATTTGTGCCAAGTGACACAAATACCTTACCTGATCAGCAACTGACTGGATGGAGGTGACCGTGATGAGCTGGCTATACTTGGGCTGCAGGTGAGTAAACCTCCTTTCATGCCTTTTGCTAGTGACCTCTGTATTTGTGTTTACCCACAGCAGGCTGTGTGGGAGGTTTGCTTTTCCTCTATTTTACTTTGTCAGTCAGTCATGTCAGACTGTGGCCATCAATACTTCTGTTCGTCTCTTTCTCAGCAACCACCTTTGAGTTCAATTGAAGGCTTTCATTGTTTTATCATTGTCAAAACTTTCTTAACCACAGAGACCCATTCCTCAGCAGCAAACCCTTAGAAAAACAGCACGGATGAAAGGATGTATTGAGCAATAGACTGGGTAGCCTGTTTTTCCTCAATTATCATGGGGCAATAGAGGGGTGAGGCGATTTTCCTCCCAGCAGCTGCGTGGATTCTCATCAATGTCTTGAGATGCAAGGGAAAAACCCAGGCACTCAGCATTTTGATCCATTCGGTGAGGCATCTGACTCAAAACTCGTTGAACTTGAGGGATGATTTTTCCATTGATTTCAACAGCTCTAGATCTGGTCTGATGCAGCTGCCTGGAACTTTAATGCTACTTCAAATAAAGGAGAAGATTTCATTTCTTGGACATTCCTTCTGCCTGGAACCATTGCTAGCCTCTGGCAAAAAAAAACCCCAACTGTCTGGACTTACTGACTTGTTTTGTGTGGAGTCAGGGTTATGATGTCTGGGACGATGTATTTTCCTGTCAAATAAGGTCTGCTGGCAGCACTGAAAATGGGAAATAAGCCATACTAGTATGCTTCTGAATTTTTTTTAAAACTCAAGCCATGATATTAATAGCTGTGGTACAGAAAAAGGAGAGGCTACTACTGTACATCAGCAGAACTTAGCTCACCCACCCAGCTTAGCTTTTCTCTACTGTAACTTGGCAGCCAGACTGAAGAGTTTTCCTGTTGGAAATCTCCCAATGCAAAATGTACAGTTAATTTACACCAGCAACACGCATGCTTTCTATTCTCCTCTAGTGAAATTCTTACCTAAGTACATATACCTAAGAGCTGCGGGAGTGGATAGGTCTGGTACATTAACTTTTTATTGAGGTGCAGGTTCAGGGGTGCAAAGTATCAACAGGCACAAACTGGCTGTAACTATGCCTAGTCTGAGAGCTGGAAGAGAGTCTGATCACTGGAGCAGGAAGACTCTGGAACAACTCTTTGATTGGAGGCCAGAAAGCTAACTTTCAAGTGATTGCAAAGAGAGTTTATTCTTTGCTCTTTCATTCTGACGCCAGTCAAGAATAACTGTGTGCTAACAAGTTTAATAGCTGTAGCTGGACTTGCATGCATTGTCGAGGTCGTGCTTGTTACTGCCATTATTGATTGACTCTTGCTGAGTATCACATGCACCCAGATGAAGCACTAGCAACTCTTTAGAGTTCACACAATGGAAAACTTTGCCCATGCTGGCAGGAAATGTACCTTGCAGGTAAAATTTACAAAGTTTGAACAATATCATTTATTTTTACTTTCAAGTGAAATGCAAAGGCATGTATCCCCCAGCATTCCAGAAAATGCCTTCCAGGTATAAATTCAGTGCCTGAACTTACTTTTTGCTTTCATGATCCCGAAAGAATGAAATAACTTGACGTCAGCAGGTTTTGGGCATTAATGTTTCCACATTTTTTTACTATTGTGTGTATTCAAAGGAAAAGAATAGCAAAGCTAGCCCTAATAGGAGAAATCTGGATCCTATTCACATTGCAGAAAACATGACAGTCTTCAAAGATTAAAGAATCTGTGTGCAGTTCCTCTAAGAAAAGGAGAACAGGGATCTAACCTCTGGACTTGAAGTGCTCCATGCTGTGTGCAATAGTTATGGAGAAAAATAACACAAGAGTTATGCCCGTGCCTCACCCAGAGCCCAGTGAAGTAAGCAGAAACTTTGGTTGCAATGGACAATATATTAAGTCTTCCACCTGCAACTACGTAAGACTTTAGAAAGGCAAAAGACCCATGGATGTGGAGTATCTCTGCTAATCCTTTGTGCCCCACAGGAGGTTTCTGTCCCTCTTACTCCAGAGGAAACCCCTCATTAGCAATTCAAATAACCAGGCTTGCATCAGTAGGGAAGGATAATCTGGCCCACAGTATACTGAATTACGCTGTTTCCTAGTAGTTGTATTGCCCTCTGCCAGCTGACTGGCTGGCATCTGGATGCCAGATTCTGCAGAGACCTGTATCACATCTCTGTAAACATGCTTTCTGAAAACGCTAAACTTCCATGTACTCTGATATTTTCTGCTTTAAGTAATACGGAAAAAACGGGACTATTTTTTTTCCACTGACTGCATTTTAGATAAATATTAAAATCCCAGAATACTTGGAGGAATGAGTAATAGTCACCAATGAGGGGGAGGAGGACAAATGTTATAAAACAGCGTCTGGCGTGTATGAAACCAGCACAAGACTGACAAATCCAGATTCTTAAATTGCCAGTTTGTTTAGCTTTCCTTCTTAAAGGAAAAGGCTACTATTTTCAAAAAATCAGAACCATTTTCTCTCAAAAACCTCAGAGTTGCCTCTCATTTCCAAATCAGTATTAAAGTTACTGCTTGAAGAGTGTCCTCGTCTGTGTGAAGCAGAAGCTTAGTGATTCTTAACTCCCTATTTCTGCAGCGGTCTGGACTTTAGATTTGCTCATTCACCACATGGTGACCACTTGACATTTGCAAGTTGGCCCTCAAATGCAGTAAGCCTGGGATCTAGACCCAACAGGGCCCTCCCAGTTTTCCTGGAGCTAAATGGAACAGACAAATGGAAGTCAAATCAACAGCAAGAAAAGTACTTTTAGTACCAGTGATGAATGTTAGTATTTAGAATTCAGCTATTTCCAAGTTCACAGATCCTACTGTGGCAGGTCCTTCACAAACACACACAAAAAAGACAGGGCGTCTCCAGAGTAGACTGCCTTTCCAGCTTTTTGTTGGGTGTTGTTTTTGTTTGGTTGGTTTTTTGCATTTTTGTTGTTGTTTGGTTTTGTTTGGTTTTTTGTTTGTTTTTGGGATGGTTTTTTTTAAATAACTTATGTTGTATGTCTTCTCTACCTCTTTGGCGTGCACTGGCACCTTCCAGGATGGATCAAAATCTGTGCATCTTATTAATGTTTGCTGCCTGGTTCATCCTACTCCAGCTTTGTATGTCTTGGGCTGGAGCAAACTTCTTTTCACTATTTGGCACAGGAACTCTCTTGAAGGGCAATTTGGGTATGGGGAAAGGAATGCCTGCTCACTTTTTTCACTGTGGTACACTCCACTGGGGTAATTCCTTGCTGAGCACCAAGCTCGTGGATATTAATTTCTTTTCAGTATTTCACCTTGACTGACTTCTGGCCACACATATGCATTGCCAACATGGAAAAACTGTGAGACTTCTTGCTCTCTCTGCCCTCATCTGAATGAGT
This sequence comes from Tringa tobata, assembly GCA_033628505.1. Lineage (NCBI taxonomy): Eukaryota > Metazoa > Chordata > Aves > Charadriiformes > Scolopacidae > Tringa > Tringa tobata. The sequence goes on from JAHREE010000259.1 coordinate 948,568, forward strand.
AAACTGCAGCCAGTTAGCCAATTCGAAAGGAGAAGAGGAGTAAAGGTTGCTTTGACAGCAGGTCTGCTTTCCCCTACAGCCGTAGAACTGTGATCACCACAAAGATGAAGGGCAGAATTGAGACTGCTAAAAGTATTTGCAAAAATTAATGAGTTTTGCAACACATATGAGATGCTCTCACACAGCCATTACAGCATCAGGCACTTCAGAGGTAAACTTGGTACCTCAGAGGTATTCAGAAGGGCTCCAAAGGGAATTTAAGAAGGCCAATTCCATCTGAGAAGCCAGACAAGCCACAGAAGAAGGCCCAGTGACTACTGTCATGTGAAAAGAGGCCGGGGTAGATTAGGGAGACAGGAGAGAATTCGGAAATACGAGCAAAAAAGACACAGGAACAGTAGTGCTGGTAACTTACATAATACCAGCCTGCCAATGGGATAGAAGGCTTCACAGCAGTAATTGAGAATAAAATAAAAGGTATTGGCATAAGGACAGAAATGACAAGATGGGGAGGGTTGGTGGAAAAAGGAAAGCTACCAAGGACAGATTTATTTTGGTGCACAAGGAAAGATGTTGCTGAATTTCAAGACAGATAACTGCTGCTCAGGACTGAAGATATATGTGCATAGTCATCAGAAGTGAAAGATAGATTAATTCAATAACTGCAATGTATACAGCTCTGCGGCTCTTCATACCTCCTTGGCCACAAGGATACTGATAAATATATTCCTTTGCTGTGAATGTAGAAGCTCTTTACAAGTCTTTTTTTGACTTAGTTGTTCAGCTCAAACCACAGGACTTGTACCTCACAATGAGCGTTTCTCTGCCTGGTCCATATACATGGTATGGAAACTTGTTCACCACCACAAGACTAAGATCACTTAAACATGAAACACGTTGCATGTCTTTGAGTTCAATAGAGATGCAGTAATTATTTTCACCTCTTAATTTAAAAAAAAAAAAAGGCTGGAAATCAAATGACAATCCCTTTCATTGCAACACTGGAAACATTATTGTGAATAGTCTTTACAAAACCACAGGAAAGAGCAAGCTAAAAGGACACACATAGTGGTAGAGTTTTAATTCAGGCCACGTAATCTAATTCTGAATTTTATTAGACCAAAGGGAAACTGAATTAAAAAAAACCAAAACAAACCACAACAAATCCAACCTGTTGGATTATGCAGAATGGAGCTCGTCTTCTTAATAACTCTGGAAAGATTACAGTGTCATGAGGCTCCATCAATCAAAAGAGAAAAACCAAAGAGCAAGGATAAATCGAAGGTTAAGTGCGTGGCGCTGAGGAACACCCTAACCACCTTCCTTTTGCTATTATAAACCGGATGGGTTTGTGTTTATAGACCTATAAAGAAGGAAAAGCAATCCATATTCCGATAGAGGCTTTCTGCCCATACATTCCCCCTGATGTATACAACCATCTTGTATTTTGACACCTCAGTTAACAGACTGTCACTATTTCTGTGTGTTGTTTTCTAACAGAATGATCTTATTCTCAAAGGGCTGCCTATTAATCTATTTCTAAACTTTTCTTTAGCACAGGAAAAGAGAGCACTCCAATATTATTTCATTGTTTCTGTTCAACAGAAGGGCAGAACAAAAGGAAAGGAAACAAAGCCCTAAATCCACAGAAAGATCAAACTCCTCCCTGATGTAATTCCAGTGAAATAGTTTAATACAGCCCACAGATGTGCTCGGTCCATGTTTTTTGCTGTGATGAACACAGGAACGGTAAATGTCCTCAATATTTCAGGAACCTAAAATACTGCAATACGGCAGGACTCAAGATGGAGATCTTGGACTGGAAGAGAATTTTAGTTTTGCTTTTTTCGCGTCCTTTTCATTGCAGGGCCTGGAGACCGTACATCCTTAGGGAGCCACCCAGTTCCTTTCTAAATCAAGAGGACGTCTGAGTTTGGTTTCGGTGGGAGCTAGAACAGGCTGCACATGCATAGCAAACATGCTGTTACCTAACAGTATGTTATTACATCATGTAATTGCTAGAAAGGTGTACCATCAACATATTCCAGTTGCCTAATTTTCCTTAAGTGACTTTCTGCTGCAGGCTATTTGGGGTCTTTAGTTCAACACTTGTCCTCTTTAAAAGGACAGTACTAATTTTGTCCTAGAACTTGCATTTATTAAACCAAACTTTTATACAAACCTGAAACCTAAAGAACTGCTATATGCTATTATTAAACTCCAGTTGTTTGCAAGCTGATAAATACCCTCTGGCAGTGCCTGAATTCCCACACAGCAGCAACTTGAAGTTATGTTAAACAATGTAATCAAAACTAAAACTGCTTCTGTTGCTTTTTGTTGATTTTGTTGCTTGATGCTGACCAAAACATCATTGCCTGGGTTTGCGTTGTGTGGGCAGCATCCCCTTAAGCTATCATCGGGCTGCATGGCTACAGTCAGCAGCAACAGAAGCCCTCTCTGCTGCAGTAGCACATAAGCCAGCTCTGAAAGCAGCATCGAAGGTGGTTGGGTTGCTTTGGTGTCTATGGTTTGGGAAGCCTCTGATGGATAGCGTTCTTAATAAAGGTGTCTCTCACACCCTTATAAAATTTCATTCGAAGTCCAAAGTACCACTCCCAGGTTACGCTACCACAAGTTCCTATCCATGAATACCCTCCCTACCTTTTGGGATGTCACTCAAGCTCGCTTTTCCAATTGATTCTGTTCTTTTCTAACGCAGTATGAATGGCACAAATGAAGAAAAGCACTTCCGTTTCCCATAATCACTCCAGCTGAGAAAAGCACCAGGTTCTGAATGGAATCGAAAAGCAGCTGATCAGTTTCGGGCACAGGAGGCTGAGTAGGGAAATCAGGGGGGTCCTTCCCGCCCCCCTCCCTCTCTCTAAGCGTGGATTAAATCGCACTTCGTAAATAAAGCCCGCGTGAACGCTGCGCCAGGTCACATCCCGTCTACAGCCTCGCCAGCTGGAAGAATTTTGGAAAAGGTCTGGCGCACACATGACAGGGGTCGTGGAAGCAGCGCGGGAGCCCTTCTAACGGCGTGGGTCTAATTAGTCATGCAAGTTGTTTCATTTTAAATGAGACTCAGAGGCACACGGTAATTTTAGGACAGCGGGGGGAGAACGGAGGGGGCGGGGGAGAGGCGTTTCTCTCCCACGAGAGGAGCAAGGCCAGGGACAGGGAGCGCTCCCCGGTCGCTGATCCCCCTCAGGCCGCTGTGGGGACGGCGGGCCCCTGACGAGCCCTCCCCGCC
>JAHREE010000259.1:951994-994408 GCA_033628505.1 Tringa tobata
GGGGCGTAGCCCCTGGGTGGGTGGGGAGCGGTTGCAGCCCCCCTTCCCTGAGGCGCCGCGACGGGCGCTGGCGGTCCGGGGGGTGGCCCGGCGGCCTCCGGCGAACTCGGCAGGGGAGAAAAGTGGCATTTTACCACATAAAATGCACCTTTCCGGCCCGGATCGCAGTGAGAGCCCCGGGGGGCTGCTGGCCGGGGCGCGGGCGGGCGGCCGCTGGTGCCGGAGCGGCGCCTCAGCCTCGCCGAGCCCTTCTCCGGTCACCTCCTGCGGCCCTGGGTTCGTGCCTGGCCCCGCTGTTACAGCCCCCGCTCCGGAGCAGCGGCCAACTTAACTCTCCCCGCTTCGGCGGAGCGTTGCCGAGGGCTGCTCGTCGTTGATTTAGCTGCCGGCGGCTGCCAGCCGGAGGGAGCTGCCGGTTAGCTGTGGTACCGGCGGGCAGCCGGCTCCCCAGCGCCTGCCGGGCGGAGGCAGCGGGCAGGGGCAGGTCCGGGGGGGATGGAGCTGGCAGCCTCCCGGCCCTTCGATGTAACTTCAGAAATCTTGGGGCATGGTTGCGGAGAAGCTGTCGCTCCTCCGAAGCTTTGGTTCTCTCTGCTGGTGTAAAATAAAAAATAAAAAAAAAGTCACCATTATTAATTTTTAAATTTTTTTTTTAATCTTGCCCACATCTTCAAGAAAATAGGTTAATTAAATCCGGCCATTTCAGTTTCCAGGTTGATTTAATTTCCATTTGAGGACAGATTAGGCAGTATGAGCACTTAAATACTCCATTACTTGAGAGCTGTTTGATACAGTTCACTGGCAGTGAAGCAGTCTTTACTGACACTTGCTGATTTATTTTTACTAGGAGGCTATCTGGAGCTGGTGGAGAAAAGGGCATCTAATAAATTTAAATCTTCCTTGTAGGGCAATTTGTCTGCCTTATGGTTTTGTCCTAGGCCTCTAAGGATGGTAGCAGTGTTGTTCCTTCTCTGCTTTCTCAAGAAGGGACAGAAGGAAGAGTTGGCTTTTGCTTCATCCCTTGACTTTCATCGATTAATCATAGAGTTTAGAATGTTCCACTCAATTTCAACAGAACTTGTAAGTCCGGTTTGGGTACTTAAAGCAAGTGTTTTCTTGAACATGTTCTGTAAAGCTATAGGTAACAACAGTCGTCATTTTCCCGAGCTTTGCTTTTATTATTGGAAATGTTTAAAATAGTGTCTTAAGTGATGTTCTATAGCCAGTACTCCAGTAGATTAAGCTAAATATTGTGGCAATGTTAAGCTAAATATTGACAATTCCTTTTTCCCTTCTTTTGTTTTTTACTCTGATACCCTCCTCCCCACACACTGTATTTAGGCCAATTTACATCCTGTCTTATCATTTTGTATAATATGTGGGTTTGCATGCAGGCAAGGTGGGAGGGGAATTTTAGGGATTGGAGAAGTTGTCTGTGTATGACTGCGCACGTGTGTGTGCTGAACAGTTGTGGTTGGGCTGAAATTACCGGCATGTTCACCAGGGACAGGAAATGATGGTGAGAGTCAGCTGGAGTTTGCTTACTGCAAACTTCTGCAAACGTAAGTATACTGGATTTTATACAAACCTTATTTGCTTCTTAGGGTAGCTGCGCGTAAGTCATCGTACAGAGTTGGGTCTAGTTCAAACCGCATCCATTATAGATATATGTACATCAGTCTAACAAGCTTTTCTTCATTTGTTGCATTCTGTAGGTTTTTTTTTACATGCTGTGTAGAAGGTAGAATGGAATAAGGCATTATTCCGGTACTCTGGGACCTTATGTTTTTTAACTGTCAAGCTGAGTTTTCAGTTACTACAAACTGTGCTCTTAGCAATTTATATATGAACTATGTTTTTCAATAGGAAGGCTTTTCTCATTTTGTAGCTAATATTTTAGGCTTAAACTTGATTTGCTGTAACGTGCATTTCAGAAAAATGCAGTGGTGAATGAAGCAGCAGAATGAGTATGGGACTGTGCAGTCATAGGGTACTTCTGTATGTCAGAAGCAGCGTAGTATTTGTATGGGCATATTTTGATCTCAATTGAAGTCAGTAGAAATTTCTCAGCTGATTTCAGTTATGTTAAGACTTGATTCACCAGAGGTGTGAAGCTTTGCTGGTAAAGGCTTGGGGCTACTGTGATACACCACTACTAAGGAAGCCAGCGAAACTTCCAGGAGAATCTAATTGCATTTTCCTGTATCAGATTTCTGATAATAGGATGCACTTATTGTGAGATCTGACAAACAACTCTCCAGACTGGGACTGATGTGTTCCTGTTACCAAATTCACCCAGCTCTGCTTTTTGAAATGCTGGATTTTCATTTTGTGGTTGTATTCAAGCAGTACACTTCGGGGGACAGACATTGTTTTTAATCTTCTGCAGCTGTCACTTGTGATAAAAGTACCTAAATCCTTGAATATTGTGCCTGGAAGTACGTGTTTCACTACTTTAAAGTTTCTAATTTATCTGAAGGACAAGGAGGTTTTGTGTATGTAATGATCTGTCCTATTGTGAGTGCTTGTCCTTATTCTGATAACGTAAAATATATCTCCTCGATGTTAATTTCTAATTACCTTAGACTGAAGTTTGCTGTTTGCCTTCAGGCTTGAGTGATGTGGGTGATGATGCTAATGAATATGACAATCTGGGTAAAGCTGGGAACATAATAGCTAAGAAAAGCACAGCTGTGGGTCTGGTCCTGGGAGGCACGATATCCGTAACTCCTCCTCCTTTCAATCTGTTTTAGCTTGTTGCTCATGCAAAGTTCTTGAAGCTGCTTGTGACTTTTATGTAGTGCATATGTTCAGAAATAGCAGATTCTATTATATGTGAAGTTATGACATGAATCAACAGAGTGTTGGGAGTACTGGTTTTGGAGCTCTGTCAACATGAAACTCATAGCACGTTGTTGCAAGTTGCTTGAAATATTTTGAAGAAAGTAAATAGTTGAGGACAGCATCAGCAGAGGAAGGAAACAGAACTTGTGCAAATTTTTTCTGATTTTCTGTATTCAGGAGCTAATTGATTAATTAATCAATTATTAATTAATTTAGTGTCAATTCTGGTACCTGCCTTGCTAGTAAAAGCAGTGAGCGCTCTCAGAAGTGCTGGCTGAGACAGAGAAACGCATTCTGTCAGTCCAGGCTCTGCTGTCCTGCCTGGTGTGCCAGGGCAGCACTGACTCAGGGCAAGCTCCTTAGGGTGGGAGTCACGTGTTGGTACATAGCAGCAAGCACAGCAGCACCTAATCCTATTTCAGTGTCTGGGCTCCGTGATGCTAACCACCAAAGTAAAGAAATAGAGTTGAGCCGCTTTCGATGGGGAAGGTGGTAAGCAATTTCTTGCAATGCCTCTTTGCTAGTGCTTCAGAGTCTTTGGGTGAAGGCTATTCTGGACATGGCTCTCGAGAGTCTTTTTGTGTGGAAAATAAGTACTGATAAGCACGACTTGATAGGAATCCCTGTTCTGTGCAAAAGGAGGGAGGAATAAGAGTGAGAACTGACTTTCACTGACCTTTAAGCGCTAAGCTGAAGTAGTGCATTGAAAATTGCTGTGAGTTTTGAGCTCTTAGAGGGATCTCCAAACTTACTAATTGTGTATCTGGCTGTAAGACAGCCTGACATACAGGCTGCCTAATAGCATCTGGTAAGTCACAGGAGGAAGACTGTAGATATGATGTGCCTCTGTCCATCGCTTTTCAATTTTTAGACTGAATTTGAAAAATCCTTCTTTTGCAGTCATTGAATAGCTCTGCAAGCTCTGCATTCCTTGTTTGAGCAAGAGGTGTGTATATATATGTATGTTTCTAGACTTCTCACTTTCAACTCCAGTTCTTAAATTACAAATGCTTGAGCTGAAGATTCTCTCTTTAGTCTCTAAGTTGTGGGGTTTTGATGGCTGAATCATATTTAGATTGGCAAACACAGCTGCTACCATGTCAACACTTAATTATTTCCTTCTGGACATTTTCTTTGGCACTTATGTTACCATGGGTGTGCAAACAAATCTCCCTTTCTTTTGCCTTCCAGTGTAACACATGAATTGGGCATTAAAGAGATTTTTCTTTTGATTAATCTTTCAATAATAGCAACTTTTTAAGTGATAGCTTCAGATTCTGCCTGCATGTTGGTTCAGGTGAAACCTAAAAAAACTGTCACAGCAAAAACATTGTAGTATCTAGTGCTGCAGTTGTCACTTGTGTGTAACTGGTGTTCTTAGAATGAAGACGGTAACAATATGAAATAGTTACGATGAGAAACTCATCCTTACTTGTAGCAGTGTTTATAGCTATTCTATTTTTATGGTAATGATACCTGTTGGATTTTAGTAATGACTCTTTGCTGCCATTAGAAAAACCTGAAGCATTAGGCTTTCTGGCCATTTGGTGTATCCTCTGATTAGTGTTTTTCAGGTAGAAGTCTTAAATGTTTCCCTGGGTGAATGTAGTCGTACTTTTCCCTCATCTTAATTTCTGTCATTACTGCTCGTGATAGTACCACAGAGTCTACTATCACAAATGTCACTTCTTATCTGTTGTGGCGTTCACTTAGGTCACTTCTAGGTCACCACTCTCTGATCTGACTTAGACCATTTGTGATTCTGGAGGCTTTTCCTAGTCACAGCGAATGCATTGTCACTGTTCTGGTTTTAGTCTGTTCCATTTTTATATAGTTGCTTGTGAAATTGAATGAAGCTCTTGGTCTTAATGGTTCTGATAGAGAGCAACTCTGTGGATATACTCCATTTGCCTTATGTGTTTAATTCTCTCCGCCTGGAGAGTAGATGAAACCACAGAAGAAACAATTTCTGAACAGCTTGTCAATCACCAACAGAACCATGTGTGCAGGAGTCTTTATCCTTCTCTGTGCACAAGCCCATCTGTGTCAGTGTTAATTCTGCTTGTTACAGAAGGTTAAGTCCTGCCCTTCAAGTTTTCAGATGAGCACAGTAGGATGTAGGTCTCTGTCACTACTTTCTTCCAACCATTCACATTAAAAAAAAATATCGTTGCAGTGTCTCCCTCTTTTCCAAGATAATTGCTTTGTCAGTGTGTCTGGAAAAATAGCCTTGAGTAGGCAGAGTTTCTTCATACTCTTAGTTGCCCAAGCAAAATGTACAATTCTTATTTTGACAGAACTTTTGCTGTCCTGTTTGCTCTGGCAACAGATGGCTTTGAAACCAGCCGTGATAAGTTTTATTGTCAAAAGGGCTCTGCTGCTGCCTCAGGCTGTCAGGCATAATAGAAGTATCTCCCCTGAACACGATGCAGAAATTTCTTGCTCATACTGGCACCAGGGGCTATGCTGGTTACAACTGTATCGCTAGAAAAGAAGCTTGCTTAATAGTTTTATAAAATACTGTATTCTGAAGGAGAGTGACTGGTTCTGTCCTTTCTTTCTATATCCCTTGCTTGTGACAAATATGAGCTTTGGCAGCATAAACTGTGAATTTAAGTGCATCTTATAATGTAGGGGGGGAGGAAGTTTCGCTATGAATATGATTCAGTCACTGACTGTCTCGTTATACCTTAAAAAAAGAAATGGTGAGTGTCTGTTATTCTTCAGTGGTACTGCTTGAAGACTTGAAAATAACAAAGTGCAAATCATCAGTAGCACCGGGGATCCCGAAGACGTGCTGGTGATCACCGTCTGCGTACGGGGGAGCTGACGCCAAAGGATGTGGGCTACTGAGTCTCTGCTAGATTGTGAAGATGACTGTGGTAGGAGCTTGCGGTGGTTTTCTCGGGTTCCCTCCCTGATACCTTGCCTCTCGCCAAAGGCGGGCAGGCTGGTACTTGCTGAGAGATACCTTTCTGCTATTTGGTAACTGTGTGGGGTTTTACCCCTGCAGCTGGATGTGTCTTCATCTGTGCAGCGCAGTGGCACGTGACCTCTCAGTTCTTGGGCGCTACGCAGCCGTTTAAGTAGCAGATGCTCAAAGAATGTGCTAGTCCATTTTTTAGCAATGATTTTGCCACCTCAAAAGAAGCAGGCTGCCTACCAGGCATCAGGCTATTTGGAGCTGGCATTATTGCTAAAAAATTGGAGGTATTTGCTTTTTAAATAAGTGATAATGGAACAAAGAAACAAAAAATAATAAACTAAGACTATGCCTGAAGATAAGGTTTCTCCCTAACTTTTTTTTTTTTCTTTGCCAGTAAGTAAGAGCCATTAATAAGGGTCTGTGGTCTACCCTGGTACTGTCATGTCCTGGAAACTTCTCAGAACTGTGTCTTATTTGCTGTTACTGTTAGTAGTGTTAGTTGAATCATTCAGAGCACCCATGCTTAGTTTCCTTAAAAGATAACGTTCTGATAGTAGATTTGTTTCTTGTTAAGATACGTAAAAGGACAGGACCAGAGGCAATGGAACACAGGAAGTTCCCTTTAAATGTCAGGAAGTATTCTTTTCACTGTGAGTGTGATTGACCACTGGCACAGGATGCCCTGAGATGTTGTGGAGTCTCCCTCTTTGGAGATATTCAAAAACTGTTTGGACATTGTCCTGGGCGACACCAATTGGTGGTGTCTGTCTGACAGAATTTGACTTGTGAAAAAAGAAAAGAACTAGAATTAAAGGGGTTTGCAAATTTGCTGATACTGAGATCAGACAATAAGCAATATTTATATGAAGAGAGGAGAATCTAAGTTAGGTCTAGTCCTGTTATTGAACTCTAGTAACAACCATGTTGGAAAAGAAGAGTTGGTATTTCTTATTTGTTTTCTGCTTAAACAATGGAAGGAAAAGAATTTAGGTGTTGGTTGACAGGGCTTTGTCAGGTCTTAGCAGGAAAGCTACTGTGTTTTAAGAAGTTAATTCAGTAGGTGTGCCCTTACTAGCATCAACACTTATTTATTTAGTAAATAATATTTACTAAATGAAACAATGGATAGCTAAGATGTATTATGGACCCTCATTTGCCTACCACTGTGGTGTGTCTACCACTGCTAGGCTGAGCAGGTGCCCAGCAGGGTTTAGCCCCCCTGGGCTGGGGATTTTTTGCCACGTTATTCTTAACCTTCCGTTCAAAAACAGATCTAAAGAGAAATAAAATTTAAAGTTTGGATGTTGAGCAAAATACTGGGCCAAAGTATTATAGTTGATTCTTTTCTTCCTTAGCTGAATGGTACTGATAATTTTTTACTGAGTGACCTAGCTAGGAAGTAACATTTCAAAGCTCTTATGCTACTGCCACAGCTGCTGAAATTCAGGAAGTATAAAACCCATTCATTCTTTCCTGCTGTTTAAAAATAAATTTTAAAAAAAAGTGATTTCACTGAGTTAATTTGCAGATTTGTTACTGTCCTTCAAATGCACTTATATCATTTGCAAGACATTAAAAGCAGAAGCACTCAATATTATGGTAACCTTATAAACTTTATAAAACTAAGACTCACTTATTGAATATCTCCCAGTGCTTAGAGAATCTCAAATTGTTGAGAAAGCAGTTCCCTCCGTCAGTAAGTTCTCCTATCGTGAATAAAGTACTTGCCTTTTAGCTGATGTCCAGTTTTTGTTGAAACAAGCTTTTTAATATCCCATTTCTTAGAATAAGAATAAAAATGCACTGCTGAAGTATTTCATTCAATTCACTGAATAAATAAGGAACTCCATTTCAGATTCGGAGATAAAATATTAGAATTTTCCACAGGATAGCTGAATAATAGGCTTCTCTACATGCACAGAAAATCTTCATTTCACAGCTTATTTTCCTATATATAATACTATATTGTCATGTACTTATGGAGGTTCAACAGAATCAACACTTCAACTTGAAAATCAACAGCAGAGCCATTGCCAGGATGTCACTTTGGCAGATGAGACGTATTGCTTGATTGCTTGCTTGGTTTTTTTAGAGAGAAAGGGGAAAAGAAAGAGTGTTGTCAGACTTTCACAATACGGAGTATTTGATATGGGTGACTTGTAAATTATTTTTTTTCCTTTATTGCAGGAACACTGAAGTATACAAGGTCACTTTCTTATGCCATGTCATATGCATGCAGTTGCTGGTGTACTGATGATCCCTTACTGGTGATAATCTTACATTTTAAAAGTTCAGATTTCAAGTAACGGGACACCATTGAGTATTTTTATAAATGCATACAATGTCATCGTTTTCATCAGGCAGGCTTTAATAATCTGCTTTTAGTCCTAGTTGATTGGTTTGAGAAGCTGGGCAAGGAAGATGGAGCTTCACATTCATTTCTAGCTCTACTGTCAGCCATCTCTTTATTTTTAAAGAAGTGGCTTCCTTAATTTCATAGTAATTTAGTGGTAGAACAGTGGGTATATATCAGTATCATCAAGTAACTGAGTGTTCTCCTTTTGGGACACATTTGGGGGGCTTGTCAGTGGTGGCGACTGCTTCCTACTTGAAGAGGCTTGGTTTCTGAGATGTGGCTCAGCGCTTGAAAACATCCACATTCTCCAAACTGTGGATGCCATTTTGAATGACAGTTCACATTGAACTACCAAACGTTCCTTGACAAATGAGCTTCCATTATTTACTTCAATATAACTAGAATGCATGGTTAGCGTGAACACACCCTCTGCTCAGTGCAGGATGAGAGCTGTTTGCTTCTGGTTTTCTCAAAACCAGATGAGTTGTTTTTCTCTGGTTTTCTGGCTACAGGCTTAGGGAAAAGAGGCTGGAGAGCTGCCTGGCAGAAAAAGGACCTGGGGATGTTGGTCAACTGTCGGCTGAATATGAGCCAGCAGTGTGCCCAGGTGGCCAAGAAGACCAAAAGCATCCTGGCCTGTATCAGGAGCAGCAGGGTGAGTAGGACTAGGGCGGTCATCGTCCCCCCCCCATACTTGGTACTTGTGAGGCTGCACCTTGAGTACTGTGTCCAGTTTTGGGCCCCTCACTACAGGAAAGACATTGAGGTTCTGGAGTGAGCCCAGAGAAGGGCAGCAAAGCTGGGGTCTGGTGAGGGCTCTGGAGAACAAGTCTTACGAGGAGCATTTGAAGGAGCTGGGATTGTTTAGTTTGGAGAAAAGGAGGCTGAGGGGAGACCTTATCACTCTTTACAACTACCTGAAAGGAGGCTCTAGAGAGGCGGGGGTCAGCCTCTTCTCCTAAGTAACAGGTGATAGGACAAGAGGAAATGGCCTCAAGTTGCACCAGAGGATGTTTAGATTTGATATTATGAAAAATTTTTTACACCAAAAGGGTTTTCAAGTGTTGGAACAGGCTGCCTAGGGAAGTGGTTGAATCGTCACGCCTGGAGGTATTTAAAAGATGGGTAACTGTGGTGCTGAGGAACGTGGTTTAGTGATGGTTTTTGTCAGTGTTAAGTCGATGGTTGGGTCCCTTCCAACCTCGACTCTTCTATGATTCAGTGGTTCAGTCTGCACAGCCCTTCTGCAAAAGGATCATCTTTCCTTGCTGTTACGTGATTTTTATGTTCTAAGCTAAAAAAATGTTTGTCTCAACTATTAGGAAGATTAATGCCTTTCTCTCTATGGCCTGTCTCACAGCCCTCGCATCTTGTAGAACTTGAATTCTTGAGGCATTTTTATTCTTAATATCATTGCTCAACAGTCTGCAAGTGCATTGGCACTTGGTACACCTTCTGATGGGTGATTTAAGACGAGAGAAGGTACAGGCTGTGCATCTGTTGTGCATTGCTTTTTCAATAAAATCATATCTTGTATGTTAGCCTAGCCTAATGCATTTACAGCTGAGAGGAAGGGTGGTATTTGGTAAGGGAACTAGGGATGAAGGATGGGAAAACAGTTTTTATATATTAGTATATGTAACTTTAATTCTCACTTCTTATTCTGTTTGACCAAACCACTTTTTTAGTTCCTTGTGGTTCTTTTGGCCCTCGAAAATAATGGGGGTGTTTTGAGTAAATGCAGATGAGTCCTCTTATGAAATCTTTTTGCTCAGCCTGTAAATGTCCCCAAAACATTTGCAAGCAAGAATGTTTTGTGGAATGTTGGAGTGCAAACAAAAATCCCAAGGCTTAGATTGGCTAGATTTGTGCTTGGATTGGCTTTGTTGAAGAAAACTGTTCTAATCCTCTTAATTCTTTCCTGCACTGAGATTCTGAAACACTTCTGTGTATCAGAGTATCTGAGTTCCAGAATTCTGGAAACTGCAGTGATCGTCTTCAGAAAGCCATGGGCACTCTTTGAAACCAATATTCCTTAAAAAAACCCAACCAAACCTTTGATCACAAAAGCAATACGTGAGTAATGCTGAAATAATTTCTTTTTATTAATGGAAACTTTAGAGTATTAAGGGAAAGTCAGTTTGCAGCCCAGGTTAAATCAGCAGCAGTAATGTTGGTAAGTGGTATATAGATACTTCCTTGCTGAAAGTGGCCACACTGGCACATCGCAGGACTGGATAGTCACGTTCAATATTTGTTGTAGTCAATACATTCGTGTATTTCCTTTTGTAAAGTGACCAAGCATCATCTTAAAATAGTCAGAGCTTTGTCCTCGGGTGTCCCATTAACAAATTATTTCAAAACTTTCCTACCTTGACTAAAACTTTATTCCAGGATTCTGGATAAATGTATCCATGACCAGTTTGTACACCTGACTAAAGTTGGTATTTTCTCTCAGTGTTTATAAGAGCATCTGTGTTTCCTCTGAGCCTTTGTAAACTGGTTAACTTCTTGCTTTGTTCATGTGAGGAGGACTCTCCCTTTCCCTCAGTGAGTTTAGGAGGCTTGTGTTTGGACTTGAAGAGATGCAGAGGATCTTGTGATGTGGCTGAGTAGGCACACTCACAGTATTCACTCCAGGGAAATACTCTGCTGTCAGTCTTCCTTGCATAAGCATACCATCTCAGGTATATCTTAGGTGTTATTTTTTGTTTCCTGACCAGATTAGATGCTGCGCCTTGCACAGTGACTGTTTTTAGTGCTTCCCTGTATGTCTCTGTAGGAAATCTCTCCCTTTATGTCAAAAGTAACTTTTTTCTCTTTTCAGACTTTGATCAAACTGGTGATGGAGTGACTCTGTAATCAGCTTATACATTTAAGTACCTTTCCCTTCTTGGTCACTTCCAGCTGTCATAGCAGAACTTCTGCTTGGCTTACTTCTTGAGTCCTGACCTTGCCTTCAGGACTGATGAATTGCGGTCCCTGTCACCGCTTCTGTTCATGTGGTTCCTCTCACCTGGTGTTCTAGTTGTTCGGTGCATCAGAGGTGCCGCTGTACTTTTTGTCAGCAGCAGTTTTTATTAGACACCTCAATTGCCTTGCCACTAGTAGAACTGTTAGATAACACTAGCCCCAGGATAATTCTTGGCAAACTCTTCTGGTGGTTTGTGTCAAGCCTGATATTTTCTGTGGCCAGTTACTTATTCACTTTGCAGCTCTTCAACTAAATAAGGTCATTGCCAGCTTTATTATTTTTTTTTAATGCAGCTGTTGACAGGTCCAGATGAGATCTACAGATTTCCTTTGTCTTTTTTAATGTATTTATTTTTTTAAGTTAATCTGTTACCATTGACTTTGGTATTTCCTTCTGACTCTGATTTAATCTGAAATCTTACTTGTTATTGATTGTAGTAGTTCTGGTTTCTTTTCCCTTTTCTCCCCTTGCTTCTAACTCTAAGACAGGTATTCTGTTTGTTGTTCTGCTACTGTAGAGTGTCTCCCGCTGGTTTTGGTTTGTCTAAAAAGTACAGATTGTGTTGTGGTTTGGGCTGGACTGGCCATTGAAATGAAAAACAGATGCTCTCTGAGCAAGACAATTATGGTTTTTCACCTCCAGCCAATATAAAGATTTAAATAGTCACAATAACTTGATAATGCATTAAAGTTTTATTTGCAGCTATATATACAATTTAATCTCCCTTTTCTTTCAGAAATCTGTAGCAGATCTTTTCCTCAACTCATGCTCAGGAAGCTATTACTTTTGATTCCATGTTGGTTGAGAAAGTTTCAAGGCCTGTTTCATAGTAGACATCCTGTCTGTGTTTCTTTACTAAGAAACTTTCACTTCTTCACTTCAGAATTGTTACTTCTTCACTTAGTTTCGATGTGTTGTTGAATAATGTTGTTTTCAATGTTTTTTGAAAGTTTTAACTTTATTCCTGTACTTTAATATGTGAGGTGCACCTTCTTTACTTCTCCTTCCCTGCCTTTTTGGGAGGTGTGGGGAAGCCATTTGTCTGGTTAGGCTTATTTAATCTTGCAAGTTGTCTATGGCACACTGCATCACATGAGGCACTTCCAGATTGGTTTCTGCACAACTGATGCAGATAAAGCTCAGCGTTATCAATTTAGGGAGTCTGAATTCCTCAGTCTGCCTGACTACTTAAACTGGTTGCTTTTGCTTATTACTCATTTAAGTCAGAGAAGTTATTTTCCTGTAGTGCTTAATTCACTGCGATATTTTTCAATCTAATAAAATCTGTACTAAAGCTGGTTTCTTGGAATCTACTGCAGACTCTCAGCACTCTGAGCAGGACTGTCTTTTTTTTTTTAAGTGTTTTTTTTTTGGACCCAGTTGGATTCTCTTCATTCTTTTGCAGTGGTATGTTTGGGTTATTTTAATCTATCACAGTTTTAAGTGGTGTAGTATCGCCCGTACCTCTACTGGCTTTTCTGAGTAGCATGCACACTTCAGTGTGTTTTAGCCACTAAGACTGTTTGTCCCTGTGGTATCTAGTCTTGTATTTAATTCAAGTTCATCAGTTTCATAGCATAGACCTGGTTTGTTTGTTTGTTTGGGTTTTGTTTGGGTTGGTTTGGTTTGTCTTTTTTTTTTTTTTGTATACAAATACTTCACAATGTGTTATCTGGTCTGTTTGCAAGGGCAAATTACTCATCTGCCTGACCCCTGTTCTCAGCTGAGTTTGGACTTTCAGTCCTCTATCAAACTATCAGAGATAAGAGTCCTTCCTGGCCACATCCTCATTTTTCCCTTGGTAGTGCAGTGAGGTTAGATATGGAGATTAGTGGGTGTCCGACAACTTTCATTTCTCATTTTCATCTGTAAATCCCTTGTGTGTGTCGCTGTGTCCTAGAGGGTCAGTGTCTTGCCTCACGAATGAGAGTCCATCAGCAGGAGAGTTCTGCTGAGTGACTCTGAATACTCTGGTGTTTCACCCATCTTTCTCTGTCCTTGTTATTTTAATGCCTCTTTATCAAATCCTTTGAGATATAGCTGGGTTCGGTTGTTTGAAGTCCTGCCATATAAATAATCTTTAGATTTCCTGGGCCCTGCCCCATTCTGTTCTCCAACTGTAACTTAAGTAACCTTGAACACTCAGAAATAATACAGCTTCAGATCAGCAGGAAAATATATAAAGTGCAAGGAGGAAGGGGAAGGGCTGGCATATGTGAATCATTTGATGAGACTGAGAAAGCATTCACTTAAATGTGACTTTATTTATATTTATATATATATATAAGCATCTAAAAAAATCTCATTGCATTTTACTGAATATATATATTTAACTGAAAATATTTATAGATAACTTTCTTTCCCCATGAAATCACAGATATAGTAGTACCTGTTGTGAGTTTCTCAGCAGCTATTGCTACAGCTGAGGCAATTTTGCAGGTCACCAGATGTAGAGACAAGCATCTGGTAAAGAAATAGATTCTGGACTTTGTAGACATTTTAACTGGCTGTATTTATTTTATTTATTTCTTTCTTTCTGCAGGAAAAATTCTCTGTAAACTTACTGTGAATATGGATGGTATGTATTTATTCTAGTGGATCCTGGAGGATGGGATATATTTAATCTGGATCTTGTTGTTTTAACATATAATTGCTTTTTAATTAATTCTTCATGAAAGTTTTCTGAATGTTTAGCCCTCAACTGTCCTAACCTGAAGCTGATGATGAGTTTTTGGGTTTGGGGTTTTTTGTGGGTTTCAGTGTGTACATGTGACACTGAGAAGAAAAGAAGGGGTTATACTTAACATCGGTGTTCTAATTTTGGAGAAGAGAGTAAAATCTTCCCGGTATTACTGGTGACAAGAAAACAAATCACCTTTTTCTAGTATCTTTTCTCTCCTGCTAATCCCTAGATCCAGATTTAGTGGACAGTCACGTAAGGTTACCGCAGCCGTATGCTTACTTTCCCAGACTAATACTGTGGTTACTCTGGCTGATATCTGCTGTTCTTCCATCCTTCAGCTTGTGTGGGGTTTTTTTTTTCCTATTAATTTCTTCCATGGAGAGCAGGTGAGAGGTTGGTTGGGTGGGTGGTGCTAAGGACTTGTGCAGCCTCACCTGGCGACCTGCCCTGTCCTGCCTTGCCTGTGAGTAGAAGAGCTCTGCAGAGTTCTAGGTCACTCAGCTCTGATTCACGACAGTTAACACATAGTGTTAAGATTATATTTATCCATAGTAGATCCATGATGTTGTGTTGGGTTTGTTTGTTTTTGTTTTCTTTTTTTAAACATTCGTCTGTATTAAATAGGCTGTTGTGGTTGGCAAAGTTTTAAAGTAAAAATGCCTTCTGTAAGATCTAGTGTCCCTATTTTTTTATGCTATTTATCTACATTTTGGTCTGTTACTTTAGAAGGAAGAATCTTAATGGCAACGAGCGTCATGATTTTGTGCTTTATCAGAAGTGGGTAAATGAAGTCTTTCCACGCCTGCACGGACAGTAGGGAGCCTTTCTGTTCCGCGGCAGCTCAGCCAGCAGTAAGGCATGGCAGAACAGCACACGTCAGGAGGCTTGCTTTAAAAATCTCTCTTAAGTGACAAATAAACGTAGTTCCTTTAACCTGTTTTATCCAGCCTGGTCTGCACAGAATCATAGAATGGTTCGGGTTGAAAGGGACCATAAAGATCATCGAATTCCAGCCCCCTTGCCAAGGGCAGGGGACAAACTTCAGAAATGGTAGGTGAGAGGACAGAAAAAGCTGTGGCAATACTACCTTTAGTCTTATCTGTTGTAGTAGGTACCTCGTGGCTGACCTCCAGCTGGTGTTCCTACAGTGCATGCACGGCTCCAGGCAAACCAAATCAGCTCTTCTGTTATTCAGTAATTCATATGGTCTGGCAGATACTGTCTCTTCCATAAGTAGTGTTATTCTTCTTTTTCCCGCTCGCTGAAGGCAGGGATGAAGAAGACCAGAACTCTTAAAAAAAATATTAAGAGTTCAGCTCAGTAAAGGAGAGAGAAGAGGATGGATGAAACCAAAGAGAGAATAGCTAAAGGACACAGGCCAGGTTATTGTTTTGGGTTGGGGGAGGGAAGGGAGTTCACAGCCATGGCCTGAGGGGAAAGTAGGAAGACTTGTTATTACAGCAGTGGCTTTTTTTTTTTAATTTAACTCCATAATTTGTAAAAAAAAAAAAAAAAATTGCAGGCACTTAAATTACGTAATGACCTCTAAAATGAAGGTGAACAGAAGTGCTGAATCTGGAGAACACATTTCTAGCTGTCAGCCAAATTTTCTGCCTGAAATCCATTATCAGCTCAGAGAGGGAAAGTGAAGCCTGCTACACAGAGCTCTTCCTTAAATTTTTTTGAAATCCTTGTTGGGTAAAAGAAGGCAGAAGAGAGAGCTTGTTCCATGCCTTTATCTGGGGTGCTGCAGTCTCTGCTGCCATAGCAGATTTTGGACCCCCTTGTGCATGTCATGCCAATAGAAAGGCTGCGGGGAAGGGTCAGGCGGGAGACTCATTCCTCCTCTTCCTCCCCTGTGGTGCCTAGCTCGGAGGCACAGGAAGAAGCATGTGGGCACCAGGGCAGCTTGCTGGTAAAGGCAGCATGTTTACTGGGAACATGGGGGAGAGCAAGATTCAGTACAATATGCTAATAAAGCAAGGAAATGGCTTAATTCGAACAGGAGCAGGTATGCATGCTTCTGTCACCTGCTGTAACTGGAACCAGAGTGATGGAATAGAAAAGCAGTTGGTCTCTTGAAAATAGTTTTGAATGAGTGTTGGAGACTTTAATTTATAATAATCTTAATGGTTAACTTTCTGCTTCTCTGTGGTAGTGTGCGACTCTGTATGCCTGTGTGCTTTTTATAATGTGAAGATTTTTATCTTCTTGAAAGACAGAAAAGCTGCGGGGGAGCTATTAAATTCTGAAAGCTATATTTAGTTTAGAGCAATTAAAGCTAGCACTATGTAATGACACTTGTAACTAGCTTATCCATCATGCAAACTATAAGAATTTTTTTTAATGTTTGGTTTCAATCAGACTTGACATCGCTGACAGCTTTTGCTCACACACATCAAACTCTGAATTTTAGAAGGCATGTCTGTTGCAGGCTGTTTCAGGCAAGTCACTTGCTTTCTTACTGTTCCCTGTCACTTTGTTCCTAATTCGATTTTCAGAGTAAACCAGCATAATCCTGTGTTGCTTCCAAAAGGGGTAGTTCTGCTCTACCCTCCTCTGCAGCTGCCTGATTTGCTCTTATCTCCGATGTGCTGGCAGCACGTTCATACAGTGAACTGATTCAGCAAATGGTGTGGCTAAAAATCTGGCTTTTTTCCTGGTTAGTTATTAACTGGATTAATTTCCCACTCTCATTCCACTCCGTAGTTGAGTTGCTACTGGTTTTAGTAGGAGTTGCAGCAGAAATAAACGGCAAACTTTGAGAAGGGAGAGAATTGTCTGGTTCCTCCCCAAGAGCCCTCTTCTGCTTGCTGTGGATTTACACCAAATTACACTCTATTGCCAGGTTAGGTCTTTGTTATGCTCCTGGTAGGCTATTCCAGAAATATTTAGAAATGTGTAGCTTCTTTGGGACTAGTACAGTATAAAACAGCTTAATGAATTCTTGTAGGGTTGTTACAAGGTTAATTATTCCATGGTCATTCTTTTTTTTTGTCTTGGGTACCAGATTATTAATTTTCTCTGTTCTGCATTAAATGAGCATCCCTCTGATGCTCACATTAGCTGTAGTCACCCATTGTGAGATACATTGGAATAGAAGGATAAATTGAACAATAAATATATGAGGCTCTAGAGTTTTTCTAGTGTCTGTTTGTAGGTCTGTACGAGTGTGGATGACTTTTTTTTTTTTGTGCCTGTGAAATAAGAAAGTTATAAGTCAATCAACAGTGGAGCTAAACTGGTCTGGATTTTCCAGATGATTTTAGGAAGTGTGCACCTGTATTGCAAAATATTCAGCAACAGAATATCATATGGATGCATCCCTATGCTCACTGATCAGACTAGATCACTGTAGCACTGTGGTTTGAAGAGCAATGGGAAACATAGGACCTTCTTTGGACCAGCAAGTTGTGGGGAAAATTTCATTTTTGGGAGGAGGAAGACTGCTGTGTGTGCAAAAATGTGGAAAGATTTTGGAACAGCAAAGGCATCAGTTGCCTTTAGGGGGTGACTAAATGGTTGGTACAAGCCTGAGGTCCCCAACTAACTTCTCAGATACCTTTAGGAACATCATTCAGAATGAAGGCCCCTACGTTTGGCTTGTCCTAGATGACGTGGATTTCATGAATTCTGTAGTTGTGAAGACAAGGCCAAGCTCTTCCACAGAGGGCTGCACAATAAAGTGGAAAATTCTGGATATTGCTTTGGCTAACTCTTACCTAAATAAAGGCTTTGAGATTGAAATGGTGGAAATAACAACTCCACTTTCCTATCCTGGAATCTGTGGAGTTGCTGCATAAGGTCCGACCTTGTGGGCTGTGTTGAAAAGCTCAATTACTTTCCTTAATTTTGGGATGGTGGTGGATTTTTTTGTTTTGGTTTGGTTGCGTGGCTTTTTTTGTGTGTGTATATTTTGGGGTTTTTAAGTTGTCATGTGTTTTGGAAGTTAGCATAGAACTGCTGATATGTGCCTAGTGAAGGTCGTTTCCTTGTATCTGTCACTCCCTTTGAGGTCCCTCTGGAGGGGGGGCTATTTCAATGTGATGTGTAATGTACTCCTGATAACTAATGTAATTGTCTCTAACCTATATAACATGATTTTTTTTCCCCTATTTCTCTTACATTATTCATGTAAATAACACAAAGAATCAAAGGCACTATTTTTCAAATCTAGGTATTCTTATATATATTTTCAAAGGTTCATCATAAGGTGATTTTGTTGCCTTAGCCATGAGAAGATTTTAGTATATGATTAGTTGGAAGTTTTAAATGTAGAACAGCTTTATTTCTGAGTTACTGGGCACAATGCCAGCCTTAGATTTGGGAAAGTCTGAGTAATAAAATTGTAAAGCTGGTTCATCACTGAAATATGTTATTATTTCAGCTGTGTCTGCCCACCGCAAGCTCCTACAGGCTAAAAATGTCAATAGGCTCTTACATTAGTAGCTATTTTAAGTCTCTAATCTTAAAAGGCAGCACAAATGCAAGAACCTTAGATTAATATAAAATATCAAAGTTAACATATCAAGTGTTCTTTCTTGCTTTAGCTTTGAAAACTTCCACATGTAATATTTGGATTATTCTTAAAAATACACAAGTCCATATATTAAAAAAATCTAATCCTAAAATTAGATCCCAGATGTTTAGACTCCAAACCAAGTGGGGGTGGTGGCATTTTTAGGAATGTAACAAATAGAAGAAGCAAAGAATTAAGTGTAAACATGAAATTAGGAGTTAATAAAAGTAGACAGTTGATAATAGAAGGTAAAAGTATTGCTCACAACTCACTGAGTTGAAAATAGGGGAAAGGATTTCCTTTTTACTTGGAAAATAAGCTAATGCTTTAGGAGTAATATTAATAAGGGCAGTAATCTAAATAATTCAAGAAATTCGGAAGACTTTAGTTCCATTACTCAAATGAAGCTGTATGGTCTATTGACAGCATATAGAAGTAATAACTAAGAAGAAAGTTAAATTATAACTACTAAAGCTATTATTTTAAGAAAAAAACCACACACAGTGGATAAGTTCTGAATGTAGGGTACAAATATCTCGAGGAATTTTGTTTCTTGTATTGGTCTTGAAGAAATGTGAGGAAAGCCTCAGAGCTCTGGAGGAAGCTTAATGATGTGCTAGTTCTTATAAACAGTAAATTATATGTGGTGCCTAGATACTGGTTTGTCTGCTGTTGATTACAGACTCATCAAGCTGATATGGGAACGGACTTGGTGCAAAAGAAATTAAAACCTAATAGTTGGAATGAAGAATCATAGAGTCTGTGAATATAGAGGCTAAACTATTGATCCTTTTTAACTCAAATTGAGCAAGTTAAATTTTGTCATAAGCCATTTCTTTTTGGTTGTGTTCATGTACAAAGGAGTCTTGCAGGCTGCTAAAACTGTAAAATTAGATTGTCTTCAGAAAAAAATGCATTTGACTAAGTGTCAAAACTTGGTTGCTTCAAAGCAACAGTTGAATAGTGATATGAGTTTGTTGAAGAGTGATACCCTCAGCATCTCTTTGTGTGTGGTGATTCTTTCTTTTTTTTTCATGCTGACAAGATGTTTGAGTGGGTTCCCCACACCCTCAGTGGACCTACACACTTGTGCAGAATTTTGCATCTTTGGGGCAAGAAAGATTTCTGTTATAAAATGCGTTGCTCCCTTAGTGTGTTAGTCGACTAAAACTTAGTTGCTTATTTAGGTGGGAGAATGTTGCTGATCTGAACTTCTAATACGTATCTTTCAGGAGAGGAAGATGTAGCTGTAGATGCTGTATTTTAGGGTAATATTTTTGGGGAGGAAACCACAAAAAATAAACCACCAAGGTAGAAAATTTTCCAGATTTCATATATTGTAATCCTTACCTCTCTTGTGTTTCCCAGGTATTGAAGGAATACAGCAGGACGTTTTATTTCTCATGTGAATTTTTTTGTGTTTGTTTTTCAGATCTAACACCAGACTCATGTGAGCCACTTATTGCTCAGATGTTCACTACTGTAAAAGAGAAGAAGATTTGAATTCTTCGTAGCTGGCACTGAGAAACTACCCCCTCACTGTAAGTCAGTCTTCCTTGCATTATGGATGTGGTGCCCTTCCTGTAGCAAAACAAAAGTTAAATTGGTGTGGGGCCTGTTTCAGCCTGAGAGGGGACATGATGAAAGAAGCTCCATAAGAAGCTTCTTGCTATGAAGAATCATTCCATCAGTGGAGAGCGGGAGAGGACTGTAGTATAGCTGGCATAGAGCCAGGACTTCAGTCCTCTTTGGAGATAATACATTATGCTTAATTGTATGTCTAGAAGACAAATTGACGGATGTAGCAAGGAAATGAAATAGGTAAACCTGAAGTTGTGCTTATATAATCTTATAGTCTGCTGAGGTGAGGTTAATCGTTCAAAAACACCTCAAAGCTGTGTTACTTTTGAGGGAGCTTGAAAAAGTACAATTTGTTGGTTTGTACTGTTTGGGTTACCTCTAATCTTAGATTTTGGGGTTTCCACTGGTCACCTACCATATCAGGAAGGGACTTTCTCACCCATTGCACCATCAAACTCTTTGTGGTTTGTGTCTCACTTTGAAACGCAGCCAAAGTGCAGCCAGAGATAGGACTTTGGCAAGGCTGAGATTACATTACCCGTGATATTGAAAAACTTCTGGTGTTGCTGGTGGGTGTGTTTTCTGCCTGAGTGTTCACTAATTGTGAGATTTATTACTAGGAGGAAATTCTGTCCCAAGTCATATTGACAGTTGTGGCACTTAAGGTGTTTTAACTTCTCTGATAGCGTTTGAATGTACTGAGAGTACATCTGAATACTTAACGGTTTCTCTTTTGGGGTAGGGGTGTTGATAATGCAATTGAGCTTCCTGGATAGATGCTTTTTACCTTTTTTTTTTTTTATTGTATACATATTGTTGGCCTTTTTAACCTATAGGTATTAAATTAGTATTATAGGGCACATAGGACAGGTAGGATGTTGTAGGTCTTACATGCATATAACCTGCAGTTGCAGAAGGCTGGGTGTTCTAAACTGTGTGGTTCTTACAGTCCTGTGATTGTATGCAAACTAATGTTGTGAAATTAGTGTTAACAGGCTTACATGGATCTCTTACCTGTAAAACAGAATATAGCGCTACTGTTCTGCACTCATTTCCCATTATACTTGCATCTCTGTTTGTGTAGGCTTAGTCATTGCTTTAATTCTTTTAGGTTATTCTTTAGGTGAATTCTTTTAGGTTAAATCTCTTGCAGTTTCTATTGTGAGCGTGTAAAAGTTATTGCTAGCTTTATATGGCCCAGTAGGTCCAGAAAGCTGGAGATGGGTCATGAAAACTGAAGTGTGTAGCAGGCACAAGGTATGAATCTTTGCTGGATGTGGTTGCTATAAATCATGTTAACATCCGTGTGTGTTTTCAGCTTCTACAGATTAGAAGCTGAAAAGGAGAGTGAGGAGTGGAAAATTCTTGTACTTGTTTTATTTGTGTTGGTAGGTATGGCCATACTGCTACAATGGGCTCTCTGTGGGAGGTGCCCAGTTGCTACAGGATCCTTTTACCTATACAGATAGCAGAGTTTATCAAACACTGTTACAACATTGTTAGCTGATTATGCTGAGAACTTTTATGTTTAAGTAGCAAAGCAAAGTTTCCTGATCATCTAATGACGTTTCAAAAAGTTTCAGTGTACTTGGCAGAAATGAATATAGACCTGCCCCACCTCCAGTGGGGGTTTCATTTACAGAGGGGGTTCCTGTGGAACAGGTATGTTCGTGACTTCACACAGAGTCATGCAGGAAACCTGTGAAAAAGTCAGGGCAAGTCACTTTGCTTATCCTAATCTTTCAGTGCAGGAATGTTCTCCAGTTAAAGACAATTTTGGTAGTTTCTGAAAGGAAGGGTGATAGATCTACAGGGATACAAAACTAACAGAGTTTGAATAGTTAAAAAAAGGCCATTTTTGCATCTTTAATAACTGTAGCAGAAGGTTGCAATGAGAACTAGTATTTATCTTAACAATAATATTTTTGTTTTCCTACTGATGTAGTGCCATCCTGTTGGGGTATGTTCCTGAAACACATTAATACTTTGTAACACCCTTCTTGAAAGATATATTAAATGTCATGTTAACACACGGTGTGATTTCACTGAATAGCTCTGTGTCTTTGAAAAGAAACAGCTTAAAGTGAGGGTGTCTTAAAGTCATTTTTACAAAGTTGAAAACTGAATCTGTGGCTGTTACAGAAGCAGTTTCCATATGTTACTGAGCCTTTAGAGGAATTCTTTAATGCTTTCTTGAACGTAGGAAAACTTAGTGAAGGAAGTGATCTTCATTTCTCAGTCCTCGTAAATTTTATTTAAGAAACTGAATGGAACCCCTGTGTATTCCTTTGGTATTTTCTCTCAATTTTGCCAACCTAAAATTCCAAGCTTAATTCTTCAGTACAAATGTGAACATTGTTTTTTGTTTTTATCTCGCTTGGACCACTGACATAGTAAAGCTTGTGAAAGGTATTGGATTTTACTTTGTAAGCTGAATATTGACAGAAATATTAAAAATATTGTCAGCCAGACATTGTCTGCTGGCTCTTTACTAACTGTCTTATATGAGAAACTCTTTGTACAAGCTGAATTCTGTGCTAAAATATGTCATTTAGTACTTCCTTTGAAGGAAAATGAGGTCAAATCTTAGTGCGCATGTACCTGTAAATGCAAAAATAACCAGTGTGCACAACCCTTACTCTTCTTTTGCACAAGCTCATATCTATGAATTTAAGCTACTTCTCTCAGATGAGTTCCAAAGTGTTTCTTGTGGCTTTAGTTACGAATACTTGCACTAACTTATTCAATGGATAGTAGTATAGATAGATGTTCCTGCAGAAAGAAGAGTGGAGAAAGGGAGAAAAAGGGATATTTGTTAACTTACTGTCTTAATAGTTGGTATTGAAAGAAATTAATTTTTTATTATTGTTTAAGACTAAAATAAACTGCACATCTGAGCACTGTGGATGACATCTATGGAAGGCAGGGGTGAAGAAGCAGGGTAAGTTTATCTCATAAGAGCATAATTCATAATTTCTAGTTTTAGTCATAGTCATATCTTAAACAGCTAAACAGTTCCTCTGTCTAGGCAGGTATTGAAACAACTGGGCTGCTGATTTAGTATGATTATGTAATAAAGTCATTTCTAGAATTTGTCAGTAGAAATTAAATGTTTGTGAAATTATAGAAAGGTGGATCAAATATACAGCCACAGTGTCATTAATACAGCATTGTAAACCAGTAATGTGGTAAAACCATGTAAACCAGTAAATGCATCTTTTACAGCAAGTTGTAAATGCCAACCATGTCAGAATGGTGCTGGGCTGGAAGTGGTGTGACAAGGATGTCAACTCCTTGGTCCTGTGGTGTCAAGGCCACAGACTGTTCTCCCTGCAATAGTGACACAATATGTCTCGGACATGAAAATTCAGATCTTAATAGTTACGGCTTCTTACCTTGGGAGAGGCTATGAACTTCAGTGCTTGAAATAGGCAATTAGCATAGACAAAAGTAACTTACAAGAGAAAATCATGAAACTCATCTCCTGTTATTCAGACCTTTGATTCCTTATGCTTATATGCAGAGAAAAGAAGCAGCAGCTGCCGCTGTGTGTCTCGTTCCAGAGAAAATCAAGTTTGTCGCCCTTCATTTTAGCAACAGGAGCAAATTGCCTTCTTCCTGGCATTATAAGGGGGATTTTACATAGTGAGATTCTGTGTTTTGCTTCCCGAAAGTGATACAGATAATGCAGATTCTTACCACTGAAAATGTTTTCATTGTGCACACAATGAGCAAAAGCACAGACTTTTCATCTGGAGGTCATGAACTCAGTCAGTCCTTTGACGTAAATCAGTTTTGTACTTGGAAGCCATGAAAACTTGCCCCTTGTTTTAAGAGTAGCTCAAAGATACCATCTCTGTCTTTCAGAATGTGTTTGAACATGTGTTTCCATCAGCCTTATCTTTTTTAGACAGACTTGGTAACTTTCCTGTTTGCTTATGTGAGCTCTCATAACTTATTTATCCACCAGGTGAAGAATAAAAATAATGCTTCACGTATGTCAGAAGGCAGAAGATTTTTTAACTTTTGAAGGGTGATCTTAGAAATTGATTTCTGAAGAGCAAGTGTTGTATAGCTTCAGGACCTCTTGCTTTCCAGTTGAGCAACAGCAAAGGTTTTGTGTGAGAGGGGAAGAAGTGGTTGCAGTTGTTGGTGGACTCCTTTAGCACTTTGGTAATAAGGATGTGGGACTGAACCTCCCATCCTGGCATGTGTAATAGTGAATAAGTTATCGTTTTCGGCTTCTAGAGACCCCTTTGTTCATTCTCTGATTGCAAGTTTTAGTGCCTTATACTCCCATTTACTTTTGGGAAAAGGTCATATCCTCATTTTGATACATGTGGCAAGTTCTTGTAGCAGGAGGTATTTGAAGTGAAAATTGTGTTGTTCCTTTAGGTTTGAAGAGTCTTCCTACACTAAGAGAAAAGTATTATGATTATCCAAGTAGGTGCTTTTCAAGGAGAAATAGAGATTACTTTAAAGACTTAGTAAAATGTTAACACTATAATTTTAAGCTACCTGTGTAAAGTTCACAATTGCTATGCTTCTGTACTAACATGTTTTAATCTCTTTTTATCCTCACGTGTTGGTCCAGGCATGTAATTTGTTGTAAATCTTTTGTTGTTGTTCCACATCTTGTCAAAGCATATATGAAGGATTAAAAAAGGTCAAACCTGTTCAGTTGATAATTATTAGTAATGATTAGTAAACAGAAATCTATTTATGAAAATGTAAGATGCTTGCAATATATGTTTGAGTTTTTTAAACTTGCTGAATATGCCACACACTAATGAAAGAAAACATCTACCGAGGAGACACATGCTTTTTAGTTACAAAACCACTGCAAGAACTTTTGAGAAGAAAAATACATTCTCCTGTCAACTCAAGTTATGTTGAAAGAACATTAAGATTCTGGCAGAAAACCAGGCAAAGTTTTATCTGGTAGGGAGTAAAACATGCTGGCTGGTAACTTGCAGTCACAATAGTGAGCATCAGAGCAATGCAGTATGAAATGATCTTAAAAAGCTTTAAGAAGATTTCAGTGCAGCAGCACGTTTTTTTGGAACTTTTGCTGCCCTTCCCTTCTGTGCTTCCATATTTCCTGGAGCAGACCTGGGCTCTGCTGCTGTATTTTTGGAGGATGCCAAATTATTAAAGAAAAGGAAAAGTTCTTGATCTAAGACCATTTTGTATGATGCCTTACCTTAAAAAGTACTGAAAGTTTTCCTTCTCTTTTTAATTTTCTCTTAAGTTTTGTCAATGTATATGTTTGTCCTCAGGTGTTTTTTTACTCCCATTACTTAAATACCTGGACAATTTGACAACTGTCCACAGATGTGTTTGAATGTTCTGCAGGGGGTAGCTTATTTTAAACAGCAGGAATTGTGCTTTCAGAAAAAATCAAAGAAATTTAAATTATTATTCTACTTTACAAGTCTAATACTAAGTGATTAATGGAAGTGTTGATACTAGAAAATTGTCCTTCTGTAGTGCAGCAAGTGTTTGAACTACTAACAAGCTGTCAAGTGCTACAAAATGAAATAATTTTAATTCTTGAGGCTCTTATGCAAGCTAAAAGGTAGATGCTGTCAGCTGTGGTGACAGTGAAAAAGCTGAGTGTGGTTTTGGTTGAGAGACATCAATAGAATTTGGTGTTGCTACTGAGAAGGACAAGGAGGACTTCAAAATTTAGCCTTTTGTGAGACCCTATAATCTTCATCAGGGTGACTTATGATCTGGTGAGAAAAAGGCTGCCTTTTAAATGATTTTATTCAGGCTTATAAAAATTGTGCACTTATTCTAGTAAGTGTATACCTTGATGGTATACATAAAGCTGAATACATTTATATTGTAGGGATTTACTTTGGATATACTTGGCAAAAATAAGTCTGTTCTCAAGAATGATATGTATTACTTCTAGTGGCAACAATTGTAATGACCTAATGTATCAATTTGAAAAATAACATTCATTTCATTTAAATAAATAAAAAAAGAAACTACAAAACAGAAAATCCCCAAATAGCAAGCTAAAGAAAGCAATGACTGTAAGGAACTGTAACAGCTGCAATAACAAACAAACAAAGTTGGCCCTTGAAATGAAAGGGGGGGAAGAAAAAAACCACTTCCACCAATGAAGTAGCTTTATACTGTATCATTAAATCTCACTTGACAAAATTGAGATGTCTTGTTCAAGACACTTCCAGTGAAAAACCTCAAATTTCATTTGAGGCTGTTCTCTTCCCACTCGCAGAAAAGCCTGCACGCTCTCAGTGGTTTTGGCTGTTTTCTCCTTGTTTTCTCCCCACAGTTGTATTTCAGATGGAAGATTTTTGAACAATATCATAGAAGTATTGGTCAAAAGAAGAAACGCATAACATTCCCCAATACCAAGAATCTTTCAGCTTGTCACTATGTCAAAATGGTGTCATTGGAATGAGCTGTGCTGTAGTGGTAGGAGAGTGGCACCCCACATCAACAGTCGTCATCTCTGGGTGGCTGTGGGAACTACAGAGGACAGTATGGCTGAAAGATGTAGAGGATGGTGACTACAAGCTTTGGAGAAATATAAAGAATGAGAGAAAGAAATGAGCAATAAGCATTTCTTACAACTCTGTATTTCTGCACTTAAAATTGGCTTTTGGGCTTTGTGTAATACGTGCATCTTTCAAAGCAAAAGTAGAAAGACATTTTCAAATCATGAGCAGACTTCAGGGTTCTGTAGACCTAAGCAGGCTAAAAATCTTATTTCTAAATGTATTTCACTTTATTCCTGTCCATGTTGTCTTGCCTCTTTTTATATGTTTGAAAAAACAAATTTAAATATTTTGAAAACCCTTATTAAGACGGAAATGCAACTCAATGTACATGACTGTCACAGTTTTCTTCTTTTCTTTGAAGTCTCAATGGAGGAGGATATAAATATCTCTGCAAAGTTGCCTTGGTCAAGCCACAGGTTTAGTGTGCATTGAATTATCTTGTCAGCATCTTCAGACTTGGTTAATTCATGACTAGCAGCACAAGATTTAAGGAATACTTCTGAAGTGGAATCTTTGGCTGCAAGCTGGAGGCCCTTTTAATAGTGCCAAGGGATAAGGAACCACTAATGATCTCTTTTGCCTGGATGTCTGGCTGTGGGGGGGGGATGCTCCAGCTGTGCTGTTAGAATGGTCACCTGGGGGAAGATAAATCCATGCTTTTCAGTTAAATAAAATGTGATGCATATTTATGTAATTTATAGCCTGGAAGTCTGACCACAACATGCCTAGATATTTGTATTCATTTAAAACACAAAGGGGTTGTCTTAGAAAAATGAAATGTGCACATTAAGACTTGACTAAACAAATGTTCATTAGCACTTGAACCAGCTGATAGCACGCATGTATAGAAAGCATATATGTAAATATGCATATGCTTTCCACAGGTATTGGAAATAAAGCAGCTTTGTGTCCTGCACAAATTGTGGGTTTTGCCATGGAAGGTGCTGCAGAAGTTCTTAGCCTCATGAACAGAATACAGCTGCTGGAGTTGTATTTGGTAGGGAGGAAGGTTGTCACCCACCTGAGTCTCCCAGGCAGGTGCTGTTCTGACTGATGGGAATAGAGTGGCCAGCTCGGAAAGCCAAGTGATGCAGATGTTGAGTGTAATGGCCAGATCTGTTGAGACTGCAGCGATTCAGAGCTAGGGGGTTTCTGCCTCAGCTTTCAAACATGTTCTGTCGTGGGACTAATATAATCTAATCGGCAGTGGCCTTTAATTGTCCTTCAGCATTGCAGCTTCAGGGTGCAATTGCCACAACTGAGTATCAGTAAAATTCCTGTCATTAAGCTGGAGTGCGAGAAAGCAGGTAACATGTTATAAAGGAAGATGCACCTTTCTTTATAAAGAATATTTTATTGCTGTCACAAAAGTACTCATATTTCTGTGTACCATTTATATTTCAGAGTACTCTGAAATGATTGTGAAAACCAGCATTGCTGAGATTTGCTTGTTTCTCTGGCCAGGGGTGAGGAAGTCCTGATTCAGTCTGTTATGGGCAAGATCAAGTGGAAGACTGTTTAGTAATTTTGGATAAATTGTGGCAACCCAATTAGAACTGTTTGCTTTCACAGGATTTATTTAATTTGCTACCTGTGAAATATCCTGTTCTGGGCATGGGGACATGAAGACTGATTGCTCTAAGTGGATGTTGTTGAAATAATATCTCGCTGCTTGCTCAGCTGAAGAAAAGTAAGGCCTGCAGCGTCCCTGGAATTGGTTGTGAATATAAAAAAAACCCAGTGGTTGATTATGTACAGAATGTTAATTGTCACTCTGCTCTGTTCAAACATAACTAATGTATGACTTAATTTAGATACATTAGCCGAGAATCATTACATTCACATGGGAAGAAATGCATTTGTCACATCTATTTACTTTCTCATGCTTAATGCATAACGTCTGACTTGACAATTCCTGCACTTGTTGGTGAGTTTAAGCCTCTTAAATTTGCTGTATAAGGTGGTTAAGCTGCTGGTTTTAACTATCAAATGCCTCATGCTTTTCCCACATCCTCCCCTAGCTCTAGGAAAATATTCCAGGTGTGGGGAGTGGGGCAGGGAGGAGGATGGAGAGAGATGGAGCTGTGAATGTATGAACTGACAACAGGAGATGTGAGCTCTGTTTGAACAGTTGGTGGAGTCCCCGGGCAAAATTAATACAAAGTCAGATCCCTTTCCACAAGGCAGCAAAACCAGTACATCGCAGCGTTGACTTCTAATGGAAGCTCTAATTATTTTAAAGCACTACATGATGGAATTGTATGGACAACCCACAAGAGCAAATATGCTGCTGGATGCTATAGGGAGTAGAGAGAAATATAATCCCATTTTTGGGAACGATACGGAATTTTTAAATAGGCTGGTGGTTGGTAATAGGTCAGAATTTGTATGGCTGGGAATGCTGTGGTTTATGTGAAAGGGAAATGTGGAGTGTGAGAGTTTTTAATGCAGTTTTGGGTCAGTCTAAATGAACTGTGCTTTAGGGTGAGTGTTTTGGGAAGCAGGAAGATACAGTCAGCTTTCACTGGATGCTATTCGGAACCTGACGTGGCTCCCATTTGTCCCACTTTCAAAATCTTTGTTCAGAAACCTAATGGTGCTGAAAGGAGAGAAACATAAGGAGAGAGATCAGAATATAAGAATCTCTTTCTTCAAGTAATTCAATAACTTTTTTTTGTATTTGGCATAAATTATTTGGGTTTTGGAGTGTGGGCTTCCTAAACGAACTGGCTTGTGGCTCTATCAGTGTTTTAATGCAATTGACTGAAAGGAAGAGATGGAATACAGCACCAGGTACTCTGTATTTCTTGCCTTTCACCTTTTAAAAGTATGATATCCATTCAGCATAATAAGCAATCTATTCCTAAAATCATCTCTTGGTGAAGCAATCAATACTGCAGTGTGAGAGGAGATCCTGCTTGGTTTGTCACTGTAGTTTGTTTTATAGTTTGGTTACTTACTTGAAACGATGATCACCTTCACTGTTTGTCTGCTGAACGGGTGTTGTAAAATCACACTAGAGAACAAACTTTCAATGTCTTACTCTTAAGCTATCCCCACGTGGTCCTCAACAACAACTATTTTATGATTCTCTCAATTAGTGTGTTTTCTGCTCTGGAAGATCATTCTAATGAGGGACATCAGGG
This sequence comes from Tringa tobata, assembly GCA_033628505.1. NCBI lineage: Eukaryota > Metazoa > Chordata > Aves > Charadriiformes > Scolopacidae > Tringa > Tringa tobata. Next base: position 981,560 of record JAHREE010000259.1, read on the forward strand.
GGCTGGTCCTTCAGTCAAAATAGGAACTATTTGTCCTTTTGAGTCCCTGCTGTATGTGCAGGGTTTCAGATTTTTGTCAGCAGTCTGATGCATGCGATACTTTTCTCAACGTCTTTATGGGGCTTTGAGCAACTTGGTCTAGTGGGAGGTGTCCCTGCCCATGGCAGGGAACTCAATAGTCTTTAAGGTCCCTTCCAACCTGAACCGTTCTATGATTCTATGTTGCTCACGACAAAATCCTGCTCATAAATTTCACCCATAAGGAATGTGTTATGTAGAAGATCACCTCTCCTACTCCAGGAAGCCTGACTTCTCAAAAGGATGTTTTTGCAGCAGTCTCTCCATTGCACATGAAGCGAGAATATGCTTGAACTGCTTTGCTCTGTTCCCCAGACACCGATGAGCAGTCAGGCGAGTTTGCCTGAGAACCACGGTCTGGAACAGGAGCTGGGGGACTGCCTGCTCCCAGGGCCACCTTGTTTGTTTGCTGATAGGACAGACAGTTGACTTTTCTTATTTTTGAGTACAGAAGAGAAGACTGGGAAACTGCAAATGCTGATGGTGTAACTTCTCCAAATGTAATCCTTCTAAACGCTATTGGTCACTCCAAGATTTATCTTTAATGGGATGTTCCATGTAAATTCTTGTCATTTTAGAATTAAAAATACTCGAATCTTTTACTTTTTTGACATATTAAGTATCCTCAAAACCGGTATAATGTAATGCTTTAAAGAAAAGATTGGGTATATCTTATATGGAAATTTAAAATTCTCTGGACTTAAATTGTCATTCACAGTAATTTTTTTTCACATTTATCCTCCAGCTCTTCCCTTTCTATGTGCATTTAATTTTTCTACCTGTTCACAGTTAAATGCATAGAACAAAATAATGAAATTCTGTTGAATGGTTGTGAAGTAACTGTCTATATGGCACGGGGTGTTTTTTCTGGAATAAAGTGTGAGCTATGAAAATGCTTTGATGTCTTTAAATTACAAGTTTTGGGGTCAAGACTTGATGAAAACTTTGTACATAGAATTTGAATCTTGGGCAGCCTTTGAAAAGACAGTTTTATGTCAAACGTGCAATTTTTTGGCATAAGCTTTGTAAAGCTTATGCATTCTGTATTTTATTATGTAAAAAAGATGTACTTGAATGAGTTTTTCTCTGACCTTTTATCCTAAATATATCACTTGCTGGCAAAATTGTGGAAGACACAGTCAGTGAAAGATGAATATTAATAAAAGTTAAGGGAAAAAATATGTAGGTCAGCATGGGTGAAGTGAGCATGACTGCCATCTGTTAAGAAATTACCTTTCAGTATTATGTTTCCTGCTACTTTATATGTTGTTATTTTAGACACATTTTTTAATTAAAAATAAAAACCCCTTTTAGCTGCTTCCTCTAAGAAATGGCTCTTTTTTTTTTTTCCTATTATCTTTTTCAGAAATTCCTCAAGTACATTATATGAAAAATTGTGGAAAATGTCTTGTTAAGTATGTCAGGATGCACCTTATGCTGCACTACTCATAATTAACCACAGGTTTAATTTGTTTATGTGTTGTGAGTCCTGATGGTCTAGAAAAGCCAGTGCCATATGCCAGCATTTCAGAAACAAACACAAAAATGAGAGGTTCGGAGGAGAGTAGAAGGAAAAGGCAAAGACTAAGAATGGTGCACTCTTTTAACCTTAACCAGTTTAAAGGGACTCTACTTTGCTTGTAAACACTTGTGTTTATTGCTGCTTTTATAGCCTATAATTAAAATCCAGGTTGTTCAGTTGCAGTTCAAGTATAACCAACCTCAAAAATGCTATGAAGCAACCAAGACGCTTGACTGCACATGCTATAAAACTCTTCGTGGTGTTGTCTGCTGTCTCTGTAGCTTGTTTATGGTGACTGGACTGAAGTAAAAAACAAGTGTACACATTACAAATAACAAATATGGATTGTTAAATTGTAGGACCCTTTCACTCAGCTCAAATCAAGTTATTTGTAAATTATCCATTCTTTCGTATTGCTGAGGTGTCCTAATTAAAACAGTCTGTCCTTTCAGTCTCTAAAAATTCTTGAGAATGGGTGTGTAGCTGAGGCTGTTTTTTAATCGTGTGGAATTTCTTTTGTTTTTAATTAAATTCAAATAGATAGTTGGTAACTGGCAGTAACCTGAATCTAAATGTAAGATTAGGGACAGAGTATCTCTTTCAGATCTGTCTGGATCAGTTGAAAATAATACTGCTTCTACTTCCTTGCCCACAAGTTGGTGATGACAGTCTCTGCATTTTGACCAAAGCAAAGTGTATGAACTATCCCCTTTGGCAAACAACTCCCCACTGAAGTGGGTTAGGGAGAGCTCTTGTGATTTTATTTTATTTTTTTTAATTTATTTATTTTCTTGGCAGGGGAACTACTGGAAAGAGACAGTAACAGATTGCTTGGGAGCAAGAAATTCTTTAACTGCAGTTATAAAGTGAATATGAATTTGAGCTGTAGCCCGTCAATGGAAGCACTGAGCTATTACTGAGATCTGTTAAAGTTCTCAGCAGCTTTGTATTAACTCTGAGCTCTACTGCTGGAGGCAGGCCCTATTTTTACATTGGGATGTCATACTGTAGTAGACTTGTATAAACAAACCTAGTGCATTAAAACTCTATACATAATCTTCCTTGATCTGGGCTGTATGTAATAGTATTAAATTATTCACAAAGTCTTAATTGAAGCTTTCCTCTTTGGCCAATCTCCTGACTTGCTTTTAGATTTTGTTCTGTTGAAGCTAGGCACCAGCAGGACATGATCTGACGTGAAAGCATTCACTCTGAAATAGACCTTCTGTTCTTCCCAAGCATTGTTGCTGCTTATGCAGCTTTGTGTTCGCTTCTTCCTTTTTCAAGGTCAAAAGTTCTCTTGCTAGCTCTGAGTGGAGCCTCTAAGGTAACTCTAGATGCATTTGGGTTCTCCTCCAGCCCTTCAGAACTTGAGGAGGTTGTCGTGGGGTTCTATCATTTGAGCTGGGGAGCTTAAGAGCTACCCTGTTAACCTAGTGAGAAGCCCCCTCTAGCTTGCATATTCTTTTGCTGACCCAACTATTGTGATTTATTGTAGTATTGTGATACTTTCCCAATTCATATTATTTATTCAAAACATTCCATGTAATCATTCAGATTTATCATCTGGTTCCCCATATCTTACATCTTTCTGCTTGTAAGTATCTTTCAGTTCATCTTTGTCCTATGCCATAAAGATAACGTGTGGAAAACCTGATCCTTGGAACCTCTTTCCTGGTTCCCATTGTCAAGGTGTTCATTACAGTCATAAATATGAATGGATTTAAAACTAACTGTGATGTAGAGTCTTCCAGGAACATGGTTCACTCCCTCTGCACCTGCTTCTTACAGTTCTTTCATCTGCATATGTGTAGGTGATACGTGTTTCTAAGCAAAAGGAGAGTTGCAGACATTGTCCTGTCTGTCCTTGAAGAGCTCTAGCCCAAGCCTTAACATCTTTAATTTTTATTTAAAGGAAAGATGTTTCTGTGTACACTTTTTTCTTTATATTTGCCTCTTTTTTTTTTTTTTTTAATTGAAACTTGGAGTTAACAAACTCTTACCTTTTGGCATTAATAACAAAAATACTTGGCACTTGTAGTACTAATTGTCCTCAGTATACTTTATATGTGTTAATTGTTCCCTAGAAGGTATCTCTAAAGTGCCAAGGTTTAGTCACACGTTTGTGTTCAGAAACACAGTGTTGGGATCTTAATGGCCCCTCACCTAAGATGATGTTAGAAAGGGTTAACACGTTTTTCAGAATGCTGCACGCTTCTTTTGATGTTTCAAGCTATCTTAATATGAAAGACCTTCTGTAAAGACATAATCTGCATAGTATTTAAAAGAAAGCTTTAGCTCTGCATTTATAAATTCTAATGTTGTAAAGTAAACTGAAGAATGCGTACTGGAATGTACTTAGAGACAGAAGCCTCTAAAAATACCTTACGTCAATCTAGAAGAAGAAGGGTGACACTTTCATAACTCTTGGTCATTACACTTCATAAAGCGCATAAACGAATTTCTGTGCATCCTAGGAAGAACTGAATCTTGTTACCACGGTCATTAAAGTTAATGAGATTTGAACTTTGAGCTAATCAGCCTGCTTATAAAGGAGAAGCGTTAAACATTCTCAAAGGGAAGCGTTGTTTCCTTTGTAACTTTTTTCATTTAGAAATTATGTGATTACACAAGATGTACATTCATTATCAATCATGATTACAGAGTATCATGGAAAAACAGGTATCTGGGAGGGGGGGCCCTACTTTTGGGGGGTTTGCTTTTGTGGGTTTTTTCTTTTTCTTTTTCTTTTTCTTTTTTTTTTTTTTTTTTTTTTTAAGACATAAGATACCAAAGTGTGAAAACACCACATCAAAGAGGACAATGCAGGCTTGTTGAATCCTGATGCTTTTTAACGAACAGGTCTAGCCTTCCTCCATGAGATAAAGGATCTCGGTGTTGTGTTTGCTGTTCATACATACTCCATGATGTTGTTCTTCAGGCTTTGGTGACCATCACATCTGGGCCACCAAAACTCTTCCAGTAGTCCTGTTTGCTATTCTACCTGAAACCACAGGTAGAATGGCTGTGGCTTTGTTTTTCCATGGTTACATCAACTACATCTGCTGGTTTAATAAAATATATTGCTTGATGTCAAGCAGCATTGGTAGATTTATGCATCTCACAGCATTATGCGGCATATCAGGTCACAAAGAGACAGTCTGATTCAAAGTTACATGGATGCTGTCAATGATTTGACAGGAAATTGATGTCTTTTTCTTGATGTGCAGACAGCGCTGTCTGAAGATCTTGAATTACTACATGCTGGCAGACTGACAGATACTTCCATGAGAAGGCACTCACTTCCAGAACTAACATCGTGCCTATCAAAGAGTATGGGAAAACAAACAGTTTGTATTTCAGTAACGTTTTAGCAATAACGAGTGCAGTATTAAAAAGGAATAAGCCTTGGGGCATAGTGGAGTTATCTTTGTTTTAGTGAACAAAGCGAAGCTTTAAATAGTAACAGATAGCAGAAAAATGAAAGGCAATCTAGCCTGTGCCAAAGCTCTGATGGTAATGTTTCCACTCGTACAAACTCGGGGATGTTATCACTAACAGATGGGCCTTTCCAAGGTTTTTAGTACAGACTGTAAAATGATACCATGTGCCTGTTACTTTCCTTACTGCAAATGATAATGAGCCTTTTCTCTCTTTTCTATTGCGTGATCATCCTTTGTCTTTTCACTTGTAAGGTCTTCCCTTCATAAATGGGGCTTCCCATGCAAACAGACCCACCGCTTCTTTATTAATTGAGCACAGGGAGAGCTGTCAACCTCATTAGCATTGCTGTATGCAGTCTATCTGCTCCCAGTCTAGAATTTGATCCTAGCTCAGTAGCTGTTATTTTCTGCTCCGTTCTCTTGACAGGGAGGCTGAGGACCCTCCTGTTACTGGGTCACAGACTGGTTCCTATGGTCCTTCAGCTTCTGGCTTCTCCATCAAGTGTGTGGGAGTCATGCTAAGAGCTGGAGGGGACAAGGGGGACCCTACTCAGTCTGGTGGCTCCTCCTAGAGAGCCCTGAGCTGCCAGGCTGTCCCTAGGCAAGGCTGTTTCCAAAAGAGACATGGAGAGAAGGAGAACGATTAATGATTTAGGACCTGCCAGTGAGCTAAGTCAGTCCTTTTACTTATGATTCTTGACTGCAATTAAAAGTTGTGTGGAAAAGGTGGTATGACAGCTGACTAATTACTGTAATAATGCGGCCATTACTGCCTGTATTTTCTGTATCGCTAGTCACCAAGATTTTTAATGTATCTGTCTAGAATATATACCCAGCAATTTTTTTTAATACAAGTGTAATCTATCGCAGATTTCCCGGGGAGGTGGAAACAGTGTCAAGATTATGCATTTAAAATGAATCGTGTTGCATACAGTATTATAGTTAGGTTCTACAGTGGATGTGAGTGAAAGGTGGTGGTTTTATATATATGCTTATATTTCAAGATGCTAATTGACCTATTTCTAAATTTATATAAGATTTTTCTAATAGAAGGATTGAATTATTTGCCCCATGGGGTGGTGAAATGGGAGTTATTTGCTTTGCTTGAGGAGAGTCTGAATAGACTTGGCATTGAAGCATGTTCTTTTTTGATGTTTTTCTTGGGGTGTATTCTACTGGATTTTTTTCTGTTTTGGTTTGGTTTTTTGCTTGCCATACGCTGGAACATACAGAATTACTTCAAGTAATGAACATTATACATGAAAAGTAATCTGGTATTAAATGTGGTGTATTGGTCATTTGTCTCACTTTTTTCCTTTCCCACTCTGTCTGCATCCCTCTTGATTAGACAAGGCAGGAGAGTTTTGTTTGAACTACGTTTTCCTCTTTTGGGTCACTGAAATAGTATGATTTAATTACTACAATAGCCTCCTCAAGGAGGTGGGCTAAGTGGAACTAACTGTTTCTTTGCATAACGGATTCCTTGAGAGAGCAATATGTGTCCATGGCTATCAAGAGCATCTATTCAACAGAGGTTGTGTTGGATGAAGTCTACAGACAGCACCTATCTGATGGAAGGCAGTTCTGAAATACTTCCTGTTATTTATTGTTAGTCTCCCTAAGCTGTTTGAACTTTTGCTTTTAAAGATAGTATTAATAACTTGTTATTAAGAAGTTGTTTTAAACTACTTTATGTTTGTTATGCAAGTTTTCTTCTGTAAAGAGAATAGGTAGCAACAGGACAGTATTTGTGTGCTTTGTCCTTCAATAGTATGAATCTTATGGTAATTCAGGAACAGCTAATACCCTCCTTGAAAAGACATCTCCAGTAGTTGTACATGGCGTATCTGTAGTCTATAAATAATTCTTTCCTTTTTTGAACGAGATGAGACACTGGGATAGATTAAAGGTGACAATTTGAAGTATAACAGAGAAAGCCATGAAAGCATTACTTGGGAAAGACTATTGCTTTGTTTATCCAGGTGGACATGAGTGAATGGAACTTAATAATTTAATAATAGCTACAGAACAAAGGTTTCAGCACAGATTCTTTTCTAATTCTGTGAAAGTCACTCAATGTTGCTTGCAATTCTAATTTGGGTTGCTCAGTCCTCTGCTTGCTGTGCCCACATGACTCTCATCAGGCTGTTGTTCATATTCTTCTATCCACAAAACCTGAATTGACTGCAGTTATAAAATGAGATGTATTCTTCTAGTTTTGCTGCTCAAAATCTCTTTTCAGTGTTCTTTCACTGCTGAATCAGCTCTGAAGCAGCTGTTACGCTTTATTTTTCTTCTAGAGCCATAACAAAAATAATTGCATAATGTTGATTTTTACTGCAGTTCTCAGTATTTTTTTCCTAAATTTCTGCCTTTCTTTTCTAAGATGTGGGATAACTTGGATTTTGCTGTAAGCGTATTGTTTTGACAGTTGCAAGAGGTGAATTGTGATACTGAGGAGCTACTTTGAACTTATGCACTTTAAAGGCTTGAGAACATCTCAGGATGGTGCTTTTTTTAAAAATAAGTCTTCTCATATTGTTTACATTAGCTTTAATTGATGTAGAATGATAAGGCTCTTAGCAACAGATGATAAGTAGAGATAAGTGCTGTTTATGGGTTTAGGATGTAGTAGCTATAAATAATATTTGATACTCATGTATTCTTAATTCGTTACAATGCACCTGGCGAGGTCATTTGCAAAAGTACTCTCTTGGCCTACTTTTGCTGCTGTTGACTAGGTAGCGAAGAATTAGGCCAGTACTTAGCACTTGTGAAAGTTCCTGCCCTAAATTTATTTGGATTTGCCTCAGCCTCACACCTCTGATTTGTCTTTTTGAGTAAGCCAAACTGAGCGGCACCGCGTGCTCTGCAGGAAAGGTGGGCCTGAACACAGTTCTGAGGTTGTCCTGTGATACTGGGAGGAGCAAAATGTATTGAACTTGACGTAAACTGGATCATGATGACCTCAAAACATCAATTCTGGCCGCAACCTCAGCATATGTGGCATAATACTGATTTCTATGGCTGCTTTAAAGTTGTAATTGCTCTTGTACCTGGTAGCCTTAAGTTCATATCAGTCCCCCTAGAGAGGCTCAGTCACTGCTGTTGGCAGCCAGAGTGTGAGAGTCAGTTTGGGATGCAGGATTGGTGTTTTCACACCTTCCTGGAAGAATAGGTGGGTTATTGTTGAAGGACAACTGTGGTTTTCTTTTGTTCTTCCTGAACATGAAGAGAATTTTAGAAAAGGAGCACGAGGTAGTTGCTGGAGTGTGCAGCAGTTTTCACAGATGAGTTGGGGCCATGTTCATTATTCATATACATTTTAATGTTCTGGAATTCTCAAGGTAATAAGTTATATTACTGGGAAACTCCAATAAAATAATAATAAAACACTTTGGAGAGAGGGCACACTTCACTCCTGCCTTCTTTAGGGCTGGTTTTCCAGCCTTTCCTTTAGCCCGTATAGTAAATTAATTTGAAGTAATAAAGGGAAATTCAAAAGCCCAATTATGGAAGCAGACTGACAAAATATTTCAGGTGCTCTCTGTCAGGTTTACCCCACCTGTCTCTTGCCCCTGGTTTAAGTACCTCTGGGTAGGTGGCTGAGTCACCTTCAGCTCATTTGAATTCTGGAAAAGTGCCCAGTCTCTCTCTTTTTGACTCAAAAAGGACAAATGATATTGCCCTATGAGATCTTAAATACTTACGTAGGTGGCTACGTCTATGTGTAGATGATGTTAATGTTAGCAAGCAGAGCAGTGCAGTAAAAGTGGACTTTTGTAGCAAATCAGTTAAAGGTGAGGACCCAACACCTACACCAGGATGGGACAAGTCAGGACTAGGTCAGTCTGGCACTGTGAACTGGGTGCAGTGAGCACTGGTTGCACTCCTGGAGCATAGCTCATCCCAAAATGATTTGGTTTCCATGTTCCAAGGCTGTCCTGCAGCGCAAACCTAAATGTGGCAAGACCAGGAGATTTGCAGCAGAAGTGCCCTATTCTGCTCTGTCCTAAAACGCTAATGTAGCCACACTTTAACTTAATTTAGACTCAACACCAAAGCATGATGGTAGAAATACTCTTCTGATTATATGACTTCTTTTTGTGTGAAAGTCCATGACACCTCCATATTTTTCAGTTACCTGATGCTTCCAGGACACCCCAACCGTTGTGGTGTGTGTTCAAACAGCCAAAGGGCATCGCATAACTTATATCTAGTGAGCCCTGGAGATACACTTGCACTGTACTGGTGACAGCAACTTCCAGTGCATTTTACTGCAATTAGAGCCTGTTTCTTGCCAGGAATTCTGCCAGTCTTTGCCAAACTGCCAGATAGTCACCAATGAATGCCAAGTGCTGAAGTGCTCATTTTGAACACGGAGCAGTGAAGAGGACAGATGGTTCTATGAGCAAAGAGTGTGCCAAAAAAGCAAAGCACTTGCTGGACGGTACTCTCAGGGGGTTATCTGGAGGATGAGTTTGCAGGAATCGTGTTCCCATTCCTGTTGTGGATATTTGACTTCTTATTTGTTAATTATAATGATGTTATCATTAAACTTTTTTACTAAATACAGCTTGAAAGTAAGCAAGAAAGTTATACTTTATGCTCACTCTGCAGTTTAAAACCTGCATAAATTGAGACAAGTCTAAACACGTTAAAAGGGCTAGTCCGTAATGAAATGCCACACAAATTTATCTTCCAGGTTGGAAGCAACTATACCTTCTCCAAAATGCACTATTCCTAATCTCAGTGGTAATTTCAGTGTAAAACCCATGCGCCAGGCCCAGTTCAGACCTTGCCGTCCCCTTGCTGTGCTCTTCTGGTTTCCTTCAGCTCTGGTGTAGTGCTCGCTGGTTTTGTACAGGAGAAACTTTTTTGAGGAGGAACTTCTTTACTTTGAGGGTGGCAAAGCCCTGGGACAGCCTGCCCAGGGAGAGGTGGTGGAGTCTCCTCCTCTGGAGACATTCCAAACCCACCTGGACAAGTTCCTGTGCAACCTGCTCTAGGTGGATCTGCTTTGGCAGGGGGGTTAGACTAGATGATCTCCAGAGGTCCCTTCTGACCACATGTGATTCTGTACCTGTCTGGTGGTTCCTGGAAATAATTGCCAAGCTGACTCAGCAGCGAAAGAGCCCCAGTAGAGCTCCCTTTCTCACACTACTTCTGGAGACTGGGGCTGTTTCGTTATTGTTGGTGAGCGCAGATTTGCTCTGGAGGTAACTGAGTATTTCTAAGTAGGTAAGGTAAAGGCTGTGAAGAGAGAGACCTTGTTTCAGGTGAAAAGAGGGGATGTTAGTTGAAATGTTACAGCAAACTGTATTGCCAAAGAGGTGCTGTAGGTTGGAAGAGCTCTCTGTTTGGAAGTTGGGTGCTTCAGGCTATGGTGGTAGGGAGAGAGGATTTCTGCAACATAGTGTTGTCTTAATTTTAAATATACCACCTGGTTTTACTTTTTTATTTTTTTACTGGTCTATGGGTTTTTTTGTGGTTTTGTTTTTTTTAAAGGGAAATTAATTCATAAAATAGACAAAGTGTTTCACTAGAGATCTGAAAATGCTGCTTCTCTCAGAATAGGTTTTTGAGCCTCGTCAAGAAAAAAATGAATGTCAAACCTCAATAACCAGTGGTCTGGGTTCAGGACTGTTCTAACAGCACAAGTGAGGGGATTGTGAAGTAGCACCTCCCTCTTTTGGCAATGATATTTCTCTTCTTTTTGTAGAAACTTCCTTACCATCTTCAGTGGTAGTTCTTGTACTCTTCCTAATGTGCAAATTCCTTGCCCAATACAGTATAATACAATCTGAAGTGATACACTCCTAAAAAGCTCCTCCAACCACCCCAAGTTTTGCAAAACATCACCCTTTTGTTATGTCCTCTGTTTTTTAAAAAAAAATATGCAGTTACCATGACAACTCTTGCCCACACTGGAAATCCGTTATTGGGAGTTTCTGGCGTGGCTTTTATTTGCGTGTGCTGCAAACAGCACTGTTATTAAACAGACTGCTCATTATTCTTCCAGTCACCGACTGGGAGAACTGATGTGACAATAGTTATAACTTTCTGACTGCAGGTGGGAGCGGTCATGCACAGCTCTATGCAGCTCACTACTGTTATGTATTGCTCGTTTATACAGAGATAATTTTTTTTCCCACCCCATACAACCTGAAGCCATGCTTACTTTTTAAAATTATCAAGGAACTGTGAAAAAGAGGGGTTTTTTTTTTTTGATTACTCACCATCCTTTTTGTGAGACATTTTATTCGATGCTTTCTTCTCATTTTGAGGCTGTTTTGGTCCATTTTACATAAATATTTATTATACTCTATGTGTGTCTTTATTACTCTTTTAAATTAATTTAAATATTTTAAAAGATGCTTGATACTGTACTTTGTCCTCTGAATAAATAGTGAAAATTAAAGCATGGGGTTAGCATCCAGAATTCATGTTGTTCCTGTTTGAGACTTGAAATTTTATCTTTAAGTGATTGTTGAATTAATTTCTAATAAAGTACAGTAAGGCAGTCACTATTACCAAAGGCTTTATTATGATTCATGCTACAGGATGGCAATTAGATAATGTCTAATAACTTGGCTTTTTGTTTTTCTTTTCCCTTTTAGGAATGTCCATGGTATCCAGATCGTGCCTCTGGACTGCATTTGGATAAAGAATGAGTTCCATGTTTCTCTCAGGAGTCTTCCAACACATTTTCTAAATTACCTTTTAATGGTGTTCTAAGTGAGCTTACATGAAACAAATAGCATTGGATCATGAGTGAAGAAAAAAGCTTTGGTGTATCCCAGAAAATGTTGTCTCCTTCAAGAAGTACTAGCAGCTGCTCCTCCAAGCAGGGAAGTCGACAGGTAATGCAAACTTTTTTAGCCAAACTGAAAGCATTACTAAGATTGCCTGTTACTTTTGTTCTTGAATATCAGCAGATCTCTTAAAATCTGTTTTCCTGTTGCTTGCTTGTTTAATTTTGTCAGTTGTTTGTTTTCCTTACTCTCTTTTCCTTTTTTGTTGGTAGCAGCATCTTGTTTTGAGTCAAATGCAGTAAACACACGTGGCTGAATACACTTGTAAAACTGGAATGCTAACAGAGAATTTGAATTTGTCACATTGTATGTAGGGTGTGTTAATAGTGAATTATTGCTGCTATAGTGGCTTGGTCTCAGTGGTGTGATCCCGAAATCCCAAACCTTCCCTGTAAGTTACTACTGTTGTGGTAACTCTGTTCATTTCAAGTTTCCAGGGAAAGATGTGCATGCATGTGTGAAGGAGAACTCACTTCTGAAAATTGACATAGGACCTCTTTCAAAATTAAAAAGTACCTGTGAGTGCCTCTGTGTGCTGTAGGACTAGAGTTATGAAAATAAATAATTGCATAACGCAATATATCTGGGTGTCTAATGCAAAGGATGCTTTGTTTTCTGCAGAGATGTTGCTGTTCATTAAACTCTAAAGTTTCAAAAGAATGTCTTAGGAGTGTTTGGACCTGACAAGTGAGATTACTAAAGCAGCTTTTGCATGTGGGCAAGAGACATTGACCTGCAACCACACTGAGAATTAAGCTCAATCCGTGCTTGCAAAATCATGAGCAATATGCTCAGCATATACTTTTATTTGTACAAATGCTGGCTCAGTAGAGCTCTTGAAGCTGCCTCAGGTTGAAATTTTAATTGGAATCAAGCATCCCGATCCCTCAAAAGCTTTGGACACCTCAGCTGTGTTTTGAAATAGCACCTGCTTTTCTGGGACTTCTGTCCCTATATATATATTGCTCGGCCCGGCACGGCACGGCCCGGC
>JAHREE010000259.1:994807-1050990 GCA_033628505.1 Tringa tobata
CGGCACGGCCCGGCACGAAAAAATTTTGGGAGGTGGTTGAGTCCCCATCCCTGGATGTGTTTAAGAGACGATTAGATGTGGTGCTGAGGGATATGGTGTAGGGGAGGACTTTGTAGATTAGGGTAGATGGTTGGACTCGATGATCCCAAGGGTCTCTTCCAACCTAGATGATTCTATGATTCTATGATTCTATACAGACAATTGGCGAAGCAGACAAATCTCTGAACAATTTATGCCTTTTAAAGCACTGTGCTTGTAAGAAATGCTGTGCATTTCTAGTATACTGAGCAAAGAAATCCTTGCTTTTGGGATGCTTTTTTTGTTTTCCTGCAACATTATTTTTTATATCCTCAGTATGGGATTACCTTTAAAAAGTGTAATTTAAAACATTTGGTATTGTCTGTTTCAACGGCTCATGTCTATCAAGTGTTATCATGTAGTATTTAAATAATGAGATTTCCATGAGCATGACTAAATCCACGGGTGTGTTACACAGCCAGCATAAGCAGCCGTCCTTACGCAGAAGCAATTTCTGCAGGAACCTCGCTTACCGCCCTTTAACGGGATCAAATCTGTTGGCTACCTCAGGGTGTAGATACTATTATTAGCAGGTCCCGTTTCTTACCCCTTTTTGTTCTCACCTGCTCTCTTTGGAGAAAAGGAATAATTCAATAAGTTTTAATGCCATCTTTTTGATCCCTAGTGTTTTATTCTTTCATCCTTGTACAAAAATGCAGGGTGTACCTGACAAAGGTGGGAGATGGACCTTGATGTTTTATTTGTATTCCTGGTACAGGTGCTCATTCGTTATATTCATTGCCTCATACACCTATCAGGTCAAGCTAAATGGACATATAAAGTAGGTTGTTTCCCAATATAACATTGAAGGGCAATACAGTTGATATTTCTTCATGATAATCTGGGACATTGTGTTACATATCTCCACTTTGATCAGTGTTTCAGTCTTAATCTTCTCATGGTCAGTCATTGCAATACCAAGTAGGTAAGAGTGTACTTTTGCAGCTGGGGAGCCTACATAAGTTGACTGATTGTCCATGTTTTCAGGGAGTAATGATAGGGGCAAGTCCACAGAAGTTGGGGAGTTTGTGTGATTTATTATATGCTCGGAAATGATCACTAAGCAGGGCTAAAAATTCTGCTTGCTTGCTTGCTTTTTCTATGTAGTCTGAAAATTTACAAACACATTTTTCAGAAATTACATGTGCTTTTTAAGGCTCCACTGGTCTTCTGACATTTTTATTTTTAAATAGGAACTTCTAATAATTGTAAGAAATACTTTTATACTTTCTCTATTTCCTTCTTTACCAAGTACAATAACTTTCTAGCTTATTCTATAATTTTGTTTGCATCTGCTGAAGTGATCTAGAGGTCTTTCTTCAAAGTAGGAAAATTTAGAAAGAAAAAAAAATTAATTCTAAATTACAGTTTCTTTTAACAGTGTTTATATGCATGGCTCTGTATTGCTCTTCCTTCCTTAATTCCGTGATGGTTTTGGTGTTTTTCTTGTGGCTGTTTTTTCACACTGAAGTTGTCTTGCAGTTTACAGAGCAAAATGTTTGGGTGGGGAAAACAAAGATTTAAATTTCCTGTGCAGTGTGCACTCTGGATATTTACTTGAAAATAACTCCTGTGTGTCATTCTCCCCTTTTTTTTTTTTTTTTTAATTTATTTTTTAATTATAGTTTGCAATGGAAGCCTGTTTCACTGAATGTTTTGTTAGAGATACTATTCTCTGCTCCAGGTGGAAAGAGGAACCTTTAGGTCAAACAGAGACAGTGCTCTGCAAGACTCACTGGCCTGGACACAGCAGTGTCACCTTTGGGTGTGGAATGGGTATCTTCTCCCTGTTCCTGTTCCCCAATAGGCTCTGGTCTTGCAGATTATAAAGATTTACCTTGCTAGATAGACCCTGTCTTTAGTGTTGTATACCTTGTATTATAAAATCTAAATTGGTGGTCTGGGCAGTGAGGATGTTGAGATGTTTCTTGTGTCCTGTCCTTTTGCTTCTCCCTTCCCACAGAGGTTTTCTCATCACACTTGATCAAGTAGCTTTGTTTATATCATTAATTGCTTCTTTTCTCACTCAGCCTCTTGTATTGGTAAATTGGAGCTTTGCAGTCCTTCCCTACTAGTATCCACCTGCTCAGGGGTGAGAAGGCTGGCGTTTGCCCTTTTCATCTGCTTGTTAGTTTAAATGACAGCACTTTAGGTGTTCCATTAAGGAAACAGCAGCAAGCTAAGGTTCTATAAATCTGTTAAAAATCCCCTAATCTAAAAAGTACCACAGATATTTATTTTATTTTTTTTCCCCAAAGCCCTGGTAGAAGAGTACAATGTAACACTGTTATTGATACTTTTTTATTAATACTAACATGAAAGGTTAAATAATTTTACCATATGCTGTGCAGGTTGGGGAGTGAAGTGCTATGATTTTGATACTCTTTCTTTCATCTTCCAGCTCCATGGAGGGCTTCTTATTCCTTCTCCAAACACTCGTGCCTCTCTCAGGGACCTTGAGAGCTCAGTTCGTTGCTTGCAGGTTAATGACAGATCTGCCTTATGGGTGCTTTTCTCTCTGCTGCTGATCTGACACAGCAGTTCTTTTAACCTGATTAATTAGAAAGAAATTCTGAAATGCACAGGTGAA
The DNA here is from genome assembly GCA_033628505.1 of Tringa tobata. Lineage (NCBI taxonomy): Eukaryota > Metazoa > Chordata > Aves > Charadriiformes > Scolopacidae > Tringa > Tringa tobata. The sequence continues at coordinate 997,476 of JAHREE010000259.1, forward strand.
GGGACCTGGACGGGTCATTTGTTTTTCCCCCCAGAACAGTGGGATCTGAGTTTTGAGTCTCTCTGATTTCCTAGGCACAGATTGTAGTGCAGGTACACACTAGCACCAAATAAGAAGCAGCTACTTGAGGCTGGGACCCTCGTAGTACAAGGCTGCTGTTAAAATTTAGTTATTGCTTCCTGCAGAGCAATGTGTGTCGTCAGTAGTGTCCTGTGATGCAGAATATGGGCCACCGTGCCAAAAAAGAATTGACTTAAGTAGGGCTGCAAGACTTGGAGTAGGCCTGATCCTTCCTTTGATAAGCTTGGTGCCCTTTTTTCTGCCAGATGCAACACATTTGCAGTGTGGACTGAAGATGCCAACAGTTAATTCTGTTCCACTAAGTTCACCTTCTCCCTGAAGCCCCGTAGCATGTTGGAGGCTACTGCTGCATCCCACCTCTCTCGCTTTCTTCTGCCCTTCTCCTTCAGTCATGGAAAGGGACGCCTTCCACAAAGCCACAACTCAAACTGTCTTTTGTGAGGAAGAAGAACTGTTGTTGATCTTTAAAATTAAATTGACCTGTGATCAAAAGAAGATATATTGCGGTAGTTATTTTCTAAGTCTAATATGTTAACTAACTTTTAAAATAGATTCCGTAGGGAAAAGCTTTATGTCAGAAGAGCTACTTTAAAATCTCATGTTCTTAAAAAGAAAATTAAATCATTTCTGCCAATTTTATGAACTGTAACAAATGTGTTACTTGCAGCTGATGCTAGCCGTTATCCTCCACAAAGCGGGTTTCTATTTTTGGCACTTTAAAATATTCGGTACAACTGACTGCATTTTACACTGGAAGAGCCTGGCGCTGTCATCTGTTTCGTTCAGGGAGCTGCAAGTGCAAGCATCGGCCTGAGAGCTGTTCAAACTCATTACTCCATTCTTTCTCCTGAAATAATTCACCTTGAGGAGCTGTTTGGTACAGAACATTGCAGAAAATGAGAAGGAATTAATTTTATTTAAAAAAGAAAATTACTACAGTTACCTAATGCCAGACTTAACTCTGAAGATCAAAGTGTAGGCTTTTTTTTTTCTTTTTTTTTTTTTTCCCCAGCCACAGAGCAGGTATAAACCAAGTATCAACTCCAGGGTGAATTACCAGTGCTGGTCTGAAATGAGCACCTCTGGACCTGAGAACAGTAAAGAGTATGTTCCTCCCTCAGCCTCAGGTCAAATTTCTGCCTGGGCAACAAATGCATCCTTGATCATTTTTTGCAGACATTGGCCCATAATGATACAAAAATCTTTTGTAGTGTCATAACCTTAAGACACTACCAATCTGGGCATCAGGCTTATGCTGGAATTGTTAATGCCATTCAGCTGGGAGGTTTGAGGGGGTTCATGGGGAGTGTGGTTGGTTTTTGTTTTAATTTAGCGCTGTGGTTTGGGGTATCTCTTTTAGTTCCCTGTCGTGGGATAAGAATCAGCAAAATGGAGCATAATCTGAATGCTTCCAGTAGCTTTCAGGAAATCCTGTATCTCCAATTTGCTCCTCGGCTATTTCAGACAGATGAGAACAGTTGATAACCGACCAGCCTGATTCATTTGCCTTCATTTTGGAGAGTAAGCAGTTTTCTTTTTGCTTCTGCAGCTGCTGCCAGCCACAGCCAACTGATGCTTTTTCCTCATATAATGAGATGTCAGATCTCTCGCAAAACACAATACTGATCAAGATCCTGTAGGGTTTGGGTCAAGAGTGAACGGATCCAAAATGAGGTGCAGCAGCAGTATTTTGCAAAATGTGGGAGTTTGGGGGTTCAGGTGGGAAAGGCTGGACTCTTCTGGATAAATATACATATAAGAGGACCAGATGCTATTACTGCTCGATGGGAAGAAGTGCTCCTACTACAGCTTTTCTTCCCATTTACACTCTTTTTAATTGTGAAGGCACTTTCTTGGCCACCTCACTGACCAGAGCAACAGTGAGAAATGTGGCTATCTTATAGGAACGTGGGAGACACCTTGCACCTGGACTGCAGGAGAGGCTCAGACAAAATCAGAGTTGTAATACAGGCCAGGATGTGCTCTGTATTTCAAAGTTTTACCAAAACTCTCAGCTGCTACTTTCCTTTCACCTCATATGCCCAATGTAGCATGGGCTACATTGTCTCACTTCAGGAATCCCTTTCTTTCTAAGCTTGTAGAAAGGTGAATCTGGATTTTTGTGTTTTTCTAGATTGTGCTCAATATTGTGCTTGTCTCCTGCAAGCAGATCGCTCTATCAAGCATATACTGTGTTTAAGCTAACCAAAGTCTGGGGTAACTTGACCTGAAGTTTAAGAAAGTTGCTTCGTTAGGTGTGACACTGGAATATTGAAAAGGAACTGCTGTTCACTGGTCTTGACTGCTATCAGATTAGTTTTCAGTGGAAAAGTTACGTGTTTGAGTACTGCAGTTTAATAAATTTCAGCTAAGGCAAGGGAAATAGCTTGCTTAGTAATCAGGCAAAACAGGTTTTAAGCTCTTCTGTCTAATTTCAAGAAGAAAGAAACAAAAACATAATCATAGCATTTTTCTTAATCTTGCAGATGGCCCTGGTGGTTCTTAATTAGAATTATCTTTCACTAGTTCCATCAGGTTTCTCACTTTTTTAACTGTTTTACCTTTTTCCAAGTCCCCAATATGAAATCAGCTAATGTCAAGACTATCTTTTATATTGGCTCATTTAGTAGATCCATATTTTCTGAAGAGATATTTTATCCACATGTGGACATTTAAGCGGCAGTGAGTTCAGCTGCTAATTAGTTATTGTAAATTGTAGCGTTACACTACATTTGATGATATTTTAAGAGGCTGTTCTCTGTCATCCTGGAACATGATGATGGATCATTCAACTGGAATGTTCTGTCAAAAAAAAGGGGGGAAAGAAAGTCCTTAATTCTGGAGGCTTAGATCTGCCTTTGGACTCGAATAGCTGCCAAACTGCAGCTAGCAAGCTCTTGCTGACTGTCCTTGCAGGGGCACAGGCTGGCACTCTGCTTCATTCTCTGCCAGCTTCACCCTGTGAAGGACCTGTGCCCTTGGTTTCCAGCAGCAGCTGCAGCTGGTAGTAGGGTGATGTGCTGGAGACGACCCAGGAGGCCTTCTGCTCTCCCTTCAGCCTGCTAACTCGTGATATCCATGAGTAACTTCTCTGTTCCCTGATCTGATATCACACTAATTTACACCAAAGCAGGAAATGGTTCATGGTAATTGAGAATTTTAAGTGCATTCCAAAACAGTAAAAATAAAAATAAAGAATACGGAGTGCAACTTCTGATTTTTAATAGGCAAGACATGATGTCATGATCGTTGGTTAGAAATAATGGTAGCTAAGTAGCTGTCACAAAATCTCTCAATCTGGAAGGTGTAAAGAAGCTTTTTGTTACAAAACTGACATGGATAAAACTCAGTCCGTGATGACACTTTTGGTAAGGACAACTGCAGTTTTGACTTACCTTCAGGTAGCAGTACATCATTAGGTGGTCCGTAGGATGTCGAATGATGGGAGCTGCTCAGCCCCACATTTCTACAGCTTGCAGCCTCTTGTGTGGTGCTGGCAGAGTGAACTCAAGCCAGGGAAGCAGAGCAGCTTTCCAGTTTGTTCCATGAAGTGCAGTGCAAAGAAAATAATAACAAAATAGTGGAGTGCAGCCAGTAATGTGGTGCAATAACAGATCACATTCCTTAAGCTGTTTAATGAATGTCTCTTCAAAGATGGTTAGCCAATATGCCTTGTTGCTCAATAATGAACATATTACCTGATGTAATTTTTTTTCCTAGGTTTCTGTGGGTGAATTATAAGGATTCTGGAGATGGATAAATGAGCACATGTGGTGGGTTGACCCTGGCTGGAGGCCAGGTGCCCACCAAAGCTGCTCTATCACTCACCTCCTTGGATGGACGGGGGAGAGGAAATATAATGAAAGCTTCATGGATCGAGATAAGGACAGAGAGATCACTCAGCAATTACTATCATGGGCAAAGCAGACTTGACTTGGGGAAAAATTAATTTAATTAATTACAAATCAAATCAAAGTAGGATAATGAGAAATAAAACCAAATCTTAAAAACACCTTCGTCCCTTGCCCCCTCCCTTTTTCCCAGGCTTAACTTTTCTCCCAATTTTCTTTCCCTCCTCCCCTGCAGTGGCACAGGGGGATGGGGAATGGTGGCTGTGGTCAGTTCATCACACGTTATCTCTACCACTTCTTCCTCCTCAGCAGAGGACTCCTCACACTATTGAAATCTTGAAACTCATGTTACATTGTCATTAGCAGTTGTTCTATAAATAAGAACTGTAAAAATAATACGAGACTCATACTCTTCTCTGTTATACTACTGCAGGGTCTTTCATTTAAGAGCTCCTGATGGCAAAAAAGAGAGATCCTCTTTTAAGTAGAGGTGTATCTGATGAAGCGTGGTTTTTATATTTCTTATACTCTCCCTTTATGTCTTGTCCCTTAGAGTACTTGAGTTACTTCCCTGGCTTTTTCATTTGTTTTTATTTTATTTTATTATTGTTATTTTGGGGAGGCTGCAATTCATACCAAACACAAAACCTTGAGTTGATGAATATGGGTAAAATAGTTTTACAGAAAAGGTCTTCATTTTCATTGGCTTTCATTTCTGCTTTGTAACCTACAAAACATATCCTTTTAGCATAGGCTGTTTCTTCCTGTGATGGCGGAAGGTTTTTTGTGCTAAATTGTGACTAGGCTGTAGTTATACACTGTGTATGTAAAGAAAAATATACATGTGAAATTCTGGTAAGCAGATACATTCAGTGAAGGAGTGTATCATGGAATAGTGTTTTGTTAAGTTTGTATTGTTTCTATCAAAATAAAAAAAAAAGAATCTTTTCTCTTGGAAGGTACATAACAAAGTGTAACGGTGGATATAAGGTTAGATTTCAACATCATTTGGTTTTTTTTTACTTAAAGCCTCATCCTCTTGAATCTTTCTTAACAATTCTGTTCTTTGGGAGAAATAAGATCTACGTTTGGATTTTCTGTTTAAGCAGGACAGCTGGGAAATTGTAGAAGGACTCCGGGGAGCAATGAATTGTACCCAGGAACCTCAGAAGCAGGAGGGCTGCTTGCTGAAAAAGAGGAAATGGCCTTTGAAGGGCTGGCACAAGGTAGGAAAGGATCATGGAGCTGAAAGCCTGATGCCGTGTGAGTGGGCATTGCTTGGTGTAGCTTTGTGGCAAATAGGTTACTTAAGAACAGAGAACGTGTTCTCCAAAGAAATATGGGGGGTGTGGGTTTTTTGTTTGGTTTGGTGGTTTGTTTTTTTTTTTAATTCTCTGCATTTCCATTTACAGAGATACTTCTTTTTGGACAGAGGGATTTTGAAGTATGCTAAATGCCAAGCTGATGTAAGTATTCTGAAACCCTTTAAGGCCATTATAAGGTAACAGCACTATTTTATCCAAAATATCAATAATTCCTTATTGTTAGCAATGGGAAATAGAGTTTCAGCAGTTCTAAACAGTAGGTTGAAGAGTGGAAAATGATGGTTTCAGCAGGTAATATGTATCCTTTTGCTTTATTCTGGAGTGATTGTATTCTTTTTACTTTTTTGCAGATAGAGAGAGGGAAGATTCATGGCTGTATTGATGTTGGGCTTTCTGTCATGTCTGTAAAGAAATCAACAAAGTGTATAGATCTGGATACAGAAGAGCAGATATACCATCTGAAGGTAGATCTTGAAGACTGTTACAACCTTGCTCCCAAATTAACCTCAGCTGTGTATGGTGGAGACCTTAATTTTTTTTTAATAGTAGGAGGTCTGTTAGTTACACTAATAACTTACCTTTTAGTGTCAGCAGACTTGGTTACACTTTATACCTCGAGAGGCCTTATTGTACTGTTCCAGAGTCAGCAAGCCTGTTCTAAATAGAAACCTCAAAGATGCCTCAGGTTTAGCAGCACTCTTTTCACCCAACACTTCCTTCAGCAAAGGGTACGCAGTTGTTGCCCAAATGCTTTATTTTCAGTAGTTGTGCCTTGCTCTTTGTCTTATCCATAGGAAGTGTTTTCACAGTCAAATATATAGATTTATCTATCCTTTTGGAATAATTTTTTTAAAATACCAAAATCAACTTTCTATTTTTGGTTAGTTAAACCTTGACTAAACCTTAAAAATGGCAATGAAGAAATTACAAATTAAATGGATTTTTTTATTTATATTGGGTTTTTTTCCATCTAGAAGTTGCTAAGTGTTGTGTTCTGCATTGAAAATCATAACTATACTAATTGAAGTTTCTCTTTTTCTTGACTTTATCCGGTGATCAATTTTCTGTCATGCTTAAGCTCATACAATATACATTTTAGTGGGAGCATTATTAGAAAAACTTTATTGGTAAACAAAATACCTTAGTTTCTTTGTTAGTGATTTTGAATGTGAATATTATAAAACTTTTTGTGTAGGTGAAATCTCAGGAGCTGTTTGATGAATGGGTAGCAAAGCTTCGTCACCACAGAGTGTACCGTCAGAACGAAATCTCCATGTTTCCTCATGACGTCAATAATCTTTTCTTCCCTGTGTCTACTACTACGGACTCTGTCCCTGGTTTCTGTGATTCTGCTCCGGGTAGAAAGGTAATAGTTATGATTTATAAATAATGAGTTTTCATCAAGGACTAAATTAGTCTGATTTGTGTTTCTTAAGTAAAAAGCATAATGGAAGTTTGTGGTGGGGTTTGAGTTATGATCTAAAATGTCTAGAGGAAAATGATATTTTGTATTGATTTACTCCCAAGGAGTTATCTTTATGATGCTGTTAAATTTTATAATGTTGTGTCATTGTTTTAATGCAGTAAATTACATTTTGGCGATGACTTTTAAAACTTCATATTGAGTTAGAATCCTCATAATTTTTGAGACATGTATCAGTATTTGTGTGATATGTGCTGGTGAATATTAGTCTGGGTCACAGAAGAGCACTCAGCTAGATTTTGCCATTTAGCATTTATTCTTTACCTAATCAAACCCATCCTCTTTTACATTAATGAATCTGGCTGCTTACCTGAGGAGTATATAGGAATTATCCAAGAGCCATCACCTGTGGCCACTAGTTATATTTTTAGCTGAGGTAAAGCATTTTTTAGACCAGTCCAAGGACTGTGCTGTAGGTGGGTGTGGGGTCTGGATGGGGCTTCTCGCTAGGTAAACTCTGTGACAGTTTCACAAAAGACCTGACAAAAGCTCAGACACCATAACTGACCTCTTTGATGCAGTCTTACAGAAGACTGATTGTGTTTTGTGCCTCAACACAACCTCTGTGCCTTCAGCAGTCTCTACATCAACTGGCTGATGTTCACCCAAAGAAGCTCTTCTGTTCCAGTTTAGAGCCAGTGATGTCTTTCGAGAATAATGTCAACTCCACAGTGTCTCCTAAGCAGCAATCACCTCTTTGTTATCCTCCTATCTAAGGTTTTCTTTTCTATTGTGTGATCTGAGTGGGCTTGTTCCCCAATACCTGCAGTTCAGCACTTTGTTAGGACTGTCCTGTATGAGTTTGACCAGACACAAACCTGTGCCTGAGCAGCTTTTTGTTGAGCGGGAGGGGATCTGTGCGAGCGGGCAGCTGAAGGAGCAGTAACTCACCCGGTGGTAATGGGGATGTTCTGCAAAGAGCTGTCTGCATCCTCTCCGTGGTGCCAGCACCTCCGTGGCTCTGAGGTTGCAAGGAAATGGCAAACCTCCTGTGGCTGTTTAGTTCTTTTCTCCCAAAAGACAGTAGGGGTAGAAGGGAAGAAGAATATCAAGGGCAAAAGTGGAACGTTGCAAAGCCCATAGATATATCTATGTTTGTGCTCTGTCTCTCAAAAAAATAAAAATAAAAATTCATATCTAAATTATGTGCTCACTATCAGGAAAATAACCATTTCTTCTTTGGCATGAAAGACTTTAATTCACTTCTAATTTATTAATCCAGATTTGCACTGCAAAGAAGCCCTACTTATTTTCATGTGAAAAATAGAAGGGGATAGTTCTTAAGCTGCAGTTAATCACCTTAGCTCTGCTGTAGCTAAATGCAGTTTGCCAATTTGCACTAGCCCCAGCTTGATGCTAGTTGATATCAATCCAGCAGTTTAGGTTATTTTGGGAAAAATATCTCGAGTGAACTTTGCATTGCATTTTATTTGCTTTTAGAAACATCTGAGCAGTCTCACATCTGTTTTTTTGTTGTTAGGAGGGAGGTGTGTGTATCTGCATATGTTTATGTGGAATGCTTGGATTCTAAAGCTTAGCCACGCTGATTAAAAGCAAAACTATGCCAACTAGAGCTATACAAACTCTCTCTTACCTGTTTCTTAGCAATTCCTACTTCCTTCTTCCCTCCTGCTCGTGCCCCTCATGTATACGAGTTGTGGAAAAGTTGCTTATATGAGACAGCGTTCTGAAGAGGTGTGGGATTTGTTCACAAAATGCCAATACAATGGCTCATCTTTAAATTCAGTTTACTTGTGCTTTTAAAGGTGCTGGGATTATTATTTGGGTGTACATGTATAGATGACTAAAGCTCATACAGCTTTGTGTAGGAATAAAATAGCTAACCTACATAGATAATTGGAAAATAAGTGTGCTTATTGACACTTACCACTATTGCATTCTGTACGTTGACACAGGACTGAATGACATCACGTGGATAGTGCATTTTATTTTATTCTGCAACTCAAGTTGGAGCTTATCTTGTAAATTTTAAAAGAAACTACTTAAAAAGAAACAACGAAGAAAACTACAACTGACTGAAATGTAGATGATGTTTCCTACGAATAGATTTAAAACTAGTATTACCTGAGTTTTGATACAAGGTGGGAAAGCAGTAACAAAGTTTGTAAAGTGTGTGCTTCAGGGAAGAGCCAAACCATTCAGTCAGCTTTTCTCATAACCAGGAAAGTGGCCATGGAATGGCACTTAGGATGAAACATTTAAAAACTGATTTTAAAGAAGATGTTGACAAAGCATGTAACTTGTGCAACTTCCTGACAGGTATTATTAAAGATGAAAGGTTTATTCGGGTCTAAAAATAATTAGGCATTTGAATGGCTATTATTTGTAGTTACATTAGAGTAGAAAACAACATTATAAGCCACAATCCACTGGTGAGAAATTTTTTCCCCTTGGAAACTACTTAATTGTGCTGTTCAATTAGCTCTTACGCAGAATTTCCAGCATCTGCTGAAGCATCTAATAGTGGGCACTGCTTGAAAATGAGATAAATTTGAAAACGGCAACAGAGATGTTGTAAAAGGGTGGTATTTACCCAGACGAAGTGTATGGCTGCACGTGTATTAAGGCCTGTCAAGCCAAACCCATGCTAAAGCCATACAACCTTGAGTAAAATTTTTAAGTAAAATCTATTAGATCTTTCTTTCTTAATTGAAAAATAGCCTTAACAGATATGTGCGTGTTACTTTGGGGGCTTCTTTGGGGAGCGTGGAGAAGGAACAGAATGTCTGACTTTGGACCTGTTCACATATGGTGCTTTAATTGTATTAAGTTGACATAATTTATGTAGAACTTTGCCCTTAAAATTTAGTTTTCAGCAAATGGTTCCTTTAGTAGTACTACTGCTTGTGGACAGCAGTTATGTCTGATATCCTGACCTTATGCTCAATGAATGTACACCTAGTTTTTTTAGTTCCTACACTTTTTTCCTCCATGTTATTGATGCTTAGAATCCTTGTCCCTGATCATGAACCTCAACTGTTTGTTGTCAAAATTGAGCATACAACATTAAAATATTGTTTGTTAATAATTCACTTGTTCTTCTTTGGAACAGGCAGGCAGCTTGACCAAACAGAATTCATTGTCAGCTGGAGGTAACTTGTCATTTTCCTTTTCGAGTAATGAGTCCAGGATTTCATCTTGGCTACAGTCTTCTGAAGACATGGAAAAATGCTCAAGAGGTAATGATATTTGAAAGAAGTTGAAAATAGCCTAATATTTTCCCTAGTTTTTCTTGACAGCGAGGATACTGCACTTTAAGCAGTCATTACAGTTAGAGTTTTCTCTGAAACTGGAGGAAGTAAAGGGGTGTTTGTTGAGTGTCCACTCGCGTGTTTTCAAAAGGACTAGTGACTTTGGATGTGGGGGTGTCAATTGTGGGCACCTCTTTAAGGAACCTATGTATTTCAGTTACATTTTCTTTTATATACAAACATCGCCTTCAGTAGTAAGATTTGAACTTTCTTAAGCTGGGTATTCAAAATGGGAAGCATCCAAAATCTAGTCATTTAAAAAGCCCTAAGTCTTTGTACTTCAAAGTCACCTTCTGCTCTTATGATTTCCTAAGAGCATGGAGATCTTTCTCATGTTGGTAGTGTCTGAGCAGCTTCAGCTCTAATATAGAGGAGCCTCATCTCTAGCTCTGAATGTACAATTCAGTCTTGATGCCTATGGCATCGCTACCCTCACCATGAGGAGCTCTGACTCATCCCAGAGTGCAGTAATATCATTATACATGCCATATAGATGCATTTCAATATTTTGAATTTGAACTTGAAGATAGAAGGATACATGGTTTTTATCCATTTGTCTAATTATGTGTTTTTAGTCAATGAATAACTTAAGTTAGCTGCAATCAAAAGAAGACTAACCAGAAAGAAAAAAACTTACTGGGTGTCTGTTACTTCAGGACAACTGAAAATATTCTCTTGTTCAAAACAGACCTCTCCAACTGTCACACGTATTTACTGGAAATGAACCAGCTGTTACAGAGCATGGATGTTCTTCACAGGACATACTCAGCACCTGCTATAAATGCTATGCAGGTTTGTTGTTTAAAAAACAAAACCAAAAAAGTTTTTCCCTTGCAATTCCAAAAAACAACCCCAAATCCAAAAGGATCAAGGTATTTCTTCTTAGGTTTATGGCAATCTGTATTATTTTTGTCCTGTGTGTTGTTAAAAGGTTGGACCTTTTGAAAGCCCAAAGAAGGAAAAGAGAACACACAGGAGGTGGCGATCCAGAGTTGTTGGGAAGGAGGCTAAAGGAATGTTACAGGTAACCAGTCCTTCCAGTGCTCATCTTTCTCCAAATCTTAGTTATTGGTCACTTCTTAGTGTGACCAGTTTAGGAAATATGAATCCTTTCTAAGCAGTGTCCTGTGCTAGCTCATTGTAAGTGGTAATATACCAGATAAAACACAAATACGTTGTCATTGATAACTGCAATAGGATCTGTGCTGTTACCGTCAGGAGACTGACCGTGTTTATTACCCATGTTTTAAATCTGCCTCAAATTTGAGGAGTTACTGTGGTGGTGGTGGTTTTTTTTATCAGTACAGATTTTTTGCAAATTCTCCAGATAGTTTTGTACGCATTTGCATCCAGAGGCCATTAGATATTTATAAGTGGGGAAAAATAGTATAGCATATGCTACAGCTCTCAGTAGACTTGTTTCTGGAGTTTTGCCAAATCTCCAATTACATATCTCGGGCAAAGCTATATCTATGGTTTCATTTGTCAGGTGTCACCACTACTAGTAGTAGTTGACAGTAGTTTTCCCGTTTTTGGTGTCTTCAACGTGTAACCCAGGTGGGTACAATAAAACAAAATTTTCTTTACAGTTTGTAAAAACATCACAAATGGTTGTTCTACTTACAGGTGCCTTCAGTATTCTCTGCCCCCATGAGACTGCATGCTTCCAACCCGAACTTATCCACAATAGATTTTGTAGAGGAGAAAAATTACTCCGATGGCTCTGAAACATCATCAGAATTTACTAAAATGCAAGAAGACTTATTTCACATTGCACATAAAGGTAGTGAAATTCTCTTTCCTATGTGATTTTATATCATCACAATTTAAATAATGATGTGACTTCTAAGCATGCTTCCCGTTTAGTGTTCAGAAAAAGCAGAGATTGCCCTCCCTTCCTTTAATTCCCTTGAGGAATTGCAAATGTTGAGATCTTGAGTCATTTGAAAAAGTGGCTTAATCATCACATTTTTATTTCTTTAAATTTAATAAGGGACAGTCCTTTGTTTTATGTGCTAAAAACCTAGATTGCATTTTTTTCCCAAAAGGTAAAAATCCTTAAGTCTGTTGCTAAAAATACGACAGCTAATTATACTCCTGTGTTTGCATATGTGTGTATATGAGCACACGTATATTTGTATATTTGATGTGCTTCACTGTATTTCCAACTTAACATTTGTTGGTGATGCAAGGGTTGCTATGGTAGTAACCTATTTTTAGTGAATACAGAAGAGTAAAATCATGTAAAGCAGCCAGAGGGGCAGCTTGACTAGAAATGTTTCTTCCCTCAAAATCCTTTTTCATTAGGAGTGCTTTGCTCCATCACCCTCACACCAGAAACATTTTCATTGTTTAAATGATCTCAGTGAGGAAGGCACTTAAGCAGTTACGTCTGAAAGACTTTTGGAAGTATTGGCTTTCTCCCCTTTTGCACAAGAAAATGGTTGATGTTATCAATAAGCATTCTTTGCTTGTTTTTCCCCTCTGGTGCTGATGTGTCTTGATTCTGTTATGTAAGGAATGTATTGAAGTAGTAAATTTTATAAAGTCAATTGTAGTCAAAACTGATGGATGCTTCCAAAAAAAGAGAAGGGGGCGTGGGGCGCAGTTGGAAAAGTTGCTATTAAGCAGAGCAGAGAAATTATCTACTCCGTATCACCTGAAATGTCCATGTTGGAAATTTTGGTTAGATTGACCCATGAATTTGAGGGGACAATTGACTTAGTACTATTTAATACAGTATAATTTTATTAAGAGTACAAAGAATTTTTTTCCAAAGTTGCTTTATACCATACCCCTTCCAAAAAAGGGTAGTGAAGAAAACTATTGCTCTAGCTTTTGATAAAAATTAAATAAAGTATAACATTAGTTCTTTATTATCTAATAATTCTTGGAAATTTAAGTTAGAGTGCAAGTTATTAAATGACATTTAAGGTCACCAAAGATTCTGGCCATGTCATCCACATATGAAAGGCAAACAAAATAGATCATAGTGGATACATCTTCCTCATCGCCCCCTGGGATACTATTGAAGATTTCTTCAAATAGGTTAAAGTATGAGAATTAGCTTTGGTAATGGTTTGCTGTGTTGAACCTATACCTTAAGAATATTTTCTTAGAAGAGTAAATTATGTTACAACAAATACTCGATGAAGTGATGATGATTCAGGTTAACTCAGATTGGATGATTAGAAGAGAGAGGTATCAGAGATTTCTTGCTCTTTGTCCTTTCCCTGCATCCATGCTCGGATTTTCTATCTCCATTTCCCTGGAAATGGATACATTTTTGCATTGACAGTTCTCATGACTGTATTACAAGGCTTTATTAGGCCCTCAGATATCCTCTAATTCTCCAGTTAAATGAATGTTGAAATCCTACATAAACAAATATTATTTTTATTCCATGTGGTTAAATAGAAGATTAAATATCTTAAAAGGAAAAAAAAATAGGGAAAGTGCATTTCCCCTTTAAAAATGTAGTGATTTTTAAATTGCATGGTCTGATGTCTGATTTAAATGTTTCAGGCTGGTGATACTGGCTTGGGAAGGAATAGAAGTAGCAGCATAACATGCGCAACATTCAGGATCTGACCCTTTGAGTCACTAAATCATCTAACAAGCTGAAATTTCTTTATCCCAGAGAGAGATAACAAAACTCAACAGCACAGTTGACTTGCTTGTGGGGAAACTACTAACCCTGTAGCTGTTTTTTTGATATTTTTTTTTCTATTTCATTTTTTTTTTCTTCCCTCTTTTCTTCTCCCCCACTGGAATTCTTAAAGGAATGTGGAATAGAGTCATGACCATCTGAAGATTCAAGCTAATTGGGGAACAAAAGCAAGTGAAGAGCAGATGTGGTTAGTTAGCTTTGTTGCCATCTGTCACAAATAATCAGAGTAATTTTGACTGTGGCTAATATAGTCAACACGGTAGCATTCACCGTAAACATTTCTCCTACTAAAAAATCTGCCCTATAACCTTGATTAATACTACTTGTTTTTAGTAACCCACCCTGGATTTCTCAACCTAAATTCTTGTTTCTGTCACCATAAATGATGTTTCATCGAAGTTTTACATAATTGGTAAGTATACAATTGGTAGCTGTTTTTAACTGTCACTTTTTACGAAATGGTTCCAGTTTACTTCAGCTTGAGGTCGGCTTTCGGCACCATATCTGCAGAGAGAGAAAAGCTGAAGCAGATGCTGGAGCACGATGCATCCTCGTCTCCCTCTGCACAGATAGTTGGCTTGAAGAATGCCTTAACAACTGTAAGTGACATGCTGAAGTTCAGCGAGCTTTCTTGTCATCAGATACTACTTTTAAGTTTAATAGTAGTTAATTTCTGTTTCTTTAGTGCCTGTTCTGTGCTAGAATTTGCAGTATTGAATTATAGTAAGTTATTATACATGGTGTTTTTCAAAGATTCTTTCCTAAATGTTTAAGGTATTGTGAAATCCCTGAAGTTTGATAGATTGGTTTAGGTATATAGTGTAATCTGTATCATTTGATGTTAAAAATCAGAGGGCTGCTCTGTGATGTTAAGTCTGCTTTCTCTTGAAATGTACACTGTTTAATCATTCAATTCTGGTAGGTTGCGGGTTTTCTTCTCCTTTTCTTTAAACAGCACTCAAGTATTCACTGTATGACTTGGCATAAAAGAAAGGTGAGAGTAGTTGAAAGCACTCAGCTCTCCCTGCTACTGCACTAGAGCTTCACCACGCTGCACCGAGACACTGCAAAGCAAATTCAAATAAAACTTGTTTATATTAACTTCCAACCTTAATTATCTGTTAGTCGTCTAAGAGCAGCAATGGAGCTGTTAGGGCAGAGTTCTAAATGACAAAAGATTGTGCTTTTTAAAAAGGTGGGGGTTTTGATTGGTGTGCTTTTTGTTATTGGTTGAGACCAGAACTTTCAGGTATCAACCAAACAGTGATCTGATTTCAGAGCAATGAGGCCATCATTGCTATGGTGTTAAAATTTCAGTGTTTGTTATAAATTCCCAATCACAGGCAGGGAAGACTCTCTGGCGTTGATAAATGTGATACAGATAATCTTAAAATTATTTCAGCATGAAAACTTCCCTTTGCTTTACAAAAGCTGCATATTGTTATAGGTTTTTAAGTATATAAACATGCCTTTTTGCCTAGGCCTTTAGAGGCCCTGATGTCTTCATAGCATTTAGAGAAAGCTGAAACCTGTAATACCATAATAACTATACTCACTTGCTGGCATTCCTTTTTTTTTTTTTTTTTTGGTTTTCAGACATTCTACTTGTGATATTTGAATAGGTGACACTTATTTTTCCAGTGTTATTTGCCTACCATTTCATATCATAAAATCTGTTTTAAAATTTCTGAACTCAGCTTAGGATTAAATATTTTTTCTAAGCAATGAAATTCTGTTGTCCATCTTGATCCTCTAAATAGCTTCTGAAAGTCATCCTTTTAGGTCTTATCTGATAATAAGCCTTTTGTAGCCCATTAGGAAGTCATCTATGAACCTTGGCAGTTTCAACAGGGGTTAACACCAGCGAGAGCTATTCTTAGTCTGTAGATCTGTAAAGCCATGATGCCAACAGAAATTTCATCACCCTGTACAGCAGAGATCCTGTAGGAGAAAGGAATAAGCTTCCTTTGATGATGTATGGAAGCACAGATATGATAAACTTGTCATATTTCTAAGACTTCCTTGCAGAGTCCTGTGTTGATGACTTTGATTTAGTGTTTATTGTTGTTCATTTCAGTTTGTTTTCTGTACGTGAGGAACAAAAAATCAGACTCACAGGCTGAAAGCTGTTAGACTTCAGTCTGGTTTGCTCTTATCGGCCTGGCAGCGGAAAAAAAGTGAGCAGATTTAAAGTGGATAAAACACCACAAAATTAGCATCTCTGCCTCTGCTTCTCCCTCATTAAGATTGTATCCTTGACCTACACACAGTGTAAGAAAAGCAAATACAGAATAGGGAGAAGTACAATATTTTTATTTGGGGGGGAGGAAGAAGACAATAGAAAGAAGAAAACACTTTGTAGCAAACATTGAAAATTGGAGGATACTATTTCAGGAAAACTGTGTAATTTCTTTTTTGCACTTATTTGATGTTGTGGGTATAACAGAATGCTGTCCACTTGAACATTTCACACAGAAGTGCTATATGGCTCTATGGCAAATTCACACCACACATATATAAATCCAGAAATTACTTTCTCCTCTCCATCATCACTTCGAGCTTACTGTCTTTCCTTCCCTCAAGACTATTTTCAGCAAAAATTACTGTCAGGATCAGGAGCAGATATGTAAACAGCAGGGTTCTCCATATCCTAGTATTGATTCAGATCATTAAAATGGGCAGCAAGTATTCAGTCTTGTTCCAAAATTAGTAACCCAATCTTTTTTTTTTTCAGAGGTATTTTTGTTGCAGGCAGGGTTGCATTCTTTTCCTGCAAGTCTGCTCTAACTGACACGTGTCCATCAGATGCACCCAGCATGAGTAAATAACATGAGTTTGCAGCAGAGGCTTTTTATTCTTATCATTGCCATTGTAAGCTGATAGGACACAAATTGTGCCTGTACCTGTCTGAATTTAGGTCTTATTTCTCTGTCAGCAGAAGGCAAAGGGAACTATCAGTATATGACTGATGGGAAAAATCGAATGTTGAGAAATGTTGGGTTGGAGATAGGGAAGCTTGAAAAGAAAGAAGATGCACAGAATTGATTTATAACTTATTAAATCAGCCTGAAAAACCTGGTAACTTGAAATAGACCTGCCATCTTTGGCTTTTTTTCCTCCATTTATGTGATTCTCCTTCAGTCCAAAGAGAATGGTTTTGAGAGATAATGAACAAGGTTTGAAGCATTTATAACGAATGATTTGCTGAACCAGTAAAAAGTCATGTGATGGTGGTGTTTTATATTGCACTTTAAATTCTCTTCACCCCTTTTTACGCAATAAAGCCACATTCAAGTTAGTGTTAGTTATATCCCCAGTTAGTTATATCCCCAATATTTTTGTTAAATATTCCAGGCAATAGCACAAAACACAGATCTTAAGGACCGGTTACGCAGAATACATGCCGAGTCTATGATCCTTGATTCAGCATCTAATGCAAAATCAAGTCCAGATTTGGTGAAGGTGGGTACGGATTTCCTCGTTCAGTGATGTCTGTTCCTCAAGCCCTTACATCTAGACAGTGCTGTATAGCTGCATCTTGTCGTGTTCTTCGTGTCTTCCCTATGGTGTATTGTGTTAGCAAAATAAGTCCGCTTTCGTGGTTATGAGTCATTTCTGATGATGCATTGTGTAATATTTGATTTCAAAGACTTTCCTTGTGAGCAGTTTCCCTGAGCACACTTCCATTGCTGTTTTGCTACTGGTTCCTGGTGGTCTCCCTCGCCTCCTGCCCGCTTCCCGTTCAGCATGAACAGAGCTGCTGCCGTGTTCCCCTCGTGCTACTGTTTCTCTCCCCCTTATTCCCTTGTTAACTTTCAAGTTCTGTAGTTCTTTCTGTTGCCTGTCTATACATATTGTTAGCCCAGAACGCTGGCTACCAGTGTGGCTCCTGTAAGGTTTAGAACAACTCTCAGGCATTTCCATGAAAGGATCAAAGAAATGAGATCCCCAAGAGCCCTTTCAGGCGTTTCGTTTTCTTTGTGTGAAGCCAGGGAGTCTTCTACATATCCACTTAGCCAGTTTGAGACGTACTGGTGTTCAGGCAGTTTTTTTGGCTTGCTGCAGAATGCATGTGAATATGGTGCATTTATAAGTCGGAGGATCTAGGTGTTAATGGTGCTAGCGAGGGAAGCAAGAACCGTGTTAATTCTGATGGATTTTTCTCAATGTGAACTCATGCAGAAACTTCTGCTGTGCTTGTGGTATAAATCTTTCATTAGAACTTGAGTGGATGCAATGGTGGGGATTTTATATAACTTATTATTTCCTTTTATTTTTAATGACAGTTTAGTCATTCTGTCTGTTCACTTGTGGTTTAGTTCTCTTTTCGTAGAGCTGTGTTTTGGTCATATTTAGCAGTTCGTTTTCTTGTTTTTTTTTCCTTCAAAGTTGATCAGTTTATCATTCTAATGCCTTTTGCTTTTAATCCCATGAGAATTTGAACAGCACTTAAACTTCTATCCAGACAAGCGTTAACGCATTGATTTTTAATTTCAGTTCTTTATTTTTATATTTAGTGGAGGTCCTTGCAATGTCGATGGATTACCTCCTGCAACTTGTTCTGTGCGCTATACACACACGACAAAAACAGTTCAAAAGGTCCTTTAGAGGTTTCATTCAAAAATTCCCTCTGGCATAGTTTGGGATGGAGCTTAAGGATGAAACGACTTACACTGGAGAAGTTTTGGTTTAGATTTGTCTGAGGACTATGATACAGTAGCGCTGCCCTGTAGGAAGACGGGGCCACTGCACAGAACTTGGCTGTAAATGATGCATCAGGTGCTACGATAGGTTAAAGTTTACTTTGTCTATTGGGCAGTTTATGTTGTAGTTTATCATGCCAGAGTGGGAGCATGAAGGAAGACAACCTGAAACTCTCATGTGATAAATGTAAAAACCTGCTGTTCTTTTATGAGCAAGTCCTGTGCACTTTCCTTCTCCGATTCAAAGCAGTATTGGAAACAAGCCCTGTAGCAAAGCTTTCCTGTGTACATTTTTTTTTAAACTTGTAGGCTAGTGTACCTGCCTGCCCCTAGAAGAGACAATGTTGAGGTTTCTTCTTTTCTCACTGCTGTACCAGAACTATTTTTTTATTATTTTTTTAAAAGTCTATTGTTTGATAACAGTTTGATTTGTTACCACATCACCATTATCTGCACGTACTGAATAACATTTCATACTATAATAAAATCTACTGGCAGAAAAGCTTTGAAAGAAGATTTATCAGTTTGATTATAGGCTTGTCAGATTATTCCTTATGTTGTTCTGAAAGTAAAACACTACAATTCCTGCAAAATCATGATAGGGCAGTCATGGTTACAAGTTAGTAAAGCATCTCCTGGAGAAAAGCTTGAGAGCAGCTAATGCACTGCTTTGGGCCAGCCAGCCCTTTCCTTAGTGTTGGTGGAGTTACAAACAACAGTACACAATGTCCTCCTGCTTTTTTTACTGCATCCACAGAATGAACCAAGTCTCCCTGGTCACCCCACCTTTGCTAGGCCACCTTCTGGAACTCTGCTTACACCACTGATCTGTAGAGCTTCCATGGGAGGAGTTAACCAAGATCTCCATGGCCATTAAGTGTGCCTGCAGCAGCAAAAGCGAAGTCACCTACGTGGCTTTGATAATATGTTGGGTTTGGTTTACACGGAGCTGACTCAGGTGTGGATAAGGTGTGATGGAAAGGTTCCCAAAGCACAGCATAGAAAATTACCTAGTGAGGAAAGCGAGCCAGGAAAGCGTTGCTATTACACAGAAGGCAACTTTGCCCCTCTGAATTTTGTATGCTACTGCATCACAGGCTTTGCATTAAACAAGACTTGGGAGGAGAAGACTAATTAGTTTGCTAAGATCAGAAGGGAATGTGAATCTAGGGTGTAATGTAAAGAGATCGGAGTTTTGCTCTTCAGGGGCTTTTTGATGATACACTTGTGTATATCTGGCTAAGTCAATCAAATATCAAAGCATTTTGACTTAACTTTTTTTTTTTTGAGGAAAATGTACATGCAGCACCATAACCAATTTATTGAATATGCATTGCTTTTTTCCTTCTTTTTTTCTTCTTCTCTTTTGTCTGTTTTAATTTGGTTTGAAATCCCTCTTTGAAACACATGCTACCTTTCACCAAATTGGAGGGGAGCACGTGCAATCTTTTCCCTGTGTTTTACAGCCCTTCAGGTTATGTGACTGTGGAATTGCATGAAGGAATGCAATTTGTGGTACTTCTCCTCTCAAAAAAATTCTTATTTCTTTAAAACAGGAAAATTCAAGAGAAGAAAGCAGAGGTTTGGTCCACCAGGTCTCCAATGAAAGTAGACTGTCTATAGCTGACTCTCTCACGGAATTTTTTGATGCACAGGAAGTCCTGCTGTCTGCTAGCTCTTCAGAAAATGAGGTCTGAGCCTTCAGGTTGCCATCACTCTGATGTAGTTTCTTAGCTGCTACTTCACGTGCATTCTTTCTGAGTCATCTAGCACATCAGATGACTGCCAGAAAATGAAAATTGTTAAAACATTTAGAAATTAATGTGCTGCGTGTATTTATGAGTTGTCATTGTCTCTTCACAGTAGAATGTAACTATTATTCTGGAGAAGTCTTATACACACATTGAGACAAATAGCAATTAGGTAGCTGGTATGCAGATACTGCATGTATTGTACTGTCTGATGAGTCATTATCCAGGTGCTTAAGAAATGCTATCATGGAAATATATATTCATACCTGTCCTTGTGGTACCTGTGGGTACATTGGGGCTGATGTCCTGCGTATTGACACTTAATAGCTC
This sequence comes from Tringa tobata, assembly GCA_033628505.1. Classification (NCBI taxonomy): domain Eukaryota; kingdom Metazoa; phylum Chordata; class Aves; order Charadriiformes; family Scolopacidae; genus Tringa; species Tringa tobata. Next base: position 1,017,942 of record JAHREE010000259.1, read on the forward strand.
ATTTTGTCACCTCTCTCAGACTCCATAAAAACCTTGGCTTTTAACATGAGGAAGGCTGCCTTAGCTGTGGGGCCAAGAAGATGAAGCATATCTCCACTAAAAGAATAGTTGAATTTTCAATGATGTTAATCTTTTTCAAACTCAATTATGTCTTCTTAGGACTTCTTAGTACTTTCCTGTAATACTGAAACACAGCTTAAACACTTCAAATCTATTAAAATAAGAACTGTAGTGGAAAGTAACAGTTTTTATGTGTATATGGGGTTATTTTACTGAGTGATGTATATTACTTATTTCTCCACCCCACACTCAGGTATCGGATGATGACTCATATGTAAGTGATGTCAGTGATAATGCCTCAGAAGATAACTTAAGCAATGACATGGAGAATGAAAGACAAACTTTAGGTAAGTTCAGTGTTGTATTATACAATGTTTTGAGAATTTTCTTTATTTCTTTTTGTTTGGGATTATTTTTTAATTATCTTACTAGAAATAATTTGTTATGACAGGTTTTGAGATGTGAACAGCCTGCGTTTTTTTTCTCTTACAGCCTCAGATTTGTTTAGAACAGCACATTCTGGCTAATCTGATTAATAAGGCCTGGGCACCATCGAGTAAGCAGGATGGTGGTTCTGCATCAGCAGAGAAACACCTATTTTCTTGGCTTCTTTTGTGTGACTCCCACTCCTTTTCAGTTCCTTTCATAGCCAAGGATTTTTCAAAGTAGCAAGGCCTAGCTGCTTTCTTTTTTCCAAAAAGTAATTTTTTTCTTGTCACTTTGTTTTTTCAGTCTGCAGTTTAACAACCACATTCAGAGTTCTGTTGTTTTCAGCAGAATTCAGTGTTTAAACATGAGAACAATTACACACTGGCAGGCCTGTTGTATGACCATAAGGATTTCTTTTTTGCATATTTTAATCATGACAGTCTTGTTAGTACATATGCTTATTTAATTGTCTTGCTAATTACAGACAGAATCAGAAAAAGAGGGAGAAGAACTGGTCATAACAAACTAATTGGCTTTGTGCCTTCAATTCTTTTCAGCTAACCACAATGTTCTTCCCTCTCTATCAATATATTTTTATCTTCAAAAATGCTGAACAGTGGTTTCTTACTAGCAGCTGTTTCCTGATCATCTCCAAGGACCAGTGGATCTCTGTGAACTCATGTAGTTTGATATGCCTGGAGATCTGCTGCATTCTGTAACTGTTTAAAAATGAAAATTGTTTTTTTGAAAGATGGGAAATAATACATATTAATTTATCTCGTGATCTGGACCTTAGAAAACTGGCTGTTCATCTTTTTGTAACACTGAAGCTCTTCTGAGTTAGCAGCACCTCCACATGTTTCTCTGGTACCTGCTATTTCTGTGCTTTGGGCAGCCTGCCACTACTGTTAATAGCAAACTGGATGTCTTTTTCCTACAGGGTTTTAGCTGAACCGTAAATTGTGGGATTATGATAAAATCCTCTGACCACTGTAATGTAGAAGGTCAGACCAGATGATGATAATGGTCCAGTCTGGCCTTATAAGTCATTGAGTTTTGCTGGAGGCCAGACATCTTAATCTCCTTCAGTATTGTTGCTGGCCATTTGTAACATCTGCATGGGTTTTTCTTTTCATGGGGGGTGGGCAAACTTCACTATATAGAAAATCTGGTGTCTGAATATCTTAGTTGTTCCTCTACTTAGTTTTGTCACCAATTTACCCCCGTTAATGGACTGGTCCAGAATATGTAGTCCAGTCAATTAGTATTCTGCTTTTAATCGTAAGCTGTCAAAGGATATAGCCAAATCCCATTTCAGAGAGCTCTTTTGAACAAGGACAAGTTGCCTTCTTCCTCTCCAGATATCCTCTCATTCCTGAGGTATCTATGGGAACATTCTTCTTTTTGGCCTCTTCTGATATTAAATAAACTACTTCAAGAGGGAAGTACAGGAGCCACCCTCTTAACAGTATAATTGTTTCTGGTAGATTTTTTTGGTTCATAGTGCCTATGCTAGTTTTAAGCAAAAAGAAAGAGATAGGCAGTAGAGTGCAAATAGTTCACTTGTCCTTGTTACAGCAACTCGGTCATGTGAGATACTAAGACTTCTAGCTTGTGAGTGGCAGGAAAGACGGGAACTTCTTCCTTAAAACTTTGAGGCTGCTGATTGCACTTGAAATCCTCCATCTGAGGCATGTGCTGGCATACATAGAGGTGATGGAGAGTTAGCCCTTGGGGTTATCTGTTCTTCATCACTGTTGGAAGCACTGCTGATACCATGCTTATGTCAGTGGACCAGCAGAGGAAATTCTGGTTGAAATAGTGCATTTAAGGGCAGTGATTTTTTGGGCATGTGCAGCACAGGAAAGACACGCTGCCCAGTGCTGTTTTAATTCCTCTAAGACAAAGCTGTGTGAGGAAACCCAGAGCAGACAGGGGTTGACAGGCTGGGGCTATACCTAAGTCTCTCCAAATGGAGATAAGATTCTAGGGCAGGAGCTTCCTAGTGCTTCCAAGGACATGCAAAGATAAAATATGTTCTTGTAGTGGCAACCGTATTCCTTTCTGAGATGTGATTGATGTACAGCTCAGCAATGTAGTTACTTCAGACTGTTGCAGAAGCTTGTAAGTCTATTTTGATCCTGCCACACATCATTTCATGGTGCACTTAGAACTATTTATCCTGTTCCAATTGCTTTGACATAGCAACACAGGCCTCGGATTTTCATGTCAAGGACTCTTGACATGAGTTCCTTTTTTTTACATCACTAATTTTTTTAAAATGCTAAGCATTATGGGGAGCACTGTGGAAAAGCCTGCATGTGAATCTGGTGAAGTAAATTTCCCTGGCAGGAGTATTAAAACAAGTAGGAAAAAATAGGTAGGAGTTGTTATTAAGCTTGGATCTGTAAGTTCCGCCTTGCCTTCTGAGAAATGTCAACTTAATTGAAGCTCTGTCAAGGAGGGAGGTTTTATGTCCCTTAAACAGATAGGAATCCATCTCTGTTACAAATAAAATAGTTGTAATATTCACTCATTCAAAATCAGTGGGAAGCCTGAGTCTTTCTTAGAGCCTTTAAGGTGAAGGTTGTAATTTTTTCTGCAACTTTTTTTCCTCACATTTACCTCAGTTAACGTACAGAAATTAAAATCTTGTTCTTAAATTCATCATTTTTATAACAGGCTATCTTTAAACCACAAGTGAAATACTTGAATGAATTGTGAAGGTGGAAGGAAGTTTTGACAGGAAAAAAAAGGTGGTTGCATTTTAATGCATTTTTGCAAAGGGGATGAAATGAAGTAAGCAGTGAATTGACTTGTTCTGTCACTTCCTTTCTTTTCAGATTGTATTTCTGAAAGTGGAATCGGATGCAATTCTAAACGGAGAACATGTTTACCAGCTCCGTGTCCTAATACGAGTAACATCAGCCTCTGGAATATCCTGAGAAATAACATAGGAAAGGATCTCTCCAAAGTGGCCATGCCTGTTGAATTAAATGAGCCACTTAACACCCTTCAGCGTCTCTGCGAGGAGCTGGAGTACAGTGAACTGCTAGATAAAGCAGCGCATACGCCTGACCCATTTGAGCGGATGGTAAATATGTTATTCCAAATACTTAGTAACATTCAATATGATTAGAATAGAGTAAATACAAAAACAATCTGCCAAAGAACTGAAGATGTTCTGTTCCGTTTTCCTTTTTCTCCCAGCTGAGAAAGGCAGACTCTACAAACATGTGTCTTTATATCTTTACATAACCCCTGTTTTTGACTGTTCTGCATAATTTCTGTTGCTTTGTCAGGAATTCTGTCTCCCCAAGTACTTCGCTGTCCTGCGAGGTTAAACAAAGATGTAGCTTAGTTCTGTTTTGCAGCTCTTACTCTGTAAGATTAAAAATTTACAGCAAAAAGGGAAGGGGAGCATTGAACTAGTAAACTTCCCTTTTGAGCATGAAAACTACAATAGATCTTTTTTTAAGGGTGTCTAATCCGGTAACACGTTTGCACGTAGAAGATGCTGGATCTTCCAGCCCTGCAGTACTGTGGTATCTTTAGATTAACTACATGAGCTCCGTTTGTTTTATTAACTGCTTTTGTGAAGTTTTGGGGTTGATCCAAAATGTTCAGGATCTCAACACCAGGCAATGTGAAGGTATGTTGAATACACTAATGGTGTCATCTTCTGCTGGTGCAGAACCCTGAACTCAGCATTTGGCAAAAGAACAGGACAAAAGTGCCTTTCAGGTGTTCCGCTTCCAGGTGCACAAGAGCTACTTAATGTGTAAGCCCATAAATAAGGGATTAAAAGCTCTCTAAATTCTCTTATATGGAAGCTATAGATTGTCCCTTAAATTGAATTAAGCATTTGCAACTCAATGTATTTATCTTAAAATTAGGTTATTAATGAATGTAAGTAGTCGTGTTACAAATACTGTTTGAAAAGCCTCTTGCTCCACTTTGCAAGGGTTACAATTTAATGTCTCTTCTCAGGACAGAGAATGTGGCTATTAATGGGGGTTTTAGGTGCATAGCTTTTTTTTTGTTCTCTTGAGAACATGTGTTAAAAGGAAAAGGAAATGAGCAGTAGTTACTCATATCGGAGTGAGAAGAACCTTTTTCCCTCCTTCCCACACCCAAGCATCTGGAAATTACCTCAGAATGGAGTACTCTTTGCCTTTGAGTAATTTCTGAGGCAAGATTAATGTTGGCTGTTGCATAGTAATTGTAATAGTTCATAGAAGAGCCATTCTGAAGCAGATTCAGTTTCTGAAATTGTGACAGGAGAGCATCTACGCTTTTACAAGATGAGGAAAAGGGAATGAAAAGGGAGAAGAATGGTACAAAAGAGACCTGAATTGAATTGAACCACCCCAAATTCGAATTCCTCGGGTTTAGGAGGAATTATGCTTGAGTTGACTGCAAAAATTTTTGAAGAGTTACCTGTGTCTCAATCATAATCAATTCAAAGTGCATTAGAAATACCAAACTTGGTGAAAACTCATCCAATACTTCCTGTGCCAAGTTTAGAAAATCCGTACAATCACAGACCATAACTATAAAAGAGCCAGATATAACACAAAATCTAACTGTGATTTTTAAGCTTTGAGCTGTGTGGCAGAATGCGAAGCTATTCCAGACAGTTTTCACAAATGCTGTTTTCAGTTGATGAAATTTGTAGTGTTTGACCCTAATAACTCCATCCCTGAACCATGGAATGACTCTCTGAAGATCGAGTGATTCTCTAATGCATGAGCCAGTGCTTAACTTGCAGGAGGCATTCATGTTTGTAGTCTGCAAATGATTGGGAAAAATACAGAATCTGATGTCAGGATAAGAACCTCGTTGGTTTTTTTTTCCTTCTGTCAAATAAAAATGTGTAGTGAAAATTGTGCATGGCTGTGATAAACTAATTAACCAAATTCCACATCTGTTGTTCCCAGGTGTATATAGCTGCATTTGCAGTCTCTGCATATGCATCCAGTTACTACCGAGCTGGAAGTAAGCCATTTAATCCTGTGCTTGGAGAAACCTATGAATGTATTCGTGAAGATAAGGGTTTCCAGTTCTTTGCAGAACAGGTACTGTAGGCTGCAACCCTTAGATTCGGTACTTGATACGCTGCTTAATTCTAAACACGTGGCTGGAATCCTCTGGAATGGAGAGAAATACAAAATGACTTTACGTGACCTGAGCCCAGCAAAACTCAGGAGATGATGCAGAATTATAAATGAAGGAAATTGGTTTTAGGAGGATAGTCTGCTGTCTCTGGGATGGAACATGACAACCGGCAGCTGACGCTTGGGAAGCAAGGGCTGGCAGGCAGCCTGCTGCAGCAACTAGATAACTTGGTTAAGTAAAGTGCCATTCCCCATGCTGAAATCTGAGCACGACTCCAACAAGCATTCACATTCTTGTCATTTTCTTTTGTGTGTGATCGTTAAAAATACTGTATCTTCAGCTGTTTAATGTCTTCTTTCATCCCAAATATTTCCCTCGTGTAAGTCAATCAACCGCTAGTATTTACTGTGGCACTGTGAATGTTTCTCCTTCCTGTCCAAATACTTGGTGGGTTAAGCCTTTCAACTCTGGTACCACGCCTTAGTAGGTGAAGGATGTATAAAACACACCAAGTTCTGAGTGTTTATGAAAATAATTCCCCAACAGGAGAATAATTATTAAGTATGGGTGAAAAATACTAAATTTAAACCAACCGAGTTACCAAAATTGCTAAGCTTGAGACCTATGTTTAAAAAGAGATAAAACTTAAATAATCTGGTGCCTCACAGAGTAAGAATGATGGAAAGCTGTCTCACTCTGTCTAGACAAAAAAAAAAAAAAAAAAAAAAAGTGCAATGAGCAAGGGTGTACAACTTAGAAATTTGGTCCGAAAAAGCCTTTGAACGGGCTTCCTTTAGGAAACAAGAAGTGGTTTTGACCACCTTTGAAGATACAACATTTTTTACATTATATTTGAGAACTGACAAAAAGGAGGGCTATGTTTTCTTTCCTTAGACTCGGGAAATGTCACAGGCAAGAGTAAAAATCAGGGGTAAAAGAAAAAGTGCAAAATAGTCAAAGCAAGAATCAAATTTAAAGTTCAAGTAATGGGTCTGGTTCCTCATTGTGTTACTTCAGTTCTGAGCTGATGTGTCTAGAGCACTGCAGTGGGGAATAAAGGTTGGTACTAAGCTTAATGTTAGGTTGAATTAAAGGAAGGGATTCTCCCATGAATATTGGATTTATCAATACAAAGGCTACTTTTTCTAAAGAAGAATATTAATACATGCAGGGGCTTGGGCTATTAACTATTGTTCTAATACATGCAATATGTGACGTGAGTTTATAAAGTGGTAAAGTCACTGTAATAGTATGGGATAGAGGGATATTAGGAGGAGAGGGCAGTAGAGGAGGAAAGAAATTTCATGCAGTTTGCAAGCATTAAATATTTCTCTTTGCATCAGAAGCTGTTGCTTATTGCTTGTTTGTGCAAGCATTTAGATGCATACAGTAAATAACTTGTTAATGCAGATAGCATGTAATTCATTAAATACATAGGCAAAAATCTATAAAATAACAGAGATTCTGTTCTATTACTAGAGTGAATTTAGAATAATTCCATTTAACTCCATGACCTTACTTTGGAATTATAACAGTTTAAGTGAGAGCTAAGTTTAACCCATGAATTATAGTGACATCTGGGGTTAATCTCAGTGTGGTATGTGAGAGAGAGTGTATTGCTCTTGGTGGATTAGGGCATATTTTAGAGTAATTAGTAATTTTTATATTTATTTTTTTAAAAAAACAAGTAAAGGATCTTTAGTAAATAACTGGATGTCTGCAGAAAAATGCTCAATAACATATTTGCAAAATGAGTGACAAAGAAGAAAGTAAAACTGCATTTGAGCCCTGTAGGTGGTTAAGAAATTAAATTCATAGTGAGAAATAGCAATTTGACTTGAAAAGAAAGTTCTCTGTCGAAAGAAGAGTAGGCATTACACATCGAAGAGCCGGTCCTGGTCAGTTGTTACTCATGTTCACCCAGAAGGGTATTACTTGCTATTTCCTTTTAGTAGTCTGCATTGTGTATTTCTTTATTTACTCACAGTCCTTGCTTTGCTATTTTGGTGGCTGCTCTATTTCATGTATGTGCAATTACCCAAAGCTGATAAAATGCAGTGTGTGTGGTGAGAGTTTTGCACTAGAAACACCTAAGATGCAATAGTAGGGGTTGCTTGATGGAATTTCATGGCTTGGTATCTCCACCCGTGGCCCACTCAGAGATGCTTATTGCTGTCTCCTCCCTCATAGTCAGGGGTTTGGGGTATTTGCTGTACAGAATAATTTGTCCCTTTGTTGTTTTTTTTTTTTTACTTTTGTCTGTGTGCTTAAAGTGCAGCCTCTGTTAATATATTAAGGGGGCCCTAAGGATAAATGTAATTATCACATAAGAGACAAGGTACAAAATATACAGTTAGATTTTCACTCAATGAACAGAATTCACAGGCCTTTTAAAATAAGTGCTTGCCTTTTCTTTCAAGGTTTGGTAGGTCTCAGCACCTTATTAATCTCACTGACTCCACCTTCAGGACACAACTGCAAAAGGAAAGTAAATGTTCAATTTGTAAATGTCATATAGGAATGAATCATAGAACCGTAGAATGGTTAGAGTTGGAAGGGACCTTAAAGATCATTGAGTTCCAACCCACTGCCATGGGCAGGGACACCTCCCACCAGACCAGGTTGCTCAAAGCCCCATCCAGCCTGGCCTTGAACCCCTCCAGGGATGGGGCATCCACAGCTTCTCTGGGCAACCTGTTCCAGTGCCTCACCACCCTCAATGAAAAGTGAAGAACAAAAAAAAAAAAAAAATCCAAACCAAAATGGCTGTTCTAGTGTTAATATGTCTTTTTTTTTCTTTTTTTTCCTCTTTTCATGTCTTGCTATTAGGTCAGTCACCATCCACCTATTTCTGCATGCCATGCTGAATCTGTGAATTTTGCTTTTTGGCAAGGTAACTCTTCAGTCTATCATTTACTTTTACAGTGTTCATAATATTTTCAGTGTATGTCTTAACATGAAATATCCAGAAATTGAGAACAGGTGAAATTCCCTGCTTAAATTGTATTAGAATGTCTAAGAAACGCTATCCTGTACTTACTTGCATGTTTCTTACTTAGATGTTCTGCCATTATAAAAGTGTCGAGTTTGTGGGGTTTTTTGATAACATTAATTGATTATTCTTTTCATGTACAAATTCCTTTAAAATCAAGTGGGGTTTTTTTGGAGGGGTTCTTTAGTAAAGCAGAGTTGTCCCTCAAGTTATTTGTAAAACAAAGAAGCTAGAGCACAGCTTGAAAAACTACGAGTTAAACCCTGAGTCTTGGCAGATCTTGTAAACCTGTCCAGAGCAAAAATTCCAAAAATGAGCATACCAGCAAGGATAAATATATTTACCATGTCTTTCTCTGCTGGCGTTATTACAGTATGTAAGATTTTGTGCAATTTGACTACGAACATGTTTCCAAAAAAACCTGTTTTGGAGCTTTGTTTGCTGTGTAACGCTGGTGCAGCTGTCAGCCAGTCACAGCACCTGTGTGGTTAGATATTTTTGGAGTGTACACAGAACATAACTGTGCCTTTTAACTCAGTTAAAATCCTTCAGGCAGAGGTTTGTCAATTCGCAGTGCAGCCACATTATAACCTTGAATTCCCTTATGATTGACTCCGCTGACTCGATTGTAGTTATTAGCGATGGAGCCATATTGCACAGAAATTGGAACTCTGTCATTAGTCTGAGTTTCATTGTTCAATATAATTCTTTGCTTTGTAAACAAATACAGGCACAAGAGTCCTTTTGTTCTTAGCCGAAAAGCAAAGATGATACAAAATTTATTCACTAACTGAATACTGTATAAGTAAGACTAGATAGCAGCCTGTCTTAAAATCTGATGTGACTGATTTGTTTTACAGATCTTGACAATGATTATTGCTCAAATATTTTAACAATTCCATTTAGAGAACAAAGCTCTTCCGTAAACATGACCTGATCAATGAGAAAGGGTGTAAGATTTGGTCTTGATTAGTGCAGGAGTCTCTATCAGGTTACTGCAGGGGCTTGGGCTTTGGTTTGGTTTTGGTTTTAAATGTGTCCACCTGAGCTTATGGGGGATCTAGACAATGGGGTTTTTTTCCATGCAAAGATAGTTTGTAAATGTTGTGGCCTCTTGTTGTGGGGCTGTATTAACTTACCTGGAAAGCTTAACATCAAGTTAATCATAAAGGTAGCTTGTCAATGAGGTAAATTATTTCTGTGTGCAAAGATCTGTTCACTTTTGCTGTATTATCTCCTCAGCGGAAAAGGAGACAGTCCTCAGTCCTCAGCAACATTGGCAGAGTAGTGCTGCCACCCCACCAGACGCTGACCTTAGTTCATCTGTTTCAACATCAAGAAATCTCTTGATCATCTCTAGTGAGCCAGAAGACTGGGTTCTGACAGGGGCAGTTATTTTGGAAATCATTTTCCCTGACTTGGGAAGCTGACTCTGCTTTTGCAAAGGAGCGTGGACACACAAACAATGGAAATGCAGAATAGAAAGTTCCAGCTATTGCAGCATCTGTGCCTGAATTAGTCTGAGCGTAGCTTTGGAAATAAAACTTCCCTTTTCTTAGTTGCCCTAAAATTTTTGCATGATCAAGTTACACACATGTACTGATCTCCATGGGACAGCTGTGCCATTTATAAGAAAACTGAACATAACACAGTCTGATAATTACATTTAAACTGTTCAACTCAGCAGGATGTGCCTTTGCCCTTTGTTTCCATTCCACTGCAGAAGAGAGAAAGCTAGTACAGAATTCGGCTCAACGCCCTAACAGTCAAGGTAGTTTTGGACATCTTATTGTGCAGTATTGAAATCACAACAGAATTGCTGTTTTTACGGATGCTGGCCCAAGCATCGAACTTCAAAAATAAAAAAAAACAAAGGTCCTTTTCTCCAGTGGGTAAGGAAGGGGTTACTTTTTTCATGAGGAATTCAGCCCTATGTCCCATTCCAGCCTTTGCAATGGTAGGCAGCTTGGTGTGGCTCAGTCCTGTCACTTGAACATAGATACTCGGCAGAGATATAGTCTCCGAACTATGGTTTGAGCATCTGTCTCTCAGCTGGCATATCAGCTTCCCCCCACGGTTGCATAGGAAACAGTGTTTTGGTTTCCTTGCGTTAGTACTAGCATATTTTTGAGACTAGAGGTGATTTTTTCCCCCTTCTTTCTCAGATTGGGCAGGGAATTGAGTTCCTAGTGTCTAATATGGCAAGGATACTATTCCCCTGAACTCTGAAGTTACTGTGGAAGTTACTGCCTGATTATCTAGCCTAATTTAAACCTATAGCCCTTCTGCCATGCTTCTCTGTCTGTGTTTCCTTCTCTTCCAGGTGTTTTTGCTCAATAAATTTGGCTAAATTTGCATTGAGATTTCTCATCTCTTTTTTGAGAAATGACGTGAGACTTGGACGCATCTTTCTGTGATTCAGACAAGATTTTTGAAAGGCCAGTTAAACTTGCAGAGGAAGTTGGACTAAATCCTTCTGCAATTTTGTGCCTTTTGAAACATTCTTTTGCTTCTTTGCTGTGGATGTTCTTAGTTGCTATATTTTTGTATTTGAAATTATGCTCTTGTTTTTGGAAATGTCTGCATTCATTTACTGGCGACTGAATTGCAGATTAATATATGCTGTCTATAGCTTATTCAAATTCCTCTCTTTTGAAAAGGTTTTTGAGAGAACTTTTAGATCTGTTACTTTGCTATTTAGGTAACCAATAATGTAATGAAAAAACAAACAAACAAAACCACATTCGAAGAACCCCATCATTCTTTGAACATTATTGTTATGTTGCACTTTGGTATTTTGCATTTCTTTCTGAAAATAAAGTAGAACCCAGAAATAGAACGATTCACCCATGGTTATGACTAAACCTGTCTTTTTTTTTTCCCTCTTCCTGTTTCAGATGTAAGATGGAAAAACAAATTCTGGGGGAAGTCCATGGAAATTGTTCCAGTTGGTACAACACATGTAACTCTTCCAGCGTAAGTGCTGCAGTCGTGCGATGCTGTTCACACACAGGCACAGACGTGCTTGCACACGCTGGAGCCACGTTTATCCAGATGAGAACAAGCTGTGCTGTGCCCTATTAGACCTTTGGAAGAATTGGTGATTATAATTTAGTTCAAAACGAAAAAGGCGGGAGGTGGAGGGGAATTAAAAAAACCCAACCCAAAAAAAGACATGTAAACCAGAAGCACTAACTCTTCCAAGGGTTATAAAGAAAAGATGAAATAAACGTCACTCCTGTGTGTCTTGAAAAAAGCAAAGTTGGTATTTTCATACTTGAGTTGAATTTCAAGCTTTGTGCATTTTAAACTCACAGGGAAAACCCACATGGTAGAGGAGGCTGTGAATTCTTTAGCTTGAGTGTGGGTTTTGGGGAGTGGGTGGTGGTGCTGTCTTTTGTACCCATCTTTGTACAAGCCCTGACACCACATGGTCTTGCTGTGTAGGTGAGGCTGAGAGCTATGGTCACTGCATAAATAATTATTGTAAGTGATAAATAGAATCAGTCGCATATCTGATGTTTCTTATCCAAGGAAGTAAGCAGCCACTGTAGTTAAGAGTTGAGTATAGTTTAATTATTATTCTTTTTCAATAAAAATCTGCAGTATTCCTCTGCTGGCTTGTCAGAGTGCCCACTATAGATCAACAATCAAAATCCTTTAAAATTTGCCCTATAATCTGTCCCGTTTGCAGAACCAGAAGTCTAAAGGTTGAGTAGTCTTCCAATTAAATCTGTTTTCCAAAGGAAGTCTACAAAATTAATTATTCTGCCATCTGAAGAAAGAAAAATAACTCAAGAACCTAACACTTGTCAAACTAAGCACCTATGCATGCCTTTTTCTTTTAAGTGGGTAAAGTTGCAATATAGTAAGATGGCATCCAAAAGGTAATGTATAAAAGGTGTTGTGTTCATAGTTGCTAATCTGGGCTGTAGAGTGAAGAGTCTTTAGGATGTGAGTGAGTGTTCCAAGGCAAGGTAACTGAGGGCTTAGGGCCCAGAGTGGGCTGATGAAGTGGAAAGTAATCTGATTCGTGTATCATCTCCATGTGCTGGTTTGTATCCCTGAATATCTGCTGTAGAATTTGGTATAAAAAAGGTACTGAGGCTATAGGCAAAAATAAAGCATTAGTATTAAGGGGGTTTCTGAAGCAAATACAGTATTTTTAGTGTGTGTAACAGAGCGTGTGACCTGCAGGTAGGGGCAGGAAAGCAAGTTCCTGTGGGGTAAGTTGGCTGCATATCTGCTAGTCTGTTAAAACTGTCCTTGTGCACGCTCTTACAAAGCACCAAGTGAAAGCAAGGGATTAAAGGGAGGGAAGGAAAGGTTCTAATGTCCTCATGGGATGTGTGCGAGGCAGTTGCTGTGGGGAAACTGGTGTTTTTGTAAGTTTACCCTTTACCTTACCAGCAGCGACTTGGCTATCAATATCCAGAACAGATTGTAGAACGTACGTCTTCATGAGATTTTCCTTGAAGTTTTATAAAGCTGTTTTATAAGAACATATAGAACTTCTCTAAGAACTTCATAAGAACTTCTCTAATAAAAGGTAAAATGTTGTATTACCTATTGGTATTTTTCATCTCTCCCACTCTGCTGTCTCTAGTGTGCAACTGCATCTTGAACTACCTGGTGAGAAGTTTTGCTCTTGCCTGAAGCACACACAGGCTCAGCCTTGAGAGCTTGAGCCAGGCTATTCCACTCAATAAGCCTTCTGATGACTCTGGTGGCCCATGTCCTTTTGTTTTCAGTTGTCACTGTGTTACAAGCTGTGAAATGGGCATTTCAGCCAGTAGACGATATTAGAATGATTACTTTTGGCAACTTAAAACTGGAAAATAGGGACAAGGAAATTGAGAGGAAACTGAGTTAAAGACCAAAGTTTATAGCAGAAGTGAAAAGGGTTTTCTGGGAGACAGGATTGTTGTCATAGGGTTTGTTTCAGAGAAGGTGTGGGACAAGGAGATGAGGCACTCCAGAAAACAAAAAAATACGTTTTGTGGGTTTTTTCTAATCAAATTCTCTGCAATTTTTTTTCACAAGTTTATCAGCTTGTTTGAACATCGTATGAGATTTTTCTTGTATGCATTTTTCTTACAGTTTTAAAGATCATTTTGCATGGAACAAGGTGACATCTTGTATCCATAACATCTTAAGTGGGCAAAGATGGATTGAACACTATGGAGAGATCATCATCAAAAATCTTAACGATGACACTTGCCACTGCAAACTGACTTTCATAAAGGTAAACCACAGCAATGTTGGCAAAGCCTTTCCTAACAGACACACCAGTGGGTGGGTGGTCTCTGCTGAAGCTCAGTACAACTGCTTACAAGCTGTAGTTTCCTTTAGTTCTGCTGTAACTACCTGTGGTTTTGAGAAACATTAACTCTGAAGGAACTGCCACTCACTAGGTAGAGCCAGACAAGGAAGAGAAGCAACAGCTTTCTTGGATGATTTCACTTGACATGCAGGAAAATATGGGGGAAGGAAAGGACAAAATATGATCACAGAATCATAGAATGGCAGAATGATAGATCATCTAGTTCCAACCCCCCTGCCATGGGCAGGGACACCTCCCACTAGATCAGATTGCTCAAAGCTCCAGCCTGGCCTTGAACACCTCCAGGGATGGGGCAGCCACGAGTGAATGAAAAACCTACTCTGTGTTTGACGAGAGGTAGGCATTAAGGTGGTTTACTATGTACCTCCTGCTAACTCGTTGGCATCTGCTGTGATGGCATTCATTTAGCAAGTGTAGAACTAGTGCTGACACGGGATGCTTCACCCAATGCTCTTTTCTAGCCCTTTGCAGGTCCTTGGAGGAGCTTAAGTGAGAGGTTGTGGTGTTACTCACAGCTTTTGCCTCAGTACAAGGCATCAAGATATGACTTCCTCGGGATATGCCCTTGTACCTGAAATAAAAATTAGGTGTTGGCGATAGATTACTTCTTCCTAGTAAAGGAAAATTTATGAAAACCTAAAAGAATGCCAAAATGTCTAACCTGAGGAATAGTTTTGCAAAGCATGCTGGGAGACTTACCTTAACCTGCGTTCTCTGCATCTGATTGTTGGAGAAAGGCTGTGCTTTACATAGACACAAATCATACAGATACAAGCGAAGTACTTCACACTTATGCAGCATGGCATGCTCAGCTGCAGAAGGAAAGTTTCCTTTTCTTGTTTGTTTTCCTGAATACTTCGCACTTTCTAAGAAGCATTAGGGTGATATTTTTTTGCAAATACTTATTTGAAAGTCCTGTAGTGTATTGCAGAGTTGCAATGGACGTTTAGAGTTCAAATTTTAAAGATTGAGAGCCTGCGTGTCTTACACCTTTGAAGCTGTGAATTGTCTAAAGTGGAGGTCACTGTGTCGGTTCCTTCTCTTCCTCTTCTGCAAATTTGGAAAGGATGTAGATAACTGAGTCGAGAGTCAGTCTTAGGTTTCATTGGGCAAAATTTGTCAGCTATTCTTCACCTAGTACTGCCCCAAAAAAAGACAAACAAAATGAATACGATTCTTGATGTTAGTATTTTAATTAGCCAATGAATAATACTAAAAGCAGTTGTTTGCATATGATATTGTAATGCAGAAAACCACTTTACAGCAGGGTGCTGCTGACATGGCAAATTACACTTGATCTCTTATGAACGTTTTTACCTCTTTGTTTCTTTTAATCCTAGGCAAAGTATTGGAATCCAAACGCACACGAGATTGAAGGCAGTGTCATGGACAAAGCCGGGAAAGTTGTGCATCGACTCTTTGGGAAGTGGCACGACAGTTTATACTGTGGGACAACTTCATCTTCAAACTGCATATGGAGAGCAAGTTAGTGATGAGAATGGCTAACGTACAGAACTTAAGATCTGCTTAAGAATAAGCTTACTATTTTCATCTCTTTATTAGACCCCAACTTCTTGTTATTTCTATGTGGAATATTAGACTTTTGCCAAGCATTTACAATTTAGACCAGAAGAACATATCATTTAACTTAAATAGTATGGAGAACGTAGTCCCATGGCTTCCTGCATTTTCTCCATTCTCCCTCATTTTCATATTTGGGCATGAAGTGGGTACTGAGGACTCTAAATGGAAGGGAAAAAAAAAGGAACAAACCCTCCCCGCTTTTTGTGTAGAGAAGCGTTGGGTGTTTCATGTGTCTCAAACATTGGAGGATAGCCCACAAAGCTCAGTTCTGTAATGACAGCCATATCTGAACTTCTCCCAAACTCGTGGAATTTTGTCTGCTGTAGTTTGAAAAAGTGCTATGATGATACCACGACCTTGTCACAGTTGTGCTGATTCATCTGAGAGAACAGAAATCTGTTTTGTTGCAGTGCAATTATCAAGGGGGATGTTCTCTTTTATCACATTTTTAAAAACCTTGTATTCCCCCAGAATTGAGACCGTGGTTAAAAGATGAAAAAAAGACTGAGGGGAGCTTGGAATTTTCCTTCTAAAGATAATAGCATTTAATTGTAATTCTGAATGTACTCTTCTTCTGTAGATCCGATGCCTAAAGATTATGAACAGTGGTATGGATTTACTCAATTTGCACTGGAGTTAAATGAACTGGATATGCAAACTAGGTCATTACTGCCATCCACTGATACACGTTTTAGGCCAGACCAAAGGTAAGAAATTTTAACACTCAGATGTCTTCCTGAGATAGTTCTTAATTTTCTGTACGCTTGCTTTACCCTAAGCTCAGACAATTTTGTGTAGATACATGCAGTGTGTTCCTATTTCTACATTAATGTGCATCTGAGACAAGCATTTTAATCACTTATCAAGTGATGGTCTAGTCATTATGGACCAGTGTTTCTTAAAATTGGCTCTTGCATGCTTCTAGATAACTGCCTTTCCAAAGATGTTAAAACTTCAGTACTTCAGGTACTGGATGTTGAGCGTACTGTGGTTGAGTAGCCAAAAACTGAGACACTTGAAACATCTTTCTGTGGTGGAATTTCTACTGTTGCTAGCTTCCAAGGAGAAGGACTATAACCTAAGAATGACTCTGAGCTTGTTGTGAGAGTTACTTATTCCTTAAGTACTTTTTGATAGTGCAGTTGTCTGCAGATGCAGCTGGTCACCTTTCAAACACCGTGAGCTGCCTGCTGTAAAGATTAGATGCTGGAGCTCTGCGGGACCTGGCAGAGATGGGGGACAGGAGCACCAATTGTGTCTCTTGTCACTGCTGGTGCCACAGGTTTCTAGAAGAAGGGAATATTGAAGGAGCTGAAACGCAGAAGCAGAGGATCGAGCAGCTACAGAGAGAACGACGGAAGGTGCTGGAAGAAAACAATCTAGAGCACCAGCCTAGATTTTTCAGGTACTATATAATAATTAGCATACACCATCATTTATTGAAATTCATATTATAATTCTGGTTCTAAACTGCCATAGAGCAGGCTCCAGTTTTTTACAGATTTCTTCTATATTCTTGATTTTTGTACTTTGGCAATGTAGAACACTCCAGACTTAGTTAAAACTCAGGCTTATATATTGCTTTTTCACTAGTGCATCCCTGAAATTCTTTGTAATTTTTTTGCCTTGATGATAGTTGATAATTTAGTCTACATTTGAATTTGCCTGAGTCAATGTAGCATCTTTAATTCTTTCAAGCAAGGTGAAGTAGCTGGATTTAGCTTAGTTACCTCTGCTGGATATCTGCTGAATTCAGTGGGATTGCCTTGTGCAGAAGTGTGCAGATTTGGGGACTTTGGTTTCCAGGGCTATTTTTGGACACGTTTCTCCTATATGATAGAGAGAGAATTATGATTCAGAGGGCACTTTATTTCTTCCTGTTGTAAATCAATTAATGGGAGGCTTCAGCCATCGAAAGACAAAAAGGAATGCCAGTGAGGACATGGCCTTTTTCCCTCCGGCTTCTCTGTTCTCCTGCAATAAAAGAGTTGGAGCCAAGGTGAAATGTTGTATGGGCCTATGTATCACAGCTAACAGATCTGGCATCCTATTTTTTTCTCTGGATAGATAGATATTATACTTCTGTCCAGCACAGAAATGTTTAAAATAGGTGCAAACAGGAAATGCCTCAGAGCACTACTTGTACAAGGAGCTGGTGAATGAATTCACACCTTCCAAAGAGAAGGAAATGCTGCTTCCAGCAGGATAGAGACAAAGTCTAATACTTTCTAACTGTACGTTCACAATGAGGAATGTGAACACGTATGAGGATTTGCATCCTCTCAGTGAGAATTTGAAAATTGAGATTTGTGGTGTAGATTTAAATAACAGAATAAAAAAAAAATAATTACTGTATAGCAAAAGTGTTACCCAGTGTTAGAGGAGATGTGAATTATGCATTTGGTTTTTCAGTAGTGATTTCTATCTTCAACAAATCACAAGCCTTGATTTACTTAAAAGAATGATTTGTGGTTGTGCCAAGAACGTTGTACACTAGACTAAAAGCAGATGTAGAGGATCCAGTACAATGAGTTTTGCCTCTTGACTGGGAGCTATTGGCTCTCTTGGTGCAGTAACCGTGGTGAGCCATCAAGGCCCAGTGCAAACATCCCAGTTCCCCTCCCCAGGCTATGCTGCCTTGTTTGAAGGCTGTACTGAGTTGCACTGCACCTGGTTCACGGGCTGGATTGGGTGTCTGTGCACAGTGCTACATTGCATTACACAGCATATGTATGGAAAACGTAAGCTTTACATTTAAGGCATTTGTTTAATCTTTGATAGGAAATCCAGCGATGACTCCTGGGTGAGCAATGGAACCTACATGGACCTTAGAAAAGAACCTGGTTTTTCCAAACTGGACAATCCTGTCCTCTGGTGAAAGAGGAGAGAAGTGAAGATATTCTGTGCTGTATTCTCAGATCTGATTTAAAAGAAGTATATATAAAATATATCTATATATATACATCCATATATATACACACACACATATAATATATGTGTGGGGCGTGTGTATGTGTGTAAGTGTGCATATCTCCAGAACTGTGCTTAATTTAGAACCTGATAATCCATTTGTTTTCTTTATTTTGACTATTGCAGTGATTGTTTGAATGTATAAATGCCCTAACTTCTTTTTATAAAATATTTAATAAATAGTACTGAATGTTAAGAGCGAGAGGGAAAAGAGGAGCTTTTACACTACTTTTCCAATGTGTAATTATGTCGGTTCTGAGTTAACTTATGCCTTATTGAATTGCATTGGAGACAGTAGCATCAGCATCTCGTAGCTGTGCTGAGAAGTCAAGGTGCAAGCCTTAGTAACTCCAACTGTAAGTAGGCTTCCACAGTTCAGTGAGTAGTTCAGCTGTCTTTGGGCTGGTAAAAATTGCTAAACCAGATCATCAGCTGGTGCTGGAATTTGAGAATGATCCTTTGCTGCCTGTAGAAAAGACTTAAATAAGCTTTTGTTTCTATTAGCTTTATTCTTAGCATTATGGAAGAGGTGGTTCTGAGCTTACATCAGTGGTTCTACTGCCGTATACATAAAGTGTATCCGGCTAAATGTAGTGCTAGAAATTCAGGAATCGCCAAAATTTTCCACTGGGAATCTTCAGATTTTGTAGCCCCCAACAGGGCAAGAGGAGGAGATCCTTTGTACATAATGCTTGAGCACTGACTAGATGGAGAAGCTCTCTCCTTTTTCCAGTAAGTAAAATCTTTACAGAGCACGAAATCCTGTGCTTCCGTAGCTTCATTTGTTTTTATTAACCTACAAATTGCAACAGGAAGACTTTTTAAAAAGTAAGCAAACTGATTGTATTAAGCTAGAAATTTTTTCTTAGTATTTTGATATTTTCTACCTCTTAAGAAATAAAAGCGTATTTAAGATCTTATATTTAAAAAATGACCATCTGCCTTATGGAGAAGTGTATGGAGTCTTTGATCTTCCTCTGTTTGTTTGTTATGTTCAGATAAATATTCAAGTGTCTTGCACTAAATCAATTGCATCTCTTTCCTGTAATTTTATACATATGGCTAGATTTGTGAAACTACTAAACCATAGGTCAGAAATTTAGCAGGAAACAAATGTAGCAGAAGCCGCACTTTTGAACGAAGATTATAGAGACGGGCAGTATTTTTTGGTTTGGTTTTTTTTTTTCCATCAAATCACAATGCCACAGTCATTAGCAGAATAATTTGCATTCCTACCTACCTGCAACTCAAGCCTGACCCATGATTTTTCAGATCTGTTCTATGTGGCTGTGACTCTGGCAACAACACAGTTTCCAAGTTAACGTCTATATCCTGCCACTCCCCAAGCCCCCCTTCATTTTCTTACATGCCGCTCGAATGACACAGAATAAACCCAAATGTTGTTGGCACATTTAACTGGCTTATGACTGGAACAATTGGATGGGGCATGGATAAGGGAGACTCCTGGGGGACCAGTAGCTTAGAAAAAGCTTGCACTTTACTGTGTGCTGCATTGTTCTAAGGAAAACCCATGGATCCATGTATTGTATGTAACATGAAGGAAATACTATGAACGCTTCCATTTTAAACCAAATCTGTGATGTCAGAGTATCATAGAATCATAGAATCGTGGAGGATGCATTAAACTCACTCATTGTCATATTTGTCAGGTTCTGTGATTACTGTCTGATCTGATTGATGGGTTTGTATTTTCTGTGTATGGAGGGGATTTCCCCATACTTTGTTATATGACCTAATAGCTCATGGCATCTGAAATTAAAGTATCAGGGGCCAAAAGGCAAAGTTAAAGAATTGTAACGCATTAAAATCAGCAGGTGTTAACCAAAACTAATCTCATATTGGGTGTTTGAGTCATGATTTTTGAGACATCAGACTGGCAGTGTTGCCTTGTATTTTGCAGCCTAAAATGTCTGAAATACATTTGGTTGATGACAGGAAGCATTAGACTGAGTAGTGCCTTATATTAAATTTTCTTCAGCAAAATTCCCATATCAAGAAGGTAAACTTCAGAATTTTATTACTATCTCCAGAAGAATGATGCCTGGGAATAATCCAGGGCATTTCTTAAATACATGAAGCAAAATCCTTGCACAATAGCTCCTTTTGTAAATCTCTAATACCCATCTGCAAGCACAACGTGACCAGTTGTGAAAGGTCCTCTGACCCTATGTTTCCAACTGCAGTATAGTTGTCCCTGCTTAATTTTGCTTAACTCCTGTCAACTGCGTATTCATAAGTGGAAGAAAATTGTCTTGATGTTACTTCTGTGTGTATTCCTGCGTAAAAATATATTCATCATTCACAAACCTTAATATACTCTATACAGTTATTCTTGGTAAAATATGAAATGTTGGTGATTTTCTTCCCCCAAACTTCAGATGTGTTAATTGGGTGCGAAACTTACATGAATTTTCTGCAATATGTCTAAGACAGCTGTTGTTTTTAATAACTGACATTGAAGAACTTTTTTTTTTCCCCATATCTACCCTGAATGGTAACAAAAAACATATTTGGGCAACTTTACTGCTTCCTTCCGTACACGGCAGTGATCCCCAAGCTGTTCAGCTCAATGGATCAGTCCTAAAATTTCCTGATGAATATTGCTTGCTGTCACAGCTCTCTTAAAATCATGAAGTCATGTGATTTTGGAGGGCAGTTTGAGAATCATCCCTCTAGCACTGCTTGCTTTGTGTATCCCGCTGTAAACAATATCAAGATGATGGAGCAGCTCAGGCCTTTGGGTGTTAAAACACTGACTCAGTTTTCAAATGACGCAGCAAAGAAAGAAAAGAAAAAAATATCCAGAGGAATAGTGGTCATAGAAACAGAAACTCACAGCTCTACTTTCCAGATTTTTCTGGTTTTGGTAGGGTGTAAATTTGGGATTGTGAAACGGGGTAGCTTGTTTAGGAGGCATAAAGGGCCCTTCAGACTGAGTGGGAGGGCACCGTTAAGCCTTGCGTTCCGTTCTGAATCTCTGCTCTCTCAGATATGCTTTATGTGTTCGTTTGCCAGCACTGATTTACTTCTTTTACATGCTGTTTTGAAATACAGATCCAGTAAAAGTACTTAAGTTCTTTATACGGAGCTTGGAAAATGAGGTGTGTGGAAGGAAGAATGAAAACAGCCAAAATGTTGAGAAGGAACCATCCTAGAGATCCGTCCTTCCAGCAAGAAGTTTTCTTTGAAGGGACTGGAAGTAGGATGGCTGCTTTCTTTTAAAACCTGGCCCCTGAAGGAAGTGGTGGTGGCAAACACGGTCACCTTCTTATTTGTCAGTTTAGTGTTGAAGCCAGATCGCTGCACGGAAAGGAACGCAAAATCATGGGGCCAGAACGTACAGCTTTGGGCTTGCACAAAGGTCCAGTGTCGGTCTTAAAAAAAAAAAACCCCAAAACCCCAAACCCAAAAACCATCGTAGCAAAACCCTCACCCTTTCTCATGCCCCACACTGCCCCCCCCCCCCCAGCTTTCCCTCAGCTGTTTACACTCCTGTTTAGGTTTTCTATGCGGCCCTTCATATCTAAAAGTCCTTATTCAGAGTCCCGTTTTTCTCTATTAAAAAAAAAAATATCTGAAAAATAGGAAAGCAGTCCCTTCTAACAAGCTTTTAAATGACAAATCATGCCTAAAACCTGTAGTTAAAAACTTTCCCTGTAAACATTGTGCCCGCTTCTGCATCTTTTCCTTAACTGTGCACAAGACTTTCTTCCCGCTTGCGCTCTGGCGTCAGACCTGGTAAGGGCAGGGTGTTGTGCTACAGAAATGTGCAGCTACATCTGCTCAGAATACTCCTAATTAACGTCCTTCATCTGCTTTGGTATTAATCTCTCCCGTCACCTCTCTAGATGACCAGCTTTGCAGAGCAGGACGTTCTCAGCGTATCTTATTTTGTTCAATACAGCTTTTTTTCTGTGTGTCCAACCCGTACAGAGGGGGTTGGAGAGGTTTCCAAATGCTGGAGAGGAGGCAAAACTTGGCCCACGGTGCATGTATCAGAGAGAGAAGGGTGAAATCCAGCTTCTCCACGTAACTGAATGCATCTTGCAAGGGCAAGAGTCAGGTGGTGCTATTCAAGGGAGTGAAGTTAAAATGGAAGCGTTGGTGGTTGGTTTTTTTTTTTGGTTGAGTGTTTTCTTATTCATGGATTATACCTACTATAAATAAAATTGCCAGTATTCACTAACTCATCCTTTCTATTTTCTAGCTACTGGTGGGTGCAACTTCCTCCAGCAGCTGTGGGTTCACAAGAAACTGCACAGTTTAACTGGCTTATCTGTTGAAACTTAGTAAATGCTGTAACTTACCACCAAATGTATTACTGTACTGCTCCCTTCTTAGATACTGTTCTTGCTGCAGCTTTTGAAAGCAATAAGAGAAATTTTCCAGATCAATAGTTGCCATATGTTAAAAAATTATTTTAAGTGGTTCCTTTTTTATATAAATTGTGGATTTGGTGTTTCTGTTGTATAAAACAAAACTGTATTAAAGCTCATGGGAATGTTTGGGAGCTTGATCCCGGAGAGGTGATGAGCTCCTTCAAGTGCTGCACCTGTGGGACGGTTGGTACCCTGAGAATCGGGCAGTCTTGTATTTATGTTAAACAGTATTTTACTAGTTCCAGTATTGGAAAAAGATACCACAGGTACGAGGTATTACATACGCAAAGCTGCTAAATGCTGAATTTCTTGTTTGTTTTGATAGGGCATTAGTGATTTCAGAATGAAGAAAGGTATCTTATGTGTTAGAATTTTATCACCAACTTTCAGATTTTTGAGAAAACGTTCTGTAGTCAGGATCATTTCTGTTTTCTGCTTCACTTACTCCAAAAATTTGTAATAATGTTGGAGCACTTTGACGCGCAGTTTGATTTATTATTTTTGTCTCTGTAACCAATTTAGTTGGATGTTAATAAATCATACCTGCTAAAGGTCATAGAGCACCCGGACTTTTTCCCCAGGGGTTGTAAGCATCTTTCTTCAAAGGTTGTTGGTGACAGCTGAAATAACTTCTAGCTGCTGTAGCAATCTGTGCTTTTTACACTTTCCCAAATGGCAAGGATGAAGGAGCTTCCATCTGCTAGAAGCCTCGTTTATCGCTCTTACAGTCTGGTCGGTGGTTGTGCAACGTTCCAGTTGTTTCCCAGCTACCTGCAGGCACGGTGCAGCGCTGTGGCACGGCGATTGGGCCAGACACTGGGGCAGGGAAAGGGGGAAGCTGCTGGAATTCATTTACAGCTGGAAGCTGATTGTTAAAAGCAGGTTTTAGTAGACAGATGTGCAGCGTAAATGTTACGCATGTTAGCATGAATATGGAAACCACACAAACCACATAAAACAACTCTTAAAAGCAAGGAAACATAGTTTTTACTGGATAACATAAAAAACTGGAAGGAAATTGTATCAATGTGGGTTTTCTCCACCTTAGAGATGGTGATTCAGGACAGCTCTGCCAATCAGATTTCAGCTATGTCTCCCGGTCCCACCGTATGGCGCGTAAGATGCAATACAGATGGATTAGGATCTTGAAAAATGTGGGATACAGTGAGTGCAATTCCTGAGCAACTTGTAATTCCAGTTCTGCAGCACTTCCCAGACTCCCTGTGTGCAAAGATTTGGTGGGAGGGAGCATGGAGGTTCTTGGAAGAGCTGGGAAAATTGGATCAATAAATCTGTTACCATGCAAAATATCCTCCGCTGGTGTGCACGGCAGAATAAGGATAGAGGCCAAAAGAAAACCAGCTTTTTTTACTGGGGAGAATCGGCTCCTGTTTTTTTGAAATGCAGCCATTCAGGTTCTGTATTGGGTGAAGAATTTTGGAACTTGCTCATCATGTCAGTTGGAATCACCTCACTGCTGATTAATTTCATAGAGATCTAATATGCTTTAAGTGGTACCTGAAATAACGAGCATTTAGTTGAAGTTGCTGGGAAAAGAGCAGTTTACAGCAGCAGTAACGTGGGGTTTTTTTCATAATTATATAAGGAAGAGGAAGATGGCAAGAAATCCTCTTTATGAACACGGAGGGCAGTAGGAACTTCTCTTACAGAGAAATGGGTATGGGGTGAATTCCTCGTGATTGTCCCCAGAGCTAATTCCACGCCAAGCACCCACGTGTGGTCAGGGCTCCCGGGCAAAACGGGCTGTTCTCCCCTACAGAAGCATAAGGTAAACTTGGCTCACACGCACCTTGCATCCAATTTGTGTTTAAGCTCAGCTGTCTGTTCATTTACAGTAATGCCTACTTTAAAGTCATTTTGCTTACTGCAAAGTGATTCAAACCACCATAGCGTGAGGAAAAACACTGACAGCTGAGCAAGGCTTGCTCTGTATACTCTGCATAGTAACTGACACATCTTGGCTTCTTTTTCTTTTTTTTTCTTTTTTTTTTTAATGCTGCTGTTACATTTCTTTCATCTTGCAAACATTGCTCTCCATGCTCAATTTGTTGATTTTTAACTTAGACCTCCTCTTGTGCAGCAGATGCATAAGAATTTGTATAGTTACTCTTGGGTTTTTAAATGGGGTTAAAAGCTGGTCACATACCAAATTCTGCTGTATGCTTAGCAATTTGTATCTTTGCTTACTCTGTACCAAGGGAAATATTTGAAACTGCAAAGTGTAAACCCTCATTTGAGGCAAATCAACATCACTCTACTGAGTAGAGTAAAACTGAGGCTTATGGTAACTGAGGATTTGGCCCTGGGAGTTCACTGTAAGTTTTTACAGGCTCTTGGAACAATAATAAATTCCTGGAAGACAAGATGTTGTGTACGAACATCAGCTGATGTTTCTGTCTGTAATTTCACAGGCTTCAGGAATTATTGGCTTTCTCTAAGTGTTAGGGAATATTTCTCTTTGAGGATTTTTTAAGCTGATGTTTCACTTGCTGTTTTACTAAGAGCAGCTGTTAGAATTTGGAAACATGGGGTTGTGCTTAGCTAACATTGGTTTTCTTTATTAATATTTCTTTAAGAAAAAATTGCTTTCCTAAATTACAAATTTCTCACTTTTGAACTTGTGTTGGAAAAAAAAAAAAAAAAGAAGCCATGATAAAAGCTGCAGTAAATCTAGTTTGAATTACTGCAGTACATGCCTTGAAAAATCCTTTCCTTCTTGGGTTTTATGAGGATATGTCTGCACGCTGAGATTGCTGCCTAGAGCAAGGAAGATTATGTAGATTTATCAATAGATGAGAATCTGTCTCATAGCTGAGAGAGATTTACTGTTTTGTTTACTCGTAGGTTTGTTATCATTTCAGCCATTGACAGACTGAAGATGGAGGGAAGTTAAGAGCTCGTCCTACTTGGGTTCATTGTTTATAACTTGCACTTGAGCCAGTGAAACAAATCTTGTGAAAGCAACGAGAGCTATGTAATAGCTATATAGGGGGTTTGGGATGGGAAAATCAATTTTCTGACGAAGTTCAAAAACAGTGCACCAAATTCTGAAGTCCTTTCATGGGAAAAACTTCTACTGAGGATTTCGCCTGAGAGAGAACACCACAAGTAGATCAGTTAAAAGCAAGTTTGACTTTTTCCGAGTTCTCTAGTACCCAGAGGATGGTGAGCCTGGCCCATCCTTAACTTGTCCCGTTCAATTTGGAGACAGCCTAAAACTTCAGTCAAAGTTGATGGAGGCTGGAGAGCTCAAGGATATTATATTCTTACCTTCTGTGAATATCAGAAGCTGGAGAAGAGATCTGGATGCACCATGTTGCATGATGCTTATATGAATACTTTGGTCTTGACACCAACAGGAAATATTTGTTTGAAATGACAGAGAAAAGGAATGAGAAGAAAGAGTATATATTGTTGAAATAAGATTCTCAGTATTGAAGTGCGCAGTCACAAGGTCGGGAACCAAAAAAGTGACTGCTGTTTGTGCTTTCCCAGCACCAGTTGCTCATTGTTTCCTTTCACACTAACACTTCCTTTCAGGACACAGCTGCTTTTCCTTCCCTCTGAGAAATGGTGTTGCTCACACCGTGGTGTTCTGGTGTTGGTGAGGCCGGGCAGTAACTGCAGAAGAACCAAATAACCCCCAGCTCAAGCTGACTGCGACCAGTTCTATAGGAGGAAGTGCATTCCCAGCTCCCAGCTGCAAAGTGGGTAGTATTGGGAGAGCCACCCACCCAGCCACAATCACTTGCATCACCCATTATAGATGCTACTCACCCGAGACAATGCACCGTTTCAGACAAAAAGGGCAGCACAAGCAGCAAGGACACCAGTTTCACTCCTATGACAGAGCAAATTAAATCATTTTTAATTGTCAGAGAACAGGCCAGCACTTTGTTTCACATGTGGGGGTTTTTCTCCCAGCACAGTGAAGACCTTCTCTATATGTGTGTGATGTAACAAACCACGTCAGTAACCAGGAGCTGTGTGACTCTAGCCCTAGTCACCACTGGTACAAATTTGCAGGACACCACTCCTGTGGACAGACACCTGCCACCTCTTACACCTACCAGCCTGTTTTGACCCACAGTCCCCCCCTTTATGGCACCTCGGTGCCTTTTGGGGCAATGCTGTTGCATAATATAAAAGGAATTCCCATGCAATCAGCAGCCCACACAGTCTCCAGCTGCTTGCCAGCCCACGCTTCTTGTTTCAAAAGGAATTGTGTTCTCCTTACTCTGCTTCCCTTTAGGGGGGAAAGCCCAGGTGTGTTCTTGTCCCAGTGTCTGTAAAACATTGAAAAGACCCTTTGCACGATTGAAACGAGGAGACAGCCATGGCAACCTGAAAAATGAAAAGGCTTCGAGAAGAACCCTTCATCGTGGTACCCAATGGGGTTGAGTTATCAGCCCTGTGTGAAGTGGGGTGGGTTTTTTAATTTCTGTCCCCCCTCGCGGTGTGTATTTCTGTAGCAGAAGGTGCAGAGACCCCGGGGAGCCCCAGGAGCCCCGACTCACCTTGTTGTGGTGATGTAGCCTTGCAGCTCCTCAGGACCCTCTGGAGCCACTAGCTTCTTCACTATTTGCGGTTTTCTCCTCAGTGTATCTGCTACTTGTGGGCCGTGGCCTGCTCCAAAGGTCTCCAAACAAAATTCTCAATTTCTGCCTTTGTGGGTACTTTAAAAAAATGCATTTACTTTGTTCTCCTGGAGAAACCCCTTTCAGATTGCCCTGGAAGAGGAAGTCCGGTTGTTGGTCAGTTCTGACAGAGAGATTGAGCTGACAGTTACCGGGTAATGAGAAGGGGGGCTAAGGAGTTGCAAAGTAATTGGGAAATACAACAAAGGAGGCTCAAAAACCAAAAGGAAGGGACAAAATTTGTTTTAAATCGTAATAAAGCTATTGCTACAAATGTCGTAGTAGATGAAAACGTGCATCTGGTGTTATTCGAGGAAATATTGTTGGCTCCTGAACACGTTGGGAGGTTTGAGTGCGGCTGTGCTCCAGCTCTATCAGCCTAACACAAACACCATCCGGCCACCACCATGCCAGGAACTGCAGCTGCAGCAGGGGGTTCTTTGGGAAATTCTGCCCAAACCATTTGCTCCCGCAGTCAGAGAGCCAGTGGTTTTGAGGGCGCTTGTGCATACACATCCATTCAGAGGACGCAAGAGGAACTGTGTGAACCAGAACAAAGAAGAAAATTGTTCCTTACGGTTGGCTTTCCTCTCTGCAGGCAGCGTCAGTCACAGGCTCTTCCCCACGCATCGTTTATCTCCTCCTGTTTTCCCAGTTCTGTCCTAAACTTTCTAGGTATTCTTGAGATGGGCTCTCCTTGGTTCTCCCATTCACTGTGACTTTAAGGTTGTCTATGAATAACAAAATCGATACGAACCACACTAATTTTAGCATCGCTTTTTTTACTGATCTGAAAATGTAACAGTAGAACAGTCACGAGTGGAAGTACAGGTTATTAAATCAATGTGTGATATGTAATCATTTACAGCCAGCTGTACCTGGCTGCCCCCAGGACTGGGCACTGCACAACTAGACTCGAAATAGTGCCACGTGCTGTACAGTTGTATTTTAAAGAACCCTGCTAGAGTGCTTACAGTCTGAAAGGGGTGTGTGTGCAGAGACACAAAGATGAAGGGCAGTGACAGGTATCCTCCGTTTGCAATGTTTTATTGAGAAAAAAAACCCTAATATTTTTTATTTTAATACAGTTCGTCATTTGACTGTATAGATTCTGTTCCAACTGGCCAAGAATCAGAGACATAAAAAAAGAAGAAAAATTAAGAAGCTTCATATCCGTTTTTATTACTGATATATTTTTTTAGACTTTTGTAGTTTAACGTGGAATAATAGGCTTTTAAAATAACTGTTTATATAGGACCTACATAAACGTTTGGGGCTCCTACACAATAGTTTGATAGCCATTCCTTTTGGCTAATTTAGGAGGAAGACCTGCTACTGAATACCTTCAACAATATAGCAGCCAGATGGTTTTTGATAAAACATTAATGAGACCAGATGGTTTGTAATAAGCTACCTACTCCTAAGTCTTCATTTATCATTATTGTAAAAGAAACAAAAGTTCTGCGACTGCCATATAACCTACAATTTAAAGTTAGAAGCACTAAGTTCATGCAGCTTCATGCAAACTGTCCTCCACATTATTGTTAGGGCATCACTAGATGACTCATTAGGTAACCACAACTATTAGACATTGTCATTTTTGAGAGCAGCCCTGAGGAGAAGGACTTGAGGGGGTTGGTTGATGAGAAGCTCAACATGAGTCGGCAGAAAGCCAACCACATCCCAGGCTGCATCAAAAGCAGCGTGGCCATCAGGTCCAGGGAGGGGATTCTGCTCCTCTGCTCTGGTGAGACCCCACCTGGAGTGCTGTGTCCAGCTCTGGAGTCCTCAGTGCAGGAAGGACATGGACCTGTTGGAACAGATCCAGAAGGGGACCGTGAAGATGATCAGAGCACCTCTGCTATGAGGACAGGCTGAGAGAGTTGGGGTTGTTCAGCCTGGAGAAAAGAAGGCTCTAGTGAGACCTTAGAGCCCTTTCCAGTACCTGAAGGGGACTACAGGAGATGGGGAGGGACTCTTGATCAGGGAGTGGAGTGATAGGACAAGGGGTAATGGTTTTAAACTGGAAGAGCAAGAGATTTAGATTAGATATTAGGAAGAAAGTCTTTCCTGTGAGGGTGGTGAGACACTGGAACGGGTTGCCCAGAAAAGCTGTGGATGCCCCATCCCTGGAGGTGTTCAAGGCAAGACTGGATGGGGCTTTGAGCAGCCTGGTCTGGTGGGAGGTGTCCCTGCCCAGGGCAGGGGGGTTGGAATTAGATGATCTTTAAGGCCCCTTCCAACTCTAACCATTCTATGATCCCAGCCTACCCTTTCTTAAAATCATGGGAAAATCATCAAATAATCTCAAGGTTTTCACAGGCAGATGTTTAGAAAGCTACATCTGCTCCAAAACACAGTCACCACAGGGATAAGAGAGCTTTTACAGTGACAGAGGGGAGTCCTGTGCCACAACACCCATACTACAGAGAGGCAGACGTAGCACCATTTCCCCACATGCCAACTTCAGTACTCGAGGCATCAAGATCTGACTGAGCTGGAGCAAACAGGCTAAACCGAGTTAAACTGAACATCTGCCTCCTTCTGTGTCTGAGTGTGGCACTCTCCGGTCCTCCTTCCAAGGGACTAAATGGTCCTTTCCTCACATACGTCCCTAAAGGTAGCAGGGCTGAACCTGGCAATAAACCAGCCTCTAAGTAGGGGCAAACTCATCTCACAGGCAAAATCTTCAGGTGGTTTAAAAACGCCACCTTCCCATGGCCACCATCAAGAGCTGAACAGACAGAAGCTAACACAAACGGGTGGGGAAATGCAGCGGAACGGCTTTCTGGCTGCTCCGAGCTCACACGGTCCCTCCTGGCTTCCTGCACCCTCCCACTGGTGTCCCCTGAGCAGGACACAGTCACTCTCTGCTGGCTGAGCCTGTCACAGCCCTACCAGCAGGAGAGAGAGAAGGCTGTTGTTTGCAACAGGAAACGTTCGGAGGAGTGAATGGTACAGGGGGAAGCTACAGAGCATCCCAGCAGAACAGGAGATGAATTTTAATGGGAAATACAAATGAGGCTGGTGAGTTGCTTTGAAAGAAATGAAAAAAACAAAACAAAACAAAAAAACCCTCCTCGGATCTTTTATTCTTGCAAAAGGAAATGGGGGAAAAAAGACATTCATTCTTTTGCTGGTGATTTGGCTTACGTTGCTGGACACCTTTAAAAAGATTTGCTATCCCAAAGAGCCTTCTTTTCTAAATGGAAGCTCAAAATAGTTTGACTATTGAACTGAAGCCAGCAGACTCTTCTCCAGCCAGTGTGAAGCTTTAAAAAAAGCCTAGCGTGCAGCACCAGAGAGCTCTGGACAATCTCCTGACACCTCAATACACAGGCAGAATTTCAGCGAGCACCTTCTAGCCAGGACGGATGCAGCCTGAAACACCTCACTGATGGCTACAGGGCATTATATACCATTAGTAGTGCTGTTCATACTGAGCCCATAAAAGCATTTGGAAAAGTTTTTAAGATAGAGACCAAAAAAAAAAGAAATAGCCATTTAAGAAACTCCCCTTTGCAGCCAGTTTTGCACTTACACCATACTGTCAATGGCTGAAAAAAAAATAAGGCTATATTATGCCATCAAACAAAAAAAAAAAAAAAATATATATATAAAAAGCTAATACCAGACACTTATAGGATGTAAAGACCTGTTCTGCACCTGCTAGGAACAACCATTCTGCAACGCTGACACCTCGTGGTGGCCTGCTGAATGAGCTCTTATCTTCCTATCGCACCTGAGGAATTTCACACAGAGGTGGAATGAGAGCATATAACTACTGTGGTGGGTTTGTGGGGTTCTTTTCCTTTCAGGCTACTCTGTATTTTTTTTTAGATTTTACTCACTCATTATATGTATTACTCATTTTCCAAGTTGTAGCTCTGATGTTCTTGCCTCGATTGTCTCATTTATTGAAATGAGGTAGTCAAATCTTGTCCCATACCAAAAGCGGTTTGTCCCAGAGGCAAAAGCTTCTGTTTTTCTCCTTCTGCTCTTTCTGCAAGAGGAGCTTCTCCTGCAGAAGGGTCTCCTAATGCAGAAGTGATGCCCTTCATGCTTCAGCTCGGGAGATGGGAGCATGTGGCAGACAGATCCCAACGCAGACCCCACTCACAACAGGTATTTCTCTGATACGAGGAATCCTAAATGTCTCCTGTTTGCAGTCAGTTTTGATAATAGCCTTTGAAGCTTCTAATCGCTGTATAGCCCAAAAACTGTTTGCTAACACCCAGACCTATGTTTCTGGCTCTTCTAATTAATGAGAAGCATTTTAAAATCATCCTATGCTGGCCTGTGTCTTTCAAATGGATAGATTTCTGCCTGAAGATTTTTCTCGAAAAGATGCAAATATCCCTGGTGTGGGCACCCCATCTTTGGAGTACACCCAACTGTCAGTAATGTCCTTAAACTGACTAGCAAATGTCACTGTTTTTGTTTGTGTCCTCCCTCCCCAGGGAATATTTCCATGGTAATGTGGTTCAGCGCAACTTCCTGGCTTGGTTTCTCAAAATGTGCTTCGGCAGACACTTGGCATTTGAAATGAATCACACGTTGCCACTCCCTGGAAAAACACATGATGGCTGATGAAACGTGTGCTATTACTGGCCACTGTGGGAGTTTATTACTGGAGCTAGCGATTCTGCAGCTCCGTACTGATCCTAAAATGAGGTCTCCTGAGGATGTGTGGGTGCTTTTTCTCAGGATGAGGCTCTAAGAACAGAGCTTTATTTTATTCTTTTTATTAGTCCATAAAAAGTAAATTATCACAAATGCAGATACTTACTCAGTTCCATTCAGGCTATTGGTTCGAATTTCTGTAAGCAGGTGCAAACCCAGAAGGGAAATCTATTTATCATTGATTCACTACGGATGTCACCTGGGGGAATCAGAAAGAGGTGATGGATTAAAACCTGCTGAAATTAAGTGGAAGTTTTGGGTAACGTATGTAGGTAAGAGTGGAATAAATGAATGCTACTTTAGCTATATGCATTGACTGTTACCTCTCACCCAGGGCTGTTCATTTAAGGACATGTAACCTTCAGCTTCTTTGTGTTCCAAAGTCCAGGTGTTACTCCATTAACACCTGGTGACAGGACACTTGTAACTATACCCCGCAGCCTCCAACGCTCTTCCTTCAAACCACAAGGGAAGCACCTGGCCTGTGGCACGGTTCACTTGTAAGAAGGATTTCTTTGATATTTATTCTCTTGAAAAACTACTCTTTGGACTTCTGCAGACTCACCTATTCTCACTACATTGATCCTTTGCTACCACAACCCACCAAGCTGTTTCGTTCTGGTATCCCATTGCATTCAAAGGACTGAGACACAGCCACGGTGCTCAGTATTTCATTCTGTGGTTTGTGAACCTGTGGTTCATGGCCCCCATGCTCCATGGACCACATTTCTCATTTTCCACACTGCTGCTCTTCAAGACCCCTTGGGCCGGGGACAGAACCTTGGCTCGGAAGCTCCCCTTCGGACCACTG